>OX438857.1:1200000-1655000 GCA_949315895.1 Anania crocealis | reverse complement strand
TCAATATTTGATTATGACACTTCCGTGATATCTATCTGTACCTTAGTCGTGTTAGTGATTTTTATGATTTTGGTGTTTTTGGATTAGTTTTCGTTGGGAATAGAATAATAAGTATTAAAACGTCAAAAAAATTACCTTTTTTTAATGTATTTCTTGATATTTTTTCCAACCAAGCAATATTTGATGACAATGACATTTAAGACGCCAAAATCAAATACTAGTCTGAGGCGATACAAAGTTCACAGGGTACGCTAGTATTTAAATAAATTTGAATAGTAAAACTTTAAAAATAGTGATAGTATATAATATAATAAACCTTTTTGTTTGAATTATTTACTTATTAAGCTTCTTGATTTTAAGGTTAAATTTTAAGATTAATGACAGAAATTAAGGTTCAACACCTAAACTTTTTTGTTTCTATTATTCGAGGATGACCATATTCAGGTTTTGGTAAATTTCTCAGATCATATGAAGAAATAGATATGAAATAGGGGCGTGGCGCGTGCGAATCCAATATGGGCAAATGGAACTATTGCACATCGCGGCGAATTATTTAATGAAAACATTCATGTAACGATAATTGTATCGGCACAATATACATTGAAGGCTTAATACTAATTAGCCGTGTTGTGAGTACTATGCGACTGCGCAATGTATCGAGGTTTAATCAAAGCGTTCACTGCCCGACGTGTGCGTCGCGACCAAACTTTGTAGCGACACACTAATTTGAACACACCAAATGACGCATTGTGTAAGCGAGTAAGTGGTAGCCGCTGTGATTGGGTCCATGTTTGTGTGCGCACCAATGAGCGTTGTAAATTGATATAGTGTGATCCTTATGCTTACAACAGTGTTATTTATTATTTAAATAGTAGTGCGATTGTGCATTATTTTGGTTCTGGACAGGTTGGAATGCAACCATACCATATTAGTCGTAAAAACAAGTCACACTAGGCAGCTAAGTAAGATTTTTCCCGGTATCCAACACCAGATTATTCTGAAAAGATTATCTATAATATGACGGGGATATAAAAAAGTCTGGCAACAACAATTTTTTTTTCATAGGTCCCCGTAAGTCCTACAACCTGCATAAGAATGGCGACTCTACCGCAAAAGGATCAAATTAAACTTGTCCCCGTGTTGTGACGTGTTTTTGCTCGAGTTCCGAGCTGCTGCGGAGGTGGCCCAGACGGGATTATAATGGAGGAGCACACGGGGCCACTTTTGGGTATTAGCACGTGTTATTGTGTTAGCAGAACTAGTGATACTTACAGAAGATACAAGCTTTGGGGATAGTAATACTGACAGAGGATACAAGATAAGAAGATACAGACTTGTGGTTACAAAAGTTATTTTTTTACGCTCTGAAGGATATTTTTAATCCGATAAGCAATCTAAATGTTGACGACAAGCATCACTAACTTTTTTCAGCTTTTGATTTTAGAACGGTAATAAAAAAAATGTCTGTAAACTGTCTAATAATCCGAAAAAAATTCGGTACGATCATGAGGTCTGGTTTCCTTCTCCTTCGACAATACATCCTAATCACTACGGGTAGTCTAAGGGTCAATGCTGTGGTTATATTTGCCATGAAGTTCTTTAACTTCAGAACGGAAACAAAAGAACGGATAGCGAAAGCCTGATTCGATCTTGAGTGAAGACCGCTACTTACTAGGTAAACGCACCGTAACGCACATCAATCAAGTTAAAAAAAAGTAAAGTAACAGCCTACAATCATTCCACTGCAGGAAAAAGGCCTCCATCGTTGAATTCAAGTTACCACAGCAATGATGGGTGTTGGCATAATTACCACGCTTGCCTAATGCGGATTGGTGATTACAAACCCGAGCAGTGTTTGAAAAGTTTGAAACTTTTTATTGCTCGACCCGGGGTTCGAACCCGGGACCCCGTAAGAAACCATCAAGTAAACTTAATACTAAAACTATCTAATGTATGAATGAACTATAGATTATTTATAGATAACGTTGAAACAATGACTTCAACGTTAACCTCATGTTAAAAATTTTAAATGCTAACTAACTATGTTTAGATTAAGAGGATAAATGCTGTAATTGAAAATGATTAATAAAATAATTAAAATGTTTAAAAACCTATATCTCCAGCAAGGTGAAGTAATGTTATACAGATATCCGAGAGCATCAAAGATATCCAATTGTAAATAATATCCTAGGACGGGATCAGTGGCGTGTGTTAAGAGGTCTAGGCCAGTAGAATACTGACATGGTAACTGTAGTTTTGCTGTTGACGATAATGTACATGAATATCAACAATTTTGAAATCCATTTATTTAAACAAAACATCCTTATACTTCGGCTAGTTAATAGTTTCGAATTTTCGAACGTTGCTCGGGTTTGTGATCACCAACCCGCATTTAGCAAGCGTGGTGATTATGCCAGTTCCCATCATTGCTGTGGTAACTTGAATTCAATGATGAAGGCCTTTTCCCTGCAGTGGGATGATTATAGTTATGTAGTCATAGATACCTATATGATAAAAGTTCACGCACTGCAGACCGATGCCACGCAAACATATTAGGGGTTAAAGTATGAAATTGCCGTTTTGTACAGACGAAATCGAGAAGTCATTTTTCCATACAAAAAATTTTTTAGTTTTTTTAAAAAGGCCTGAACCGTTTTCGATGCAATTAAAGGTGAAAGTTAGATGGTTAAAAGCTACGCATTATAGTATTTAAATTTCTGAAAATCAAAGTATATAATACAAATATACTTAATTGAAGCAAGAAGGACAGCTGACACATTGTAAGGGGTCTTTTCAACGACTTCCTTTGAAGTAATAGGCACTAGTATTACATTTTTTTTATTCAAAAGTTACTTTATTTAGTTTTAGATACAATAAAAAAAGAATTACGCAATAATATGACTATACTTAAGAGCTATAAACAAAATAAAAAGTGAGAAAATAATCGGCAATTTCATACTTTAACCCCTATTAGATACTGAAAGATGGTTCTTTTGGTGCCAAAGCCTACTGGCTCAGTAACAGGACCGCGAGCGAGACAATTATTGTCAAAAAATTTAACACAGCCATTCAAAGCTGAAAAATCTATTGTTATGAGTAGGCTTAGAAACGATCATTCGGCAAATATCCTGCCTGACTCGATTGGATGTTGTTAAAATATACAATACTAGCGGCCCGTCCCGGCTTCGCACGGGTGGACATAAGTTTTTTTTTATAAGGATCCATATTCTTTTCTAGCAATAAATATATGTATAACCTTTATTAATAACTATACTTTTATATGTAGAAAAAGACAAGTCCCTGCACATAAACATTTGCACTGTGCAGAGATCAAACCACAACCCACGGCTCAGAAACTTACCAGCACTGAACTGGTTGTCCAACGAATTAAAAACGTGATCTATTTTTTCGGTGTTTAAACAGACGCAATATTTATGCGGTTATTGCTACAAATTCTAAGTTGTATATTCATAATTATGTGTTACTAAATGACAATGGCATATCGAGTAAAGCAAAGTGTGATTAAAGGATGATCACTTTAAATTGTTATGACATTAAGTGAGGTGCTCGACGCGGAGTAATAGAGTCGTGATCGGAACTGATCCTGGGGTCGTGGGATCCGTCCCCTGGCCGACCATTGTTCTTCGTTCCGATAGAGGCACTAGGTCAAATCACTCTATTCACTATACAGGATGAAATTTTAACCACTTTATGAAGTAAAAATGTAAATCAAGTTTTCACCCGAAAATATTTTTCGCAATATAGTTCTAATTTTTACAGTTCTAGGCCTCTTTAGTTATAAAGGGAAAATCAAATGATGAATTGAATTATGATTAGTGTCGTAATAAATGAATGTGATGTGCATTCCGTAAAAAAGTGTTGCTAGGCGGCCGTATCAAAAATTTTAGATTTTTGTACTGGGCTATACCAAAAGAAAAAACACATCATTTGTTATTTGTCTCGTAGATTGATGATATATTAAAATTTGGAAGGTGGTTAAAATTTTACTCAGTATACTATTGTCTATTTGAAGTATTTAGGGATTACGGGAAAACAATGATACCTATAGTCCAATAAAACCTGTTTTATAATAAAATATGTCTCTTTTGCTACTTTCTAATTTTATATATACATAAGTAGGCGGCTGGACCACTAGTATTCTGCTGGGATTACAAACACGTCTTTATTTTGAAAACGTTTTTAGGCAATTCAAATTGCTGTTGTAAATTGAAAGTGCAAGTAAAAAATAGGAAACTCATTAAGATTTGGTAAGCATTTTTTTTGTCGCAGATTACGTCTTTGATAGTTTTAGCATATGTTTATTTAAATAAACTTTGGCTAATATTATATTACTAGAGGCCCGTCCCGGCTTTGCACGGGTGGACATACGATTTTTTTTATAAGGATCCCTAATCTTTTCTATCAATAAATATAGGTAGCCCATGCCACTCAAGCTAAATGTAGCTTTCCAATGGTGAAAGAATTTTTGAAATCGGCACAGTAGTTTTTGAGTTTATTCCTTACGAACATACACACACAGAAAAATACAAATCTTTTCTCTTTATAATATTAATAAGTATAGATTATAAGTACCTAGCTGCTAGCTATACCTATGTGTTATTTGATCGATCAGAGTCACGTCCGTAGCATTTGGATGGTAAATGAAGCATAATTAGGTGTTTTGCTATCAAATTAGGAATCTTCAGACGTAATTAGTATAAATGTTGCCGATACAATACATCACAATTCGAAGTAACCTTTTACTTACGTTTTGCAACTGTTTTTTAGGCAAGTTAATTGCTATTCTTTTCAAACTGTATTCTTTACTAGCTGTTGCCCGATGCTTCGCTCTTATTGGTCGCAGCGTGATGTTATATAGCCTAAAGCCTTCCTCGATAAATGAACTATCCTACACAAAAATAATTTTTCAATTCGAACCAGTAGTTCTTGAAATTAGCGCGTTCAAACAAACAAACAAACAAAACAACAAACAAACAAACTCTTCAGCTTTATAATATTAGTATAGATTGCTGGTGTGAATATAAAATATTATTGTTTGATTAAAATGTAAGTGCTTTGATTGGGACCTGAACCCACAACCTGTCGCTTGCCGGCCGAATGCTCTAAATAATGAAGCTACTCGTACCAAGATTTTTTTGATTGAAAAATTATAACAGGATCTTTTTAAGTCCCATCTATGACAGTTCTTATTCAAGGAATTGTTTATTTATAGTTTGGTTATGTCATGAATCTAGACTAGATAGAGCTTAACCTTTAAGCCTATAGACCTAGGGGCCAGGCCTAGCCTGTGTTATAGGAATCTTGCAACTATATGAATATGCTTCTTTTGTTGAAACCTTTATTTTTATTTAAATGAAAATACAAATTTGACCAAAATTTAATTGTTTTGTTTTTTGTAGCAACGCATTCAAATTAAACTAAACCAACTAAAAAATCGTTGATGTCTTTCGTCTTTTTTTTCCGAAGGACACATTTGTACAAACGATTGTCAATTACTATTATTAAATGGCAATATTTATTAAGAGTTAAGAAATAATGAAGAGATTAACTCAATGCGATTTTATACCAATTTGGCAATATCAGCATCTCACCGAATTTCATCTTTATGAGTACAAAGATAAAGGTGAATATGTTTTTGAATGTCAATCATACGTGTGGGATGTGATTAATATTATTTGTTGTCCGTTTCGTGTGGAAATATCTTGCAAACAATGGTCCATTTGGTATGTCATCGGTATGGTTCGGTTGCATAAGCATTGCGTTTACTGGGCTCTATTCATAAACATGTTCTTATTTCTTTAGAAAGCGTACTTGCCAGTATCTCCTTCATCTAATAATAACTCGTTATTGGGAATCGTGTAAATACAGCGTTAATTAAGTATCTATATTCAACAATTTACCAACTTTCATCAACAGGTACTTCACATATTAATGTCGCAAATAGATTAAAACATTACTTACGTAAACAAAATTACTTAAATTGTTTTGATACTAATAATGAGTGCCTACAGAAAAAAAAACCAGACAATATAGAAAATTGACTGACATTGGCCTGTCCGGGTACGAGCCCCAGACCTCACTGTAGTCGATATCTTGAAAATCAGAGTGTACCACTCAACCACGAAGGTAATCCAATAATAACAATAAAATGAATCCTCCTCCCGGAGGCCTCTGTTGAACATAGATTTATGAGGGATGATGATGATGATATAGGCTGATGATGGTGGTATAGGAGTACCTACTGTCATCATAAGGCTAAACATACATCGTGTGTATATACGTTGCTTGATTCACCGATTGATTTCACTTTGATAAATAAAAAAATCCGGTCTAATCCGAGTCGGACTCGCGCACGAAGGGTTACATACCATTGACTAGGTAAACAATAGTAGGTACATAAATTTAGTTAATGTAGTGCCTACCTGTTACCATTTATTGGTATCGAGCAAAAATAGGCAAAACATTTTGTTTTTTGTATGGGAACCCCCCTTAAATATTTATTTTATTTTTATTATTAAAGTAAAAATAGAACTGAGTGTTTTGTGAATATTTCAAGTGCCTACCACTTGCCATTATTGATATCGAGCAAAAAAGGGCAAAAATATCGCATTTATTGTATGGGAGCTCCCCATTAATATTTATTTTATTTTGTTTTTAGTATTTGTTATTATTTTGGCAACAAAAATACATAATTAAAATTCAACTATCTAGCTATCGCGGCTCTTGAGATACAGCATGGTGTCAGACAGACGGACAGACGGACAAACGGACAGACGGACAGACAGCGAAGTCTTAGTAATAGGGTCCCGTTTTTATCCTTTGGGTACGGAACCCTAAAAGGACTAATTTCGCCTGAAAAACTGCTAAATTCATTATAACTATAGAAATTCTGACAGATGATGATCAATGATAATTTAATGACGTTCAATCATTAGTACTATATGGAATCAGCATTTTAAATCATACGATTACGATAAATAGTGGAAATATAAGGACATCGCTTATTTAAATATATTGAAGGCAATTTGTGTAAATTTTTTACAACCTTCATAAGTTATTATTCAACGATGAAATGGCTAATCGATTATCCCAATTTTGATTTATATTATATTTCAACGAAGCATAATTGAATAAAAAATTGTTTGAAATGAAAATCGGTAAAACCAGTTTTATTTCTGCAAATATGCCTCAGGTGACGCTTTACACCTACCACTGAAAGATACTTAATTTACGGATTTAACTCGCGTTTATTATGGTATTACTTTTTATTTGATTTAGCACGGGATGTTTCGAACTCTTTACAGGGGCCTAATTCGCGTAACCGAATCGCAGTTCGATCGTGATTGAATTAGACGATTTTGACATTTAGCCCATACTAGAACTGTCAAAAACCTGTCGTTCAATTACGATTGTGATACGATTCGGTTACGCGAATTAGGGGCCTGTACAGAGATCGTGGTCACGGCTAGTTCAAAACGACGGGTTAAATGAGAATGTAAAAGTAAACCGTGATAAACTCGAGTTAAATCCGTAAAATCTTTCTTAACAATTAGTGTTCGCCTAAACTAAAGAAATCAATATTTTTACCACGCTTTTATTAGCTTGGGTTGTATCTATGTATGAATGTATGTATGTAATGGAATCTTTAAGAATATTTTTTACCAATTTCTAGAAGTTTGATTAATGTGAAACTTTGCACACGTATCAAGGACCGATGACAATGCAATTATTTAATAACAGTTTCCCAGTTTTCCTCTGTAAGAGGGAGTAAAAGAGATAGAGCTAGCGCGCGATCTGTATCAATTACGATTCCTGCATAGCTTTGGACTTAAAGTCGATAAAGAAGGAATCAAATCTTATAAACTAAACTAAAAAGTATAAAATAAATTATAGTTTAAAAAACTAACAAACCACGCTTTTAAAACAGATAGAACTAAAAAAATTAAAGTAAAACTGTAGTAATCAATTGAAATATTCATATTATTGTACAAAAAGCGTGGGGGGCTTGATTTAGATTGTCGTAAATATTTTATCAATAATTTACTATATTTGTGAATATGATTACTACAGTTTTATTTTTAATTTTTTAGTTCAATCTGTTTTAAAAGCTTGGTTTTTTAGTTTTTTAAACTATAATTTTTATTTAATTTTAGGTATACCTAATTTGATGGCAATTTAGTGTTCATTTTTCCCGTTCTATGAGTTGCAATAAAGCATTCCACATTACGAGTAAGTTGTTGCTATTGATTTTTACTGTACCTGCAACTAGGTATACACTTAAATTATCATGATCGTTAATCATTCAACTTTCTCATTATGTCATTGTTGATCTAAATGATACCACATTTACTGGAACGCTCTCGAAATCCAGACTCCAAGCATGTATAACTAAGAAGTTCCTACCTAAAGATTGTCGCAGACTGAAATCCAGACCTTAAAGTCAAGGAAGTCTAAGTTCAAAAACACTAAAATCTGGACCCTAAGGTCTAAAATCAAATAAAATAACTAATTTGCACGAAAACATCTAAATATATAATCGAATTCTAGAGACACTAAGAAGAGCCTGCCTAAAGATTGTCGCAGACTGGAATGCGTCGCGGCGCGCACCTGACATTTGTACTTGACTCGGCTCGCCTTGACACACGGTGTCGACGCGCGCGCATAATTAGCGATAAAAGTGGAGCTTTGCCCGCCATTCACTGCCCGCGTGATTGGGCCGTTCCCGTTGCCGCGGACGATACGAAAAACGTGGCGATTTTTTGTATTACTTTTAGTTGGGAGGTCTATTTTTGAGGTAGTATAATGACATCCAACAATAGGACTGATTTCTTCCCTTAAATGAATCAATAATTTCAGTTATCATTAAATAAGTTACTAAGGTAAAGTCTATGACAGTAGTTTAAACTCAGATTTATGAAATAATAGGGGTTAAAGTATGAAATTGCCGATTATTTTCCCACTTTTTATTTTGTGTATAGCTCTTAAGTATAGTCATATTATTGCGTAATTCTTTTTGTATTGTATCAAAAACTAAATAAAGTAACTTTTGACTAAAAAAGAAATGCAATACTAGTGCCTATTACTTCAAAGGAAGTCGTTGAAAAGACCCCTTACAATGTGTCAGCTGACCTTCTTGCTTAAATTAAGTATATTTGTATTACATACTTTGATTTTCAGAAATTTAAATAGTATAATGCGTAGCTTTATAATCATCTAACTTTCACCTTTAATTGCATCGAAAACGGTTCAGGCGTTTTTATAAAAACTAAAAAATTGTTAGTATGGAAAAATGACTTTTCTCGATTTCGTCCATACAAAACGGCAATATCATACTTTAACCCCTTATAGTTTCGGTGCTTTGTAACAAATAGATTGAGGTACCTACACTTTTTCAACCTATTCTGTATGAAATATTTTATTTATTAATCTGGATGACGGCTTCATAATTTTAAGTGACGAAATAAGCCAGTTTTTTCATTAAAATATTTGATTTGATTCTTAATATGTCGGTACATTTTACTTTTTTCTTTCAATTCTACTTTGTCGACTGCATGTTTCGGGAGAAACACTTAATCTTTGTAATGTTATCGTCAACTGCGTTGGCATTTGTTTAACAGATATTTTAACCAAATTAGTTAATCCTACGGACTAACGTTTAGAGACGGCAAGGATACTTATATTTCTCAGAATTCAACGTCTTTTACAATCAATATATATTTAAGTAAGTTTCTTTAACAATCATTTATATTAGCCAGTATTATCGTTATTAACTGGAAACGTGCACTCATTGATTCAGTAAACGATAATGTTAGACATGCATAATGGATGCGCTATTAGTGTACACTCGGACTTCGCGATGGTGCGCTACCGGACTTATAAAATCCTACTACTATTATAAAGGCGAAAGTTTGTAAGTATGCATGTATGGATGTATGGATGTATGGATGTTTGTTACTCTTTCACGTAAAAACTACTGAATGGATTTGAATGAAACTTTACCACAATATAGCTTATACATCAGAATAACATATAGGCTACAATTTTTGAGGTTTCTAATGTGAGGTCGTAAAAAAACACATTTTTTGCGCTTACATTGCAAACGCTGACTGAATCCTACAAGATAGATCAAAACAATGTACTACAGTATTGTACAACTTAAAAAGGTCTCCAAAAAAGTCCGTGATGGTATATGTTTATCTCTTAGGAATAACCCACAATAACCATTTTTTATCCTTTACTTTGTACGAGAAATAATGGCTTATTTACAAAGCGATTTTAAGCAATACAGTATTAATCCTTATCCAATTAAGTATCTTAAATACATTGTGCATTTAATAAAGATCAATATGGCTTTTTACAGCATGTAAATTAAATAAATATTTTCGAAGATATCACAGATTTAAAATGCAGAGTCATAGCAATTTCGGCGATAAATACCGTTTCGGTGATAAATACCGGCAGCGGTGCCAGGCGAACGGGGCGTGGGGGGAGCGGGGTAGGTGCGGTGGGGAAGAAGTGGCTCATTGCTGAGTGCGCGACCCGAACGCGGGCAGACGCGTGAGGGCAGACGTCGTTGACGGTTGTGTCCGTTTTGCGAATTTTCAAGGCACTAGCGATTTGATAAAAACGTATGGTCGCCTACTTTAAGTAATATAGGCCTAAGGTTAGTTATTGCCAGGTTTCTTTTTGGTTAGGAGTTACACGTACAAAAAGATACTTCATTTTTACGAATTACTTCATTGATAATTCAATTACTATATAGATAGGTTACTTACAGTTAATTATAACAAATTATATAAATAGGTGTGGCTCTATGTGGCTTGCTCACGTGTTTCCAAAGCGAAGAATCTGCATGTTTATGCTGAAGGAAAAAGATCGTTAAATGTAGTTTATAGGAGCATACTGCAGTAGCTACCTATAGACCTATGATTAGGGCTCTGCAGTGCTTAGTTACCGTATTTCTTACTTATTACTAGATAGACGGGACGAACCTGAAGTCCACGCGAACGAAGTCGCGGGCAAAAGCTAGTTAGTTATAAAGCCTCTGTTCATCGTAGTGACTGAGATGATTTCACTGAAAACAAATAATTAAATTTAATATTGAATAAGACTGAGCTTCTAACACCCCATTGATCTAGTGTTTTAAGTACAGGGTGTAGATTTTGGGGTCCTGGATGCGAAACCCGAATCGGGCCCCGAGATCAAGAGTTTTGAATTTATGAACATTGCTCGGGTTTTTGATCATCAACTCGCATTTGGCAAGCGTGTCAGCGATTATGTCTCCATCATTGCTGTGTTAACTGGAATTCAATGATAGAGGCCTTTGCCATGTAGTGGAATGATTACAGGCTGTAACTAAATTCTCAAAGTCTTCACGTCTATGATGTGATAGCAACAGAAGTTGACGTGAAAATTAGAGGGCCCTAACGTTTTGGTAATGCCGTGATATATGCGCACAGGTGTTTGCGCCACGCTGACGAAACAAGTGGCATTTGCGCGTGCGCATCGCGAGAGCAAATGCCAGGCTTTCGCGCGATCTATGCGCATAGGCACGAATAATAAAAGAGACATGCTAAGCATCGCCTGTAGTCCATGCGAACGAAGTCACAGGCACAGTTAGTTTTAAATAAACAAGATACATTTACTAAATGTTTAAAAGTAGAATAAGGAAGCCCTAGAATTTTACCCTATAGTTCATGGGAAAGTTGACCAGCTGTTAAAGTTTCGACGTATTTGAGACATCAGTTATATTTCAACATATAGGCCCTTGAAGGAGCTTTTACACATCCCAATATTTTAAACTTCCACTTTTTCAGGACAATTAAAGACATTCCCGAGAAGAAGCGGCATATTTGCAGTGTTAATAACCAGACCTATTTTAAGGTACATTATACATAATATATTAAAATTAAAGCCTGAACCAAAAGATAAAATAAAAAGGATTTTTTTTTAAAGAAAAGACAATATAAGAAAAAAAAAATATTAAAAGATAAATGGAAAGATAAATAAAACAAAAAAAAGTTATTTAGTTAAATAATCACCAGTGTTAAAATTAAAACCAGATGGTATCGAAAGTGTTGCCATTCACACATGATCTTCGAAATGGTTTAGTTTAAGCCTTTTTTTCCTCTTGCCCCCAAAGTCTTTCCTTTTAAATTGTATGTTAGATACGTTCTAAAACATGAGCCAGTAGATATTAAAGACGTTCAAACAAAATTTAAGATGTTAAGATGTCTGAAAGATAAGACCTTGGTCAGATGCCTTTCATGAGGAAGTCAGATCCAGTGATACACAGTAGACGTGATGATGCAACTATTATCAATAGCTGACAGGTACAATGATTGATCTATCAGTTTGGCCATCGAAGACTCAATAGGTCATGTGGTGTAAAGTATGCAAGTGCATATTTCTGTGCATCTGATCACGGTTAAGACTAGTGATGGACCCTGGCATTACTTGCTTGGAATTAGTTACCAATTTTTAGGGTTCCGTAGCCGAATGGCAAAAAACGGAACTTACAGATTCGTCAAGTCTGTCTATCTGTCTGTCTGTCTGTCTGTCCGTCCGTATGTCACAGCCACTTTGTTCTGAAAGTATTAGCATTTCATATTTTAAACAATTCTCATACAAAAATAATAATATTTAAGGAGGGCTTAATACATAGATCTAAAACAAAAAAAAAATTTTTTACTCTAACCTACGCTTATGTGGTATCTATGGATAGGTCTTTTAAAATGACATTGAGGTTTCTAAAACCATTTTTCACAAAAGTCTAACGTTTGGAAGATGGTGGCCTCCCCCTCCAACTTTTAAACTAACAAATGAAAATTTTGAAAAAAATACATAATGTAGATCTTAAAAAAAAATTACAACGAAAATTAGTTTGAATGAGATCAAACTGGTAGTTTTGGAGATCTAGCACATTTTCAACAACCGTAAATATAACTTTGTCCTTCATACAAACACTATGAAACACAAAGTTTTTTTTGCAGTCAGCAAAATATTGTGGTATTTTAGGTAAAGTTGGTACGGAACCCCTTAGTGCGGGAGTCCGACTCGCACTTGGCCGGTTTTATTTATAGGTTCGTTGGCGCATATACACCGTGAAATTTTAGTGGTTGTTTTCCCGCAACAGAACGATTTACCTTTAGTAGCACAATCGAATCGTGCGAGTTATTTTTTGAAAATAAAGATATCGTTGTTCTCAACTAATCAAAAAAATAATCATTAACTCAAAAGCGTGAGATACGATAGTATCTTTACAAAATGTGACGTGTTTGGGTACGGCTTGCCGCGCGAAATCAATGTTCAAAGCAAAAGAAGCTCTACGCACTAAGTAATACAGCATAAACTGCACCGCGCGAGGGGCAATGACCCCGGCCGGTGATTGGCTGCGGCGCGGCTGGTACCATTGGTTCGAGGTTGCTTTCGAGTTTCGTTTATCACAATCGTGAAACTGCATTTTTTTTATTTAAATAAAATAAACTGCACAAATCTATTGTACTATTAAGATAGAATCATTTTACTGCGGGAAAACAACCACTAAAATTTCACGGTGTACAAGTTCCAATTTTAATGATTAATTTAAAATAACTACGAAACATTTTTAACATCATCTAAATTATCCTACTATATTTACAATTCAAAAATCAATAAAATTTCACTTATAAAACATAAAAGGAAGGAAACCAGAAAAAAATGAAAATAAAACAACACTAATTTTAATATCATCCCCCGCGATGCCTCCGGGTATGGTGCCCAAAACGGTGGCAGCATTACTTCTCTGGATAGGGATGCTTATCCGCTGTCCAAGGTAACTAACTGCCAGCCCTTTGGTCAACAGTTGCGTCGGTGAGCCTTTTAGATAATTCTTTAAAAAGAGCTTGGGCACTGTGACCCCGAGAACCAATATTATTAAAAGTAAAAATTTGTTAGCTAGATGCTTGTTCCTCTTTTACGCAAACGGGTGAACGCAAAAATTATCAACTAGTATTTTTTTTTGTTTTATTTCAAATTGCTTTATTTGAAATAAAGCAAAAAAAAAGTAAATATTAATATTTTTTTATTTTTTTTATTTTTTTTAAGACATGCCTTACTGGGCCACACTGAGCCATCTAGTCCCAAATGAAGGTACTATTAAGTACCCTGTCGTGTGGGGTACTAGACAACCGATAAACTTACTTATATACTTTTTTTTTTTTTGTAAATATATACTTATAATACATAGAAAACACCCAAACCAGTACAAACAGACATGTTCATGCACACAAATATTTGTACTGTGCGGGGATCGAACCCGCGACCCATGGCTCAGAAGCAGCTTTAACTACCGCTGATCCAAATGGTCGTAGTATTGAGATGGAGTTATTGGAGAATTATTATAAACTAACATTATCGATAAATTAATTATCATTTAACGACCCGGCAGACATTACGAAAATTATCCGGGGCCTCAAAGAAACACACACAAAGTTTAATAATAGTATTTTCAGTCGTTTATTAAGAGTTTATATATACTGAAGAAACGTAATGTACGTTAAGATGAAGAGGGCAAACACATTTTTTTTTTATTTTGTTATTTTTGCGATGTGTTCAATTATCAGCTTTGATTTTTACGATCTAATTTTGAACAACCGTATTTATACACATATTCAAATCAGGACATAAATTATGAGGATGGGCTGTTAGTCGCACAAGGCTGAGGTCACACTGGTGCTGAGGCAGGGTCAATACAATCTTCAAACTTTTATTTGTGACTAAATGTAAGATCTACAAATAGATAAAACATAAGAACCAGACATATAGTTCAATACAAAAATGTTACTACAGACTGTCCAAGTTGATTTTGGCCAGCTGATATCATGTGTCATGCCGACCATAATGCAAATTCCTTCAACAAAATCAATTTATTGAGAACTAATTTTATTTAGAAGTAATAAAATTAAATAAATTGGGGCAGCACTTAGCTCTGCTCTAGTAGTCCCCTGAAAGACACGCTTAAAGATAAATGCAATGCAATTATGGTAATTGTATTTCATCATTACTATTATTTTGTAACTTTTTTTTATCTCACCGCCTACAAAACATTTCTGTTAAGCCCGATGGTTGACTCGAAGAGCAAAATGCCTCATGACACTAGGTACACCTTTTTAGGGTTCCGTTGCCAAATGGCAAAAAACGGAACCCCTATAAATTCGTCAAGTCTGTCTGTCTGTCTGTCCGTCCGTATGTCACAGCCACTTCATTCTGAAAGTATTAGCATGACACAATTAAAACTTGGTAGGTAGGTGTATCCTGTTAACCGCTTAACGATTCTAATACAAAAAAAAAATTTTTTTTTACTCAAACCTATACATATGGGGTATCTATGGATAGGTCTTCTAAATTGATATAGAGGTTTCTAAAACCATTTTTTCCAAAAGTCTAACATTTGGAAGAAAGACGCTTCCAAAGTGGTAAAATGAGTGTCACTACCCCCCACAAACTTTTAAAATAAGCAAGTGAAAATTTTGGAAAAAATACGTAATGTAGATCTTAATAAATACTTTCAACGAAAATTGGTTCGAACGAGAACATCTCGTTCGAACCAATTTTCAAATTCTAGCACATTTTCAAGAACAGCAAACATAACTTTGTCCTCCATACAAACACTATAAAAAACAAAGTTATTTTTGCAGTCATCTAAATATTGCGGTATCTTTGTTAAACTTGGTACGGAACCCTCAGTGCGCGAGTCCGACTCGCACATGGCCGGTTTTTTTTTTAGTTTGTGCAATAAAGCTAAAATAAATACATAAATAGATAAATCAACACAGAACATGGAAAAAGGTTGGAAAGACTGTCATGCGCCATTGCGTGCTAAAGCAATAGTCGGCCATTTTGTAGTCGGCTAGTCGGCTCGTCGGCCAAAGTGATAGTCGGCCCATCTCTATTTCTTATGACTTTACTAAGCTCGGTTATAACCACACATAAACGAGTCCAAAGAACGCCAATCAAGCGAATTCTTTTATCGTCGCACAACCAATAGGGTCTCGCGACGTCAAATGAAACCAATCACAGAGCTCACTTACATGCATTTGCTCATAACCTCTGTGGCGAGTCTGCTCCGCCTACATCGCCTTTCTAACCTGTGTAAGTAAATAAAGAACAGATAGGTACCTAGATTATCTATGTAGATTAAATAGAGAAAGATAGATAAACATTCCAATGTGGACAGAGCTTTACCAGGGCAGCTAGATAAAACGATGTTATCAATACTATGAAGCTGTTTTAACGTTTCTCGCCTTGACACTCAAAACTCAGGTTAAGGAAGTAACCTTAGATAAATTTATTACCTGCTATCAAGTTTTTCGTTTCATTTGGACATAATCCAGTTTAGTTTCGGATGATTAAGGATGATTTATGACCTAATTACATGGATCAACCTTACGGTTGGTTGTTATATATTATGTTATTTAGTCAAATTAATTCCAAATGTACAAGATAAACATAGTTACAAGTGGATTGATTATAATCAGTATCAAAACATCTAAAAAGCTTTTTAAGATATTTTTAGCAATTAAATTGCAACTATCAGTATTAAAACTTGAAAAATTATGTCTCAGGCGGGACTCGAACATATTTTTCAAGATTACTACAGATATTACAATTGCAATTAAATTGCCTAAAGTATCATATTAAGTATTTAAAAAGCTCTTTTATCTTAACTGACTGTCAAACATCTGAAAAGATGTTTCTTTCAGGTGTTAAGGTTGCAAATTCCTAACATTTGATGAAACAATCCTGGCTTACAGCGATAAGAATATGCTTGAAAACCGGCCAAGTGCGAGTCGGACTCCCGCACTGAGGGTTCCGTACAAAGTTTAACTAAAATATCACAATATTTTAATGACTGCAAAAATATACTTTATTTGATATTTTAGCAACTCGCATGGCGCCCCGGCATGCGAGGAGATGCGGGTTCGAGTCCCGCCTGAGACAAAATTTTTCAAGTTTATATACTGATATTATAAGTGCAATTAAGTTGCTAAAATATCAAATAAAGTATATAAATAGCTGTTTCATCTTAACTGACTGTCAAACATCTGCAAAGATGTTTATATACTGATATTATAAGTGCAATTAAGTTGCTAAAATATGAAATAAAGTATATAAATAGCTGTTTCATCTTAACTGACTGTCAAACATCTGCAAAGGTGTTTCTTTCGGGTGTTTTCTTAAGGGTGCAAACTCCTTACATTTGATGAAGCAACGCTGGCTCACAGCGTAAGAATATGATTGAAAAATTCGTCTCGGTGGCCTAATGGTATGGCGCCCGCCCGGCATGTGAGGAGATGCGGGTTCGAGTCCCGCCTGAGACAAAATTTTTCAAGTTTATATACTGATATTATGACTGCATAAATAACTTTGTTATTCATAGTGTTTGTATGAAGGACAAAGTTATGTTTGCTGTTGTTGAAAATGTGCTAGATTTTCAAAACTACCAGTTCGATCTCGATCGAACCAATTTTCGTTGAAAGTATTTGTTAAGATGTACATTATGTATTTTTTTCAAAATTTTCACTTTTTAATTTAGGGGGGGGGGGACACTCATTTTACCACTTTGGAAGCGTCTATCTTCCAAATGTTAGACTTTTGGAAAAAATGGTTTTAGGAACCTCTAAGTCTTTTTACAAGACCTATCCATAGATACCCCATACGTATAGGTTTGAGTAAAAAAAAAATCGTTTTATAATTATGTATGGGAAGCCCCCCTTAAATATAATTATTTTTTATTTTTTGTATGAGAATCGTTAAGCGGTCAACTGGATACACCTACCTACGAAGTTTTAACTGTGTCATGACAGACAGACAGACAGACAGACAGACAGACAGACAGACAGACAGACAGACAGACAGACAGACAGACTTGACGAATCTATAAGGGTTCCGTTTTTTGCCATTTGGCAACGGAACCCTAAAAATTGACGCCTGTGAGGTAGTGTCTCGGTAGCTAAATGGTAAAGCGCCGCGCCCGGAATGCGAGGAGATGCGGGTTCGAGTCCCGCCTGAGACATAATTTTTCAGGTTTAAATACTGATATCCAAAAAGCTGTTCCAATTTGTCAAAACGTTCCTTTCGGATGTTTGAGATACATAACCAATACATTAATAAAACACCGCTGAATTACCTACAGGGTAAAGCCTTGAAAAAATTATAGGATACAGTATACAATACAGGGTGAAATTTTAACTACTTTCCAAAATTTTTATAGGCGTTCAGTATCGTATTTAGAGCCCATTTATGAAGTAAAAAATGTAAATCAAGCTTTCACCCGAAAATATTTTTCGGAATATACTAGTTTTTAATTTTTACGGTCCAGGCCTAATAAATAAGGTATAAAGGGAAAATCAAAAACTTATGATTAGTATCGTAATGAATGAATGTGATGTGCATTGCGTAAAAAAAGTGTTACTGGGTGGCCATATTAAAAATTTTAGATTTTTGGCGGACATTTTCTAAGTGCTTTATCTTGACATTTTTGTACTGGGCTATACCAAAAGAAAAAATACGTCATTTGTTTTTTGTCTCGTAGATTGATTGATACGAGTATATTAAAATTTGGAAAGTGGCTAAAATTTTATCCTGTATAACCCTTCAAAATTATTGGTATACATAAAATCTTGGACGCTGAGGAAACAGGACCGTCGGAAGATTGACGCTCTGGAAATGTGGTGCTGGAGACGCCTGCTGAGTATCCCGTGGACCGCGCACCGCACTAACGTTTCGATCCTCAAAGAACTTAACATCCAAGAGAGATTATCGTCGACTGAGCAAATACGAATCCTCAAGTTTTTCGGACACATCACCCGTAACGAGGACTCAATGGAACGACTTGTGGTGCAGGGGAAAGTCGAGGGCAAAAGATCCCGTGGGCGCTCTCCGACACGGTGGACAGACCTCATCAAAACTGTGACAAACTCTAGCATTAGCGATTGCTCCCACTCTGCCAAACATCGAGCTACTTGGCGACGCGTCGCGAGAGCAGCGGTGACGCGGGAACTGACCGAATCATGACCACGACACGTCAAGAGTGCACGACAAAGAAGAAGAATAAAATCTTGGTATGTATTCTTCAACTCGCCTCAACAGAGTTGTCAGTCTTTTCTCATATATCACGTTAAAAATCCGGTAAAGTTCAACCTTTACATAATTATAACATATCTATAGTTAGAAGATTTCTTGTATTAATTAATTCAATTCGGAGACATTAGTTGGGCAACATTATTAGTTGATTATTATTATTTTGGTAAATTGGTGCCGTATTGGGACGGTGACGCATAATCTTTGGATAATGTCATCAATTAGATGAGAGCATCTTCGAAAAAGGCCAAGTTTAATGTTTGTTGGCTAATCAATGCGATTTACTATTATGGAAGAATGATTGCCATTGATTGCATTGAAGCAATGATTCAGCAGTCATTTGGTACTGATTTGATGCTTCTTGCTCATAGATCTTTACTAATCGCGAAAGTTTATACGTATGTATGTTTGTTACTCTTACACGCAAAAAGTAATGACCAGATTTTTATGAAACTGTCCTATCTTTATATATATAATTCTTCTATGAGTGTGTATGTCACTGAACTTCTCTCAAACGACTGGACCGATTTTGATGAAATTTTTTGTGTGTGTTCAAGGGGATCTGGGAATGGTTTAGATTAGGGGTAGGGTAGGGGTAGGGTAGGGGTAGGGTAGGGGTAGTGCAGGGGTAGGGTAGGGGTAGGGTAGGGGTAGGGTAGGGTAGGGGTAGGGTAGGGGTAGGGTAGGGGTAGGGTAGGGGTAGGGTAGGGGTAGGGTAGGGGTAGGGGTAGGGGTAGGGTAGGGGTAGGGTAGGGGTAGGGTAGGGGTAGGGTAGGGGTAGGGTAGGGGTAGGGTAGGTGTAGGGTAGGGGTAGGGTAGGGGTAGGGTAGGGGTAGGGTAGGGGTAGGGTAGGGGTAGGGTAGGAGTACGGTAGGGTAGGGTAGTAAAATATTAAAATTTTATAAAATATATACAACCCTAAATTTTTACCCTTTTACCACCAATCCCTATTTTTTGTTAGCCATTTTAGTAATTTAATCATTTTTATGGCAAAACAACGTTTGCCGGGTCAGCTAGTAATCTATAAAAATGAATCCCTATTGCCCTTGGTCATCGATTCACGCGTGAACGGCTGGACCGATATCGATAATTCTTTTTTTTGTTTTGTTTTTTATTGTCAGGAGAATGTTCTTATGAAAGAAAAAAATAAGAAAATTACGCGGAAAATTATAAAATTTAAGAAAACTTAATCACCATACTAAATTATCTGGTAACCTTATCGCTATTGACAATTTAAACTATTTTTTAAATTCTTAATGCAGAACACAAAAAATTATGAATGCCAATAACTTACCGTATTTTTGTAACCTAACTTCTGTTGCTTTAATATGAACGATGCTGATTGCAGTAATATGTTGAGGTTGATATTAACGACTTTTACTTAATTCTCATTGCATAATAATTATTGTGAAGTGTCGAAGGTCAGGTCAAAGTGCGTTAGAACCTTTCATTTGAGCTTATTAGGAAGATCGGCGTTGTGTTTGATGAATTTACAGTGTATTTTTGGTAACGATTTATCATACTTAAGAAAGGGCAGCAGGGTAGGGAAATTACAGCTTTTTTATAAGACAATATCACGTAAATTGGCCTACTCTCAAATCAAGTAACTAATGTAGAAAATAACTATTTTTCTACAGTGACGGCCCGGGAATCCAGAATAATGAAAAATGGTTATCGACACTCGGTAGGTGCGTTAAAAATTTTCATGTAACTTTTAATAAGTTTCATAATGAGATAAGAAGCCAAAAAATACGACCAGTCATTTTTCAGATCGTTGGGAAATTCTAGACGCAGTTTCCAAGGGTAAGAGTGGCGCTACAAGTTGGTAGGAGTGGCGTTGCAAGTTGTTTGTTAAACAGTTTTTATTTTTGACTAGCTGCGGTCGGTCTATCGACAGTTTTTCCGTTTTTAATTTTTACATTGCCTTTGTTAACACAGCAGCGCCATCAAGACCTTTTTATATTTACTAATTGGTAGTGACATCTATCTCATCGTTTGAGTTGACTCTTACATCCGTATTTATAAACAAGTAAAAGTAATTACTTGACCAAAAGTAATTACTTAGGTGACAATTTGTAGTCTTTAATCTAGTAATTATTGGAAGTTAGAACTATGAAAAGTTAGCATTCTCAGCCAAACAATATGTCTATTAATGGTGACCCATTTCCTTCACGTAAGCACTAGGTAGTAACATCTTAAGTTATGACTTTCTTAAGCAATAAGTAATTACTTCTTTATAAATACGGGGGTTAGACCAAATTACTGGTCATCATAAAACACTTCTAACCTCCTTTCAAACGTAGTTTCTAAATGGCGCTGGATTTAAAAAGCTAATTTCGAATAGTACTAGACTTTTGTTTTGTAAAACAATCGAATAAAATCTGTCCAACAAGATGGTGTGTTTTCCGTATCTCTCTAACCTAAATCCCGTAACCTAGTAGTCAAATGAACAGCCTTGTTTGACAGAACATGAACAATGAAAAAGAGGACTAAAATATAAAAAGTAATTATAAAAACTTGAGAGGTGGCAAGGACACCTGGATGGAACGGAGTTCATTTTTAGTGAAGGAATTGTAATAAAATTGTATTTTAATTCTCCCTCTCCTATACATATATTTGTTGTATATGTGAGAGAAGAAATAAAGTTTTTTTTCCCTCTCCCCCCCCTACCCTCCTCTCTCTTTCTCAGTTCGCGCGCACGCCGCACGGCTTACAACTATAGTATAAGTGTCGTTCAAAAAGTGTCGTTACAATTTTTTCCGTTTAGCCCCCTTTCGCAACGCGCGATAATGAACTTCGTTCCAATAGTTTTAATATTATTTAGGTACATAGCACACAAGAATGGCCTAATAACCAATTAATGTTGACCCAAACCTTTATTTCTTAACCGTTAGCCAAACATTTGATTCGTCAACCGAAATAATGTTACACTGTCTAGCTGACATACTCGTAAGATTTGACTGTCCGGTCACGGGTCATCGTTTCAGAAAGCGTAATTGAGTATGCACTGTCACAAATGGAACGACTTGTGCCAAATATAATTGTTTAGCAGATTTACAAATATTCCATTTTTCCGGGTTATAAGGTAGGTATTATATAAAATGTGTAGAGCTATGTTTACATAAGCATATAAATACTATGGTGAAGTCTAGAAATTTGATATAATCATTTTTGAAAAATATATTTTCAAAAAAATTGGAATCTCAAAATTTTGGTTTTTATAAAAATGATGATATCTTTCTGACTTCACTATATTATTTATATGCAATCATGTTAACTATTTACGTAACACCTGTATAATATCTAGTAGTACTAACAAAAACAAAATGTTGTGGTCGGTTCAATAAAAGAGACAATAATAATGAATAATCCGAAGCAGATCCGCTAGCGTAAATACCACGTGATTAATCTCGCATGTCAAGTGACGTGCGCGTACGCACGAAAAAACTTCTGTCGCTTTACTTTAAGTACAGTTAACGTCTTAATTCACTAGATATTCCTGTTAAAGAGAAGTCGACTAATAAATGTGTCTTTTCTCTATATTTTAAAAATATATTTTCAAACGAGTGTCTGTATCTAACGTCTGCGTATTTTCTAAGATAAAAGCTAAGTATACAATAGCTTGACAAATTATATTGAGGTAAACGACACTGCTAGAAGAATTTGGCCAAGTACCTACCTATATAAGAACTGTAGCGCATCTTATATAAGACTTGACCTAGCAATGTTTATGTAATTGACTTGGTTTTATATGATGTTAGATGGTTTCAAGGAAACAAAACAAAGCGATAAAAGTGACAAAGTTTCTTAGGCTGCTTCGTTTCGGCACTAGCCCACTCTTGTCCCGAAGCACTTATAGGTTAAAACATCAGGACGTGTAAAAGCACCGCCAGAAGCCTATTTGCAGAAAAAAACCTGATTTTATTTATTTATGCAACAGTAAAAATAACTCATAATAAGTTTACTGAGTACATAGGTAGTATTGTGATCAATTTGTTGAACTTCGCATCGATTGCTGCGCAGGCGCACGCTAGAACAATTGGCCAGGCACGATCTTGCGCTGATTGTTTTACAAATGTTACTGTAATTGACGTTTATTGTTATCATGTTAGATCTATATTGGAGATGATACAAGATACGAGTCTGTTGAATATAGTTAAATTTGCAGTAATGATTAGGAAGTAGCATCACATAAGGTCAGATTTTTTGTTATTGATTCTATTTTAATACATTTCATTCTTAAGTAATGGATGCCGATCAGTAGGTGGCCAGCATCCCTAGTGGAACGTCGATAGTGAAGGTTGTGGCAATCATTGGATGGGAAGAGAGCTACACCGAACAATGCGGAGATCCTGGGAGCGTATGTCCAACAGTAGGCGTAGTTTCGCTAGTACCTTGTCCGTATTAACCGTTTCTTACTTTGTAGACCTCCGATGGTGGAGTGGCGTAGTCACCGGTATTCAAGCTTTTGCGTGCTCTGAAATTCCGGGTTCAATTTCTAGTTTTGTCAATGCTCAAACCGTTTATATTGTCTCGGATCTGGGAGTTGGTGGTACCTTTGTTGTTTCAGATGTTCGTTAAATAAGTGATTTAATAAAAGTAGTTGCTCGTGATCAGGACAATGAATGTGATGTTGGTCATATTATTTTACTTATATAAGATCTGTTAGCCTGATCGTCGGCAGATAATAAGGTTTACTATTGTTTAACAAAAAACGTATGACAAAGGATCACAATGTTAGGAAAACTAATCATTTGACAAACTTTCATTGCGCAAACATATTACTTTGAAAAGAATCGTTTGACATAGTACAGGTATCGCAAAAGTTTTACTTAGGAAATATTTCAACTGTTAAAATATTATTTTATTAATGTTCACATGACTAAATAATTCGTTTACCCAACAATTGATGATTTTTCAAAAAGTTAGTAGATAAATTATTAGTTTGTTAATTGTAAATAAAAAATAACTATTTTCTGTCTATCATTGGACGTGTGAAATGCGAAAAAATAAATATGTCAGTGACTTTTTTATGCCTTCTTGAGGCGCTTGGCGGCCGCTGCCGCGGCACGTTCGCTACGCTCGCTGTGCTCGCTCCGCTCTCTCGCCTTCACGCCTCTGTATGGTCACCGTTCTAACCTAATCTAATCTAAACTTTTTCTAACCTACTGGAACTTAAGGCAATTAAATAACATGAACACACATTTTGCGTTCTGTTACGAGTTAAATCTATTTTAAAAATACCTATTATCGTCACACAAAGATTTATTCTTCTCTGAGTTATTTTATTAAACATCTTGCTGTTAGAACTATATTAGCTTATTATTAAAGGTTTACTAATTAGGTTAAATAAGTTAAGGTTTAAATACCTGTATACCTAAAAGTTAAGAAGTCCTGGTATTTAAAGTACTTAATGCATGCAGTGTTTACCTATAATTAACTTTGTACTTAGTTTTTATCTTTAAGTTAGAATAAGATGAAATGTTTTAGTGAATAAGTTGTTGGTGAACCGATTAAATAAAAAAAAAATAAAAAAAATTGCACTATGTTTTTGTAATGCATTCAAGAAAAAAATAATTGAAACTTTTGTAATGCTTATAAGAAAAACCCAAATATCTCATAAATTTGATTTTCCAGCAAATCCGTACATAATAGCTAACTACCTTCTTATGTGTAAGAAACATTGTTGTATTAACGTAGATTATGGTAAAGAAAATATTTACCAAGCAATGCATTTTGCCAAATGATATTTATGCTTTACTTTGTTTTGCCAACTAATGTGTTTAAAAAATAATCAATTTGTGAAATAAGTTTTAGCATAATGAATTGTTTTTAGTGAATATATTGTCTAATGAGTAGTTTGTTATATGATCAAGTATAATTTTGACAAATGTTATTTTTCAAATGACAATTTGCTATTTGTTTTTTGTCAAATGATTGGACACCGGATAATAAATTATAAATATTCAATTATTATCAAAATGATTCTTACTATTAATATAAATGTGAAACTAACTCTGTCTGTCTCTTTCTGCTACGCTTTCACGCTTAAACTATTGAACACATTATAATACCTACAATTTGGTACAAAAACAGGTTAAACCCTAAAAAACATATTGTATCCCACCTCTGGGCATAAATTTCTGTCCACGCAGTATAGGTAACATGTAGTTCAAGCGGGTAGAGCAGAGTGCAAAAAGCTAGTAATCCATTAATAAATAAATCCGATTTGAACATTTCTCTGAAAATATTGCCAAGTTGACCACCAACTTTGAAAAGCTGTGAACTACAATTGTAATTAATGCTTACGAAAGGGAACTAATGCAATGTTCCTAGAGGCACATGACATATGATTCGGCGTGAAATATGCATAAAATTAACCGTTTACTTAATTTATAATTGGTAGGTACCACCACAGATAATATTTGATGAAGGTGGTGAACGGACGAGGTATAGAAATATTAGGGATCGTTAATAGAACTCTCTCATTTATACAATTTACGTATTATTATAAAGGTATTTGTTTTTATTTCTACTATATTTAATTATGTTTACAATGTATTAGTTTACTATCGCCGAACATTATTGATTTTAGATTATAACAAATCAGTAAATATCTTGTTTTTTTCAATCTCAGACGCATCCTCACCACCCACATCATTCCACAGTTGGACTTAAATTTCTAAAGGAGGAATTCACCTTAATTGCATTCGCTTTTTAGGACGCTCATAAAACCAGAAGAGGTTGTGCTATTGTGCCAGGTCCTCATGAAAGATTACCATGGCTTGTACCAGAATTAGTTTTTGTAGCAAAGTAAAAAAAGTGTTTTAGTTAAATTTTGCTTTACAATTTAGCAGTTTTCGATGAGATAAGCTGACTCTACGACATAAATTTTAATCCTACTTCCTACTTTATTATTAACTAGCTGTTGCCCGCGACTTCGTCCGCGTCAATTTCTGTTATTATGAACTCGATTATTTTTGCAACATTTTTCACTGATGCTTCGCTCTTATTGGTCACAGCGTGATGTTATATAGCCTAAAGCCTTCCTCAATAAATGGACTATCCAACACAAAAAGAATTTTTCAAATCGAACCAATACTTCCGGGGATTAGCGCGTTCAAACAAACAAACAAACAAACTCTTCAGCGTTATAATATTAAAGTATAGATGTTTAATATTATATACGTGAATGTTGGTAAGTACCTATAGATGTCTGGATGTTTGTTGCTCTTTCACGCCAAAACGACTTAACGGACCCGAACGTTATTTAGCGCTGTGTTAGTTTATTGGCTGGACTAACATATAGACCACTTTTTATACCAGGAAAAGGCACGTGGGATAATTTTCTATACATAGATAGTTTTAAATTAAATGTTACCGCGTCCGAAGTCACGGGCAACAGCTAGTACCAACAATATTAATGCCAATCAACTATTTCCAATCTGATGTATATCTAAGTTTCAGTTTACTGTAACGATTCGTAATATGGTTCGTACTGAAAGTCCTTATCCCCACTAAACCATTCAGCAGTTACTGTTATTTAAGGATAGAAAAATGTTTCTATGTTTTTTTCGGGTCTCAAATGGAAGTGCAATGGCTATCATACGTAATATAGAAGGAATAGTATGCAACTAACAAAATGTTATTAGGTTACGAAGTGCTTTTGACCATATGCAAGCGAATGTGGAAACCATATGAAAATGGACACAGAGTTTGTGTTAGAATTGTTGCGACCTTATAACCTTTGTATTTGAGGTGGCAGAGGCTTTATTGAAAAGGTTGTGTGATTGAAATCAAGTTACCTATAAACTGACAGACAAAATGAATGATTACCAAATGTGTTTGATGAATACTCATAGTTTTAGGTAGAAATATAAATCATAAATTGATTAGGAACCTAAAGGTTTAAACCAAACTACAGTTTTGATGTTTTGATTTCTTTTTTTTTCTGTAAGGTAACTGTAGTAACTATAATTGGTAAGAAAACCAAAGATGCCGTTCGTTGCGCAGGGTCGCCCTCTAGGAGGTAGATCCCACCACTCCAAGAGAATTTATATTCATAACTATGTTAACACAGACTTTGCATATGTTTTTGGGGTGGTGGGACCTACCTCCGAGTGGTCCATCCTGGGCAACGGCATCTTTGGTTTTCTAACTAATGATGACGGATCACTCTGCGGTAGTAGGCTTCGTAAGAGGCCGCCTGGATGCTACCACTCTCCTGCCAAACAGTTTTTCTGTGTTCCGCTGGTGTGTAGGAGAACCAGTACCTTTGGGTAAGCTCGCTGCATCGTAGGCTTCTTTTTAACCGTATAGCTATGTTGTCAAGAGCAAGCCCAATGTTTATTAAAAAAAAGACTGGTTTTGGCTTGTTACACCGTTTACCTAGTATATTGTATACTAGGTAAACGGTAATATCCTGTATATTGCAAAGAGGGGCAAAGAGCGTCCACAAAGATTCTTCAAATCTAAGCCAATTTAATTGACCGATAGATGAGACAGAGCAACCATAGGCATTTTTGAAATCCAAACCATTCCTTATTAACACCACGTGGTATTTTTTCGTACGTACATTTCATTTCACGTACAATGGCCCAATAAAGAGGCTAAGTGCGGACAAAGCCCAGACTAAACAAACAAACACCACGTGGGGAAAAAATACGCGCATCGGACGACGGTCTGTGGGTGACCAGGTGAACCAACAACCTGTCGAAAGTCGTAGGAACAGGTTGTGCAAAACGACTTTTGTTGAGATTCTTGGAGGAAGCTTATGTCCAGCGTCGTCTGGCTGAGGTGATAATGATAGTGCGTAGTTATCAATGTGTTATTCGTGACTAACGAAATGATTCTTATTTTGATAACAACTTTGATACTTATCGAACGGTAATACTATGTTATTATAATCTAAAATAACACAAAACACAATCGATTTGTTAGTTTGATGAAGCTATTTACAAAAGTATTTGATTAACTCGTATTTTGTCCTTATTAGTTGTAAAATAATGTTTTTTCTTTTAGTAAAAATCTTCGTGTGGAAATTACTAAGTTTTTTTTTCATTATCACTAAGTCTTTTTAGTACATAAATCATGCCTTGTATAACTATATATGAATAATATGAACAACGGTCCAGTTAAATTGATAAATGTTCATATTTAAAAGTTTCAGAGTGACTGTAATCTGTGTGTACATAGTATCAGTATATAAACTTGAAAAATTATGTCTCAGGTCTAAATTATGTAGACGTTAAAAATAAATAAATCCAACTGTCATTTTGTGTCACACAAACCTATTCACGTATTTATACCCTTTTAGTATACCTATTCAGCAAGTCCTTTAAAGACAGAAACAAAGCGACCGCTGACCTTTACAATAAAAGAAGGTTAGAACTTTATTGGCCATCTTTAGAACCGTAATTAGATACTATATTTTTGCTATAAATCAAGCAAATACCTTTAAAAGGCAAGTTTATATTCCTTTACACGTAATCCTATCTCATAAAAACGTGTGATCGTGATATTTACCAAGAAGAATGTGTATCATCTTGTTTATACAGCCAGTATTATTTATACTCGGTGACTTCCAGGGGAAATAAGTAGGTATTTACATAAGTAACAGCCTATAATCATCCCACTGTAGGGAAAAGGCCTCATTGAATTCAAGTTACCACAGCAATGATGGGAACTGGCATAATCACCACGCTTGAGGTATTTACTTATGAATTTGTAAATATTTTTAATTTTCGAAGGATACCTCTACCGGGAAGGATTTTATATTCAAATTTCGAACAAGATCAACTATCAAAATTGGTCAACAAGGTAGAAAGTTATGAGTGGTCATAAAACCTAAAACCTTGTCGATTGAATATTTAGGGGTCGATCAGAAATAATCCTAATATATGCGAAAATTACGAATAAAACATCTGTATTAGTCTTTTAGTGCCAAGAGAAAAATTATATTATTTGACACTGACAGCACTAATGGCAAACAAATAACTGTAAGGGATTTTGAACTGGAAAAATATCTTTAATAGTACTATATTATGGGCATCTATGGCATACAATTTACACAATGCATAACATTTATCACTTATTCCCTCAATTACGCCCCGTTGGTCTAGTGGTTTATATACCGGACCAAGATCTGGGGGTCCCGGGTTCGATCCCCGGGTCGGGCAACAAAAAGTTTCGAATTTTCGAACATTGCTCGGGTTTGTGATCACCAACCCGCATTTGGCAAGCGTGGTGATTATGCCAGTACCCATCATTGCTGAGGTAACTTGAATTCAATGATGGAGGCCTTTTCCCTGCAGTGGGATGGTTATAGCTCGCTGGCTGTTACTTACTTACTTACTCCCTCAATTAACAGAAGCTAATTAGTCATAAAATATCCTAAAAGGGACTAAATCCCCTTTTGGGAGCTGAGGGATTATCATAATCAAGTTACATCAGAATTTTGATAACTTTCTCACTAACTTATTTACTCACTACTTACTTAGACCAGTTACTTAATTAGAATCATAAATTAACACAATCTAAATGCATCGGGTATTAATAAGTTAAAGGTTATCATGAGAGTCGGCACAAATGGCAGATAATCCACACGTTAACTCCAACGGTCACGGTGTATGACCTGGGAGAGGCATGTTGAATAGCAATAGCGAAGCGATAGATATTTACATACATGACGATTTTTATATGTCACCGTAAAATTTTAAACTTCGTCAGTTCATAATTGAACGTCGATGGATTACAATCTAACCTAACCTAATTAATCGGTAGTTTATAATTCACGCGTTGTTTTGTAAACTGACAGATCTCATAATTTTACGGTGAATTCTGGAATATTTTAGTGGAAGTACAACTCGGGAAGTTGACATATTTTTTAAATATTTGCACAAAATTATGATTATTTTTTTTAAATCTTTTATTAAATTTAACCAAAAAGCAAACGTTCAAAAATTGATGGAAGTAATCATTACGAAATAAAGTTTTCATTTATTCTTTTGAATATTTGGTTTCTTTAATTTTTTTAATGTTTTTACAATACATTATCATGTTGTCAGTATACCAAACTTTACTTTATTAATTTATTCAAAACTATTACTAGTTTTTACCATCATCATCATCATCATCATCATCACGCTATTGCAGTCCACTGCTGGATATAGGCCTCTCCCAATGCACACCACTTAGGTCGATACTCGGCTTCTCGCATCCAGCTCCTGCCAGCCACCTTGCGCAAATCATCACTCACACAGTTTTTACTATAGTAAACATTAAAAAAACAGCTAAAAGTAGGTTTATTTGCATTTTATGTGAACTGTATACGACTTTCTACTACACTTTAGGCTTTCTAAATAACGTATACTATTGTAACGTGGTTCGGACTTCACCTTTTACGGAATAAACATCTCGTTTGTTGGTAATTTTAATTTCATTTAATGATAGGTAGTTCATAACGAAACGACTACTGGCTGATAGAATTTTGGGTTTATTAATTTTTATAAAAATAGAGTTGAGTTCGAATATAGACAAATTCGTAAATTCAAATTTAAAAAAAAAAGACTAAAAACACCTGTTACGGACTTTTTGTAGTGACGATGACAGACTGGCCATTAGTTTGAAAATTATAAGACTGATTTTGGAAGACGAGCTTTTTGACAGCGACACGGACGACGTACATTTTTCTTTATTATTATTTTTGTGTTGATTTGTTTAGTTTTTCAGTTTAGTTTTGTGTAAATATTTAATTAAATTCTAGTGATTAATAAACTCCTTGACCGAAGCAGCAAAGAAGTTTCCTTGAGCCCCTTCAACACCCGAGATAATAGTATACTAGTATACTATTATTTTCGCTGTGCTACGTTTTTGTACTATTAAATAAACTAATAATTTTCACTATCCACATGGCGTTTTAGTCTGTCATCACTCAAAATGCCTATCAAAAGCCAAACTTGGACGTATTCTCATTGATTTTGCAACGGTGAAAGCTATATTATTTATTTTTGTTACGCAGTTGCAATGGAATGCAAACCTAAAGTTCAATAGTTGAGGTCGACTAGTGACCAGCAATATTTATTTATGGTAATACATTTAAAACGCAATAGGATTTGGGCAATTCAAATCACAGAAATTGTATGTGACGGCAATGTTAATTTGGGTGTGTGAACTATGCGATAGTTGATTCAATTGCAATCATAATTTCCTTAACTAATTACGGTTGCAATGGGGACTACCGTTTCTTTGCTCACCAGTTAGCGCCACTGTAGACTGAGGTCCGGAGGTATAGCTATCAAAGGCGATTGGCGCCGAAACAAAGTGTTATATGTTGAATCTAATTAAGGTTATATTGTTTATAAATAACTATCTTGATATCAACAAACTAACTTCTGAAATAGTTGCTCTTGAGGCCGCCTATTTTTGCGCTTTTTCTTACTTCCGCTTTTAAAGCGTTTACATTAATCGCCAAATAATCCATATTTGCTATATTTTACGAAGGAGATCACTTTCCAACAGGTAAATTAAAGAAATTATAATTTATGCAACAAATTCCGCTAAAACCAGTACAAAGTGAATGATATTGGACCTCACGCGACACTAGCGCCTCTAGTGGCAAATTCACTAGCGATAGCCCCCATTGACAGCGACTGAGTGTTAAAAAATATTTCTTATTAGGTGCTGATGGGCTATTCCTTTGATGGCAATAGTCCAATCGCGTTGTATCTGGCAGATGCGTTTTAGGAAGTTCTTGTATGTTATTTTATTTTAAATTATGCCCACAGCTGGGCCTATGATCTTATAGGCTTCGCAAAAAGATCTTCACATCGATCAGTTCCAACTGCTTCCGACAACCTTGACTAGATCGTTGGTCAACCTGGTGGATTACAATTAATACAGTACTTTGTAGGTACCAACCATTTTATTGAAATAAATGACGTAGGTAGGTGGAAAATCTTATTACACAAAAATTGCGTACAGACAATCATGTTTTATTGTTTGCTAGGTAATAATTTTCAATTGATCATATTTAAATAATAAAAACACCACCCGTAAATGAAGAACAGTAACGTTGACGCAGGCTACATTAGTAAAAAAAAATATCGAAATCTTTAATCTTTAAATAACACAAAGCTATTAATTTTAAGTCGGTGCAAAAGAACAAATCAACGAATCTAAATTTGTGGCTTATTTCGTACTCTATTCGTTAAAATTGTTAAAAAAGTTCTGATGCATATGCACAGAGGTTACGTGAGTCATATTTTAAGACATATTTTAAGACCCCAGTAAACAGAGCATCCCACACTCAACTCACATTCACACTTACATTCACTCACACACATCACTCACACTTACCGGTCATATTCTCGCGCATTTCATCCTTTTGTTACTAAGTAGTAGATATTTTCTTCGTGTATCCTGCACTGTTAGCACATGAGTAAACTGTTAGATCGTCCTTTATATACATTTTAATGTGACAAACTTTTTAATTGGCTATTTAAGAATTTTATTTTTAGTTTTTTATGTAAAATAATAGAAGCTGTAAAGTTTGCAATTAAACAAATAAATAAAAAAAAAATACATAAAATATTCCAAAATATCTGGGAATTGAGTGACTAAAACAATCTTGACCTAAGCAGTTTCGCAAAAGATTTCTAGAAAGCGGACCTTTGTCGAGATGTACATCACCATATTACATCAGCCGGGATTCTTGTCGAGTATTATGAATCATGTTATTTAAGATATAAGTCGAGACCTTGGGAATTACACGTTACGAAATTTTGCGATTCATTCTTGAGAATGTTGAGGCGATACACACATTTATGGAATCAAACGTGATGGAGTTCTGAAATCAATTATTGATCGTAATTCCACACCAATTATACCACTACTAGTTTTTGCCCACTACTTCGTCCGCATCGCATGTCTTTGGTTCTGAGAGAAACAAAATGTTTGCTAAAAAAATAAATAAAATAAATAAATAAAAAGTTTTTCTCACAAAAACATTGCTACAGATCATAAATAGTACAACATACCAAATAAAGTGCCAATTAACAAGGTAAGTGTGAGACTGATATGTCAACTAACCGGCAGCTTGTACGGAGCCCACCATGTGGACCGATACCCACATATCATTGTCCGGTGTGCGGTTACCATTCCAGAAAATACTTTTTAAGTAATGTTACGGCCTTTAATCATTCTACTGCAGGGCAAAGGCCTCCATCATTGAATTCAAGTTACCGTAGCAATGATGGGTACAGGCATAATCACCACGCTTGCCAAATGCGGGTTGGTGATTACAAACTCAAGCAATGTTCGAAAATTCGAAACTTTGTTGCCCGATCAACTACGTAATATTCAACAATTTCAAGTATAGTGTTCCAACTAGAGCGCTTACATACATGAGCACTCGAAACGATTTTGCGTCACTTCTATGCAATTCGAGCATTGTGTTCAGGTCTTCTTAATCTCAGCACTTAGCTCAGTAATCTTATCAATTGTAAACAACATTTTTGAGCATTATTTGAGTTCCTATATGATCTTTATTTTTCCTAATTTTCTGGTAAGTACTGTAGTAAATCTAGAATCCATCGTGCATATGTGTTTTCAAGCACTTTACTACATCCATTACGTAGAACTTATTTGAGAGACGTTTATGTTTCTATCCATAAATAGATAGATTAATAAATATAAAATAAATAATAAATGTGGACAACATCACATACATTGTTTTGATCCCAATTTGAATAACTATTTAAAGCATTCGTATTTTGGAAACCAGAAACAACGAAGGTACCACAAACACCCAGACCCGGGAAAATGTAGATAAACACTTTTTTTCTACATTGACCCGTCCGGATATCGAAACCGGGACCTCGGAGCAGGCGACACCTTGAAAACCGGTGTGTACGCCACTCCGCCACGGAGGTCGTCTAATTTACTAGTAGTCTAGTATTTTATTTAATAGATTACTACATTAAATTAAATCAAAGACAAAATGTAATTAGTCAATCTGCGCATCTCTAACAGACCGGTCATGATCTTATTACCATATTTGGGCATATTTACCGGCGACCTTGTGACACGTTGAGCAATGTGATGATCATCTATGTTTATTGATTTACGGCAAAGATCACGGTAAACAGCTGTTTGGAACATATGTAAAATATTAGTCTAGTAAGAGAAATTAAAATTCGGCTGCAATTTGGACTCCGTTTATGAAGGTGACGCCAGCTCAAAGGCTTAGGGTTCGTTCCCCGGAGAGGTCAATGAGGAAAACCACATTTCTACATTGTCTCCGGTCTGGGTGTTTATGTAACGTGTTGGTTTTTCTTCCATACATTTTTAGTGGCAACTTACTTAGGGATGAGAGCAATGTTGGATGTTTTTTTACATACATTCATAATGTATTGAACCAATTTTAAAGCAAATAAATTGCTGGTGTTACATAAAAAAGCAACTCCTAGAAAAAAAATTTTTCGACTGTCCTATGTAGGACTTGAACCCTATAAAAATATTTGTCCTGTAAATTTTTACTCTTAGCATTACCTAAGTTTCAATTGCGCGAAGATTAGAGGCGTCTCATCTTAAGAATGCTGACATTACACTGGAATGCGACGGTTATGGGTTATTACAGGGTACTTATTTACTGTAAGGTTCTCTACAGCAAGGACAGATTGATAGAATAGAATAGATTAAGATAGGTTTTTATGCCGGTAAAGGTGGTAGAAAAAGATGAAACAAGATATATGGCTTCCCATATTTAGCCAGAAAACAATGGCATTCAATAAGTAAGAGAACAGCGGTCACTGTGTCATTATTAAATAATAACAAATAAAAAAAAAAAAACACAACAAAAAATATATATAAGACACGTTTGATCATTAAATTACAATAAATATATAACAATTAATTGTATGTAACAATTAATACGGATACTAGCACTGAATTAAATATTTTTGTTACAAGTATTGGTTACCTAAGTACCTAATATAATATATACAGGATGAAATTTTAACCACTTTCCAAAATTTTTATAACCTGAAAATATTTTTCGCAATATAGTTTTCAATTTTTATGGTCCTAGGCCTGATAAGGTATAAAGGGAAAATCAAAAACTTATGAATAGTATCGTAATAAATGAATAAGATGCGAATCGCATAAAAAAAAGTGTTGCTAGGCGGCCGTTCAAAAATTTTAGATTTTTTGCGTACATTTTCTAAGTGCTTTATCTTGACATTTTTGTACTGGGCTATACGAAAAGAAAAAATACGTTATTTGTTTTTTGTCTCGTGGATTGATATATTAAAATTTGGAAAGTGTCTAAAATTTCACCTTGTAAATAAAATAAAATTAAATCAAAGTTGAGTGCAGACATATTATTAATGCCATAATATTATATTGCTTCAATTTCAGATTTTACAGATATCGAACTGTTTCGGATTATCTATTGATTTCGGATAGTTTTGGTGATGAATATTAAATTTTAACTAAAGTATTGTTAGAATACTATGGTATTCATTTTACTAGTTATCTTTGTTACCTTTTGGTGTTACAGTCAGTCAAAAAAATATTCAACTATCGGATATCCGAAGTTATTTATTTAATTCGGATATCCGATAGTTTCGATAAGATTCCGGAACCCCATAACGTTCCCGGTAAAATCATACTCAAATCTAAAAATATTGATCTTGGACTTACGCGAACACTATGAATTGAAATAAAAGCTAAATTTACGTATTAAATCTTGTTTATAAGGGTTTTACCATCTATTATACAGGGTGAAAGGAGATGTCCCAAATTGTATGGAGGCCAGGCCCAGAACCTGTACACGCCACCAAAAGATAGACCAATACACCTACAAGATTTTGTTATTATCCAATTCTTTTAAAATGGCTTCGTTAAGTGGTTCAAATAAAGAGATAAGTAAGAAAATAGCAATAGTGACAAGGGGTATCTGACAGCTACTGACATTTTAAGTTTTTTTTAGATTGACGCCATCTTGAAATTCCTAATGGAGTTTAATAAATTATTCGATCTTATTTATTTTTGAACCACTAAATTATAAGTTAAATAAATTTATATGTATTTTTCCCAGAAACAGTATTTTTTTCTTGATTTTTGAAAATGGTGTACTATGTCTATTATGGGACATCTCCTTTTAGCCACTTTCCAAAATTTTTATAGGCGTTCGGTATCGTATTTAAATAAATAAAATAAATAAAAATAAAATAGCCTTTATTGCTGAACTTATTTTTACAGTAATTTTTCTTACAAATACGTTTATAACTTTTAACAGTTTCTTTTCTTTTCATAAATCAGGTATCGGTAAACGGTCGTTTCTACATTTCAGCTTGTCTTTCGACATAGGCCTCCTCTAAAGATTTCCACTCTGTTCTATTTTTCGCTATGCGCGTCCATATTGGGCCCGCCACTTTTTTGATGTCGTCCTCCCATCTTCTAGTCTGTCTGCCTCTGTTTCTTTTACTATCTCGTGGTTGCCATTCAGTTATTATTCTCGTCCATTTCTCCTTCTTCTCTCTTATCATATGCCCAGCCCACCTCCACTTTAAGCATCTGTATGTTGTGTATGCATTCTTAAATTTTGTTTTGTTTTTGATACATTTTAGTTTAACTCGGTCTTTTCTTTTAATTCCTATTGTGCTTCTCTCCATTCCATTCTGACAAACTTTTATTTTCCTTGCTTGTTCTTCTGTCAATGCCCATGTTTGGCACCCATATAGTAAGCATGGTAAGATACACATATTGTATATTCTCCTCTTGTTCCTCATAGACATATCCTGGTTCTTCATGACTTCACTGAGTGACCAATATCTCTTCCAAGTATTAGTTATTCTTCTTTCTATTTCTTTTTGCATACATTCCTCAGTAGATATTAACTGTCCCAAATACACATACTCCTTTACATACTCTATTTCTTCATCATTTACTGTTATGGACTCTGTTTGTGAGGAGTTAGACATTACTTTTGTTTTCGTTAAGTTCATTGACAGGCCTGCCTTCTCACTTTCTTCCGCTAACTGTTGCAACATTTCCTTTAGGGTTTTCGGGTTTTCCGAAAATAAGATTAGGTCGTCTGCAAAGCGTAGGTGACTCAGATTTTCGCCATTTATATTTAGTCCTTTATTCGTCCAATCCAGATTTCTGAATATCATTTCCAGAACTGCTGCAAATATTTTTGGTGAAATTGGGTCTCCCTGGCGTACACCTCTCTCAACCGGAAATTCTTCGCCTATAGATTCTAGTTTTACTTGTGCGGTGCTTTTTGTGTATACGTTTTTCAGTATCCGTATGTATTTTGCATGTACGCCTTGATCTTTTAGTGCGTCCCAGATAAATCTATGTTCAAGTGTGTCGAATGCTTTGTTGAAATCCACGAACCCTATGTAGTAAATTTTGTTATATTCTTTAAATTTCTGGAGTATTTGTCTAAGGGCGTGTATGTGGTCTATTGTTGAAAAATGTCTACGGAATCCAGCTTGTTCTTTGGGTTGGTTTTCTTCAAGTGTGTTTGTGATTCTAGATAATATTATTTTTGAAAACACTTTGTAAATATTGGACATTAAACTGATTGGTCTGTAATTTGCTATATCTCCTTTGTCACCTTTTTTATGTAGTAGTATAATTGTAGATTTTGTCCAATCCTCTGGAATGTTTTCCGTATTGATAATTTCATTAAATATATCTGTAAGTTTTGGAGCGATTACTGGTAACGTTGCTTTTAGAAGTTCGTTTGTAACAAGATCAGATCCAGGGGCTTTATCGAGTTTTTGTGTATTTATTGCTTTTATGGTTTCTTCCTTCATTATTTCCGGTATATATTCTTCATTAGTTATTTCGTCGTTTTCTTTTATAGTGTCTTTCTCTTTTTGACTTCGGTATAAGTTTCGGTAGAATTCTGTAGCGATTTTTAATATTTCGAGTCTTTTACCTGTACTATTACCATCTTTCTTTCTCATACTTGGTATCCAGTCCTTTTTGTAGTTTAACTCCTTCAATGCCTTTTTTATTCCTCCTGTCTTTTCTATGTAACTTTTCATTGTATTAGATCTTTTAGTTTTTCTTTCTTTCCTAAGTTGTTCACTGATCTTTTTGCTTACTTCTGTTACTCTTTGGCGGTTTCCTTTAATTTCCTTTTGTCGTAAAAGTTCTTTTCGTTCTTGTAATAATTGTTTGATTGTAAGTGAGACTTCTTTCTTGATACTTTTGTTTGTTTTTCTGGTTACTGTTTTTAGTTGATTTAGTAATAGGTTGTACTTTTCTTGTATCGATGGATATTCTTTCTTCTCTAATTCCGCGGCATCTAGAGATGTTTGAAGATTATTAAGTAATAGTTTAGGGTCACCTGAGTATTGTACCGCTAATTGTTTATTTTGAAATCGTCTTGTTTTCTTGAACATTCCTGACATCGCAACTCGAACCATCCTATGGTCTGTGTGGAAGTTTAAATTGTTTATGATCGAAATGTTCTTGAAGGCTTTTCTATTATTAGACATAATAAAATCGATTTCATTCTTATATTGTCCATTGGGTGAGATCCATGTCCATTTTTTTGATGGTTTCCTTTTATAAAAACTGTTTAGAATACTTAATCTGTTTTCCAGTGCAAAGTTTACTAGTCTTGTTCCGTTTTTGCTTCTATTTCCATACCCATAATTTCCTATGGTATTTTCTTCCCCACTATTTTGAATCCCAATTTGTCCATTAAAGTCTCCCATCACGATGACGTTTTTGTGTGCGTTATCAATAACGTTTTGGAGATTTTCATAGAATTTCTCAATTGTTTTTACGTCCTCTTTTTTATCAGATTCAGTTGGTGAATATGCCTGTATAATAGACCATCTCTCTTCTTTATCTCCGTTCACGGGCAGTTTTATATTAAGGATTGCAATACGTTCCGAGAATCCACTAAGTTCTTCTATGTTGTTGACTAGATTTACTTTCACCATGAATCCAACTCCATACAGCCCGGGCGTCTCCCCTTTATAATGTAGTACGTATTTGCCATGGTTTTCTATACCTTCTCCAAATCTGCGCATTTCGCTAATACCTATAATATCCCACTTTAACTCTTCTATTGCCAGCTCTAGTTCTTGGAGTTTTTCAGGTGTTCTAAGAGATCGACAGTTAATAGTTGCTATGTGGATGTCATTTACTTTGTTTTTCATGTTAGTGTTATTTTTTTCCTTTAGAGGGTCGTGGTCATTTTTCCCCACGATGACCAGTCGGCTTGGGGAAGTATTTTGTTTTGTTATTTTATGTTGGTTCATGTTGAGCTGTTTATTTTTCCGTTTACCGACAGTTAATTGTTATTCTTTGTTAGTTGTTGTCTTAGCGGGAAGAGACGAAAGAGAATTAGCTCTAATCCTCATTACGTCGAAAACATTTGGTCTATTGTTAATCGGCGGCATTAGAGTTTGTTGTTTCCTTGGTTGAGCATTGTTTTGTGGGGATGATGATGTTTCTCTTTTGCGCTTTTCCTTATTTATGTTAGTATTTTTTCCTTTTACTACTAGTTTGTCAAATTCCAGGTACGCGATATTTCCCTTTTCTCTCTCCTCTTTTAGCTGCGCCTGCAACGTTTTCCTTTTCTCTAATACTTCCTTTGTGTAGTCTTCTGTAACATATACATTTTTGAAGTTTTTCTTCTTTCCCATAACTTCATTCTTCTTCCATTCGCTCGTAAAGGAAATCAGAATTGGTCTTGGTTTTCCAGAAGACTTTCCCTTTCCTAGACGATATATTTTGTTTATCTCATGTTCTTGTAATTGTATGTCAAGGTCAGTTTTGAAAATATGTATTGTATTTTGTATTAATTCTTGTGTAGACCTTTCGCCTTCATTTACTCCAAACATTATCAAATTGTTTTGCTTCTTTCCTCTTTTTAAACTTTCTACTTCCTTTTCGAGATTTTCTACTTTTATTTTTAAGTTTCTATTTTCTGTTATAATAGGTTGAAGTTTTTCGTCTAATCTCTCCATTATATTATTTGTTATCGAATCTTTCAATTCTATTGTTTGGTTCAAGATTTCATTCTTCATTTTATCAAACAATAGTTGAAACTGATCCTCCATTCTTGTAAACTAAATCTGCGTGTTATGGAACGTAATTAGTGGTAGTTTTTATTTACTTGCTCTGGCAACACTAGTTAGCTGTTACTGTGACAAGTGTCAATGTCATTGATCTTTTGTCTATGCTCAATATGATTGGTGAATTTCTAACCTCTAATTATCACTTTTTGGAGATACTTTTGTTGAAATTCAAGAACTTACGTGATATTGTGTGAAATCGGTAGTTCCACTACACGGACGACACTTCAATTTGTGTTTTGTGACGTCGCAGTCTCAAGAACAGTGTACGAAATTATTTTTTAGCACTCAATAATACGGAGCTACACAATTACGATGCTTACAGTATGAAAGGAGATGTCCCAAATTGTATGGAGGCCAGGCCCAGAACCTGTACACGCCACCAAAAGATAGACCAATACACCTACAAGATTTTGTTATTATCCAATTCTTTTAAAATGGCTTCGTTAAGTGGTTCAAATAAAGAGATAAGTAAGAAAATAGCAATAGTGACAAGGGGTATCTGACAGCTACTGACATTTTAAGTTTTTTTTAGATTGACGCCATCTTGAAATTCCTAATGGAGTTTAATAAATTATTCGATCTTATTTATTTTTGAACCACTAAATTATAAGTTAAATAAATTTATATGTATTTTTCCCAGAAACAGTATTTTTTTCTTGATTTTTGAAAATGGTGTACTATGTCTATTATGGGACATCTCCTTTTAGCCACTTTCCAAAATTTTTATAGGCGTTCGGTATCGTATTTAGAGCCCATTAATGAAGTAAAAAAATGTAAATCAAGTTTTCACCCGAAAATATTTTTCGCAATATAGTTTTCAATTTTTACGGACCTAGGCCTGATAAGGTTTAAAGGAAAATCAAAAACGTATGAATAGTATCGTAACGAATGAATGAGATGCGAATCGCTTAAAAAAAGTGTTGCTAGGCGGTCGTATCACAAATTTTAGATTTTTTGCGGATATTTTCAGTGCTTTATCTTGACATTTTTGTACTGGGCTATACCAAAAGAAAAATTACGTCATTTGTTTTTTGTCTCGTAGATTGATATATTAAAATTTGGAAGGTGGTTAAAATTTCACCCTGTATACACGGTGCATTTTAAACCACCTGGAAACGAAGCCTACGTTATGAGACCATTACGTATAACATCATGGCAGTGTTATTTAATTTTTTCTACTCAGACTTTCAATTCTGTAACACGCTGTGACGCGCACATACGTATTATTTTGCTGCAGCGGGGTCCCGGATGAATGAACCTTACACCCCTACATCCGTGCGCGTCACAGTGTGTATCAAAATAAATAGATGAACCAATAATATAACTTTAATAAAAAAAAAATACTGCAAAGATGTTATACATAACGTGGGCTTCGTTTTACAGGTGGTTGAAATTGCACCGTGTATATATCTATATATATAAAAATGAAACCCTATTTCCCTTGGTCATCGCATCACGCGTGAACGGCTGGACCGATTTCGCTATTTCTGTTTTTGTTTTGTTTGTTATTGTCAGGAGAGTGTTCTTATGACAGAAAAAATTAAGAAAAGAGCGCGAAAAATTAGGATACTTAAGAAAACTTAATCACCATACTAAATTATTTGTAATGTAACCTTATCGCTTTTGACAATTTAAACTTTTTTTCATCCCCCCACCTCGTAAATGGTATTTTTGCTATTCGATAACTGAGCGGAAGCCGTTTTTACCCGCTTAAGGTTAAAGTAAATTTGAATTTAGAACATCGCGTGCACTAGGTATGTGATTTCAAAACATCATTAAACCTATTTACTTTCATCTCCATGGTGCCGTATTTATCATACAACTTTTTTTTAATTTGTTGAAAACTCAGACTCTTAACCTCCTTAGTGTACTTTTGTTTTCAATTTGCTTTGCGCTCGCCATTTTGTTTTGAATTCGTATTGTTATAAATAAGAAACTTGAAAACAAGTAAAAAAAAAAACGAAAATGAGTGATTCCAGCGACGAAGAAGTTTATTTTAATACTTACATAATTATCATAATGTTGTAGTAAATATGTACCTAAACTAAAATAAAAGTATCTTGTGATTGTAAATGTTTTATTTTGCATTTAGTCATTTCCTCGCTAAGGGGGGATAAAAAGTTACGTGTTGCACTCGAGTGCAAAGATTTTTCACCGTGTGCTCTTTTAATTCCCTCGCTAACGCTCAGGATTCAAATTTTTGAATCACTCGCTGCGCTCGTGATTCAATTTTAGAATCCTTTGCTTGCTCGGTCATCAAAGTTGAGCACGCGGTTAAAAAATAACTTTGCACTCTTGTATAACTTCTTCTTCTCTGTCATTTCGCTCTTGGCAGAGCGGTCGTGGTCACGTTGAGGCGTCCGTGTTAGTGGTAAAGGCGGACACAGCTCTCTTCACGATCTCCCGCCACCCCGCTCGGTTGGCAGACTGTCTGGCACAGTCAGACACGCGGCCTCCCACTGCGGACTTCACTTGATCAGTCCAGCGCATCGGTGGCCTGCCGCGCGATCTGGTTCCTTCCACTTTTCCCTGTACACCCAGCCGCTCCATGGAGTCCTCATCACGTCTTGAGACATGGCCAACACACTGCGGCTTGTATAACAAATAACTATTAATGCATGGCGTTTGACAAATTGCAAAATGCAACATTGTTGTCAAATAGGGGGGAAAATATAATAATTTTGCACATGACCAGTAATGTCGCCTGTTACCGTGTCGGAATACCAACAATATACGCACCAGAAAAAAAAACAAAGAATGTTGTGTGTCTTTAAGCATAATGATAATAAACTATTGGTAACATTTTTTTAATTATACTATTTCGCTATCAATATTGATAGTTAAAGACAGGACAACGTCTGTCGGGTCCGCTAGTATATTTATAACGAAGTTTCAAACACTTTACAGCGTTCGTGGTCACGACTAGACTAAGGTGTTATTTAAATATTAGCAACAAGATAATTAAAAAAAAGTTTCATTTTAAAATTTATGATTAGAATCTAACTTAACACAAGTCGTGTAATTAAATTATAAAGTAATCGCTATATGCAACGTTTAATGATAAGAAGGGACTCATAAATCAACTTCTATATCTCTAGTGTACCAATCGATGTAGGCTTTTAAGGAGAACGAGTTTTATTTTACAAGCATACAATTATATTAGCAATACACATCCTCTTATGGCGGCGATCGCCGTAAATACATATCAGTTAAACGAATGTTTCGACTTATTAATGTTTGAAATTCAAACATTATCAAGTAAGATGATTTCATTTAGTTCAAATTGGTGTTTTTTTTAATAATAAATGGGCTTGCTCTTGAGTACATACTTGTACTCTACGGTAAAGAAGAAGCCTAAGATGAAGCGAGCTTACCCAGAAGGTGACACTGGTTCTCCCACACACTAGCGGAACACAGAAAAACTGTTTGGCGCTGGATTCCAGCAGGTGGTAGCATCCAAGCAGCCTCTTACGAAGCCTACCACCGCAGAGGGATCTGTTAGCCGTCATCATTGGTTAGAAAATCAAAGAAGCCGTTGCCCAGGGTGGACCATTAGGAGGTAGATCCCGCCACCCCAAATCTGTCTTAATATTTTATACATATTTAGGTATTATATTTAATATTTTCTCAAATCGTGTTCTTTTTTAATTCTTGTAGGCAGCCAACATTATTTTTTTTTACTCTGAGCATAGATAAAATAAAATTAGATAGGTACTTACGCAGTCCCATCCAAAAAAGACACTCCGTAAGAATTATTCAACCGTACGTTACTTTAAGATTAATGCAACTAACGCAAAATAGAACTCACATGTTGAATTGTTTAGTGAAGACTTTTATCTATCATTGATTGTGCTTCTAGTTTATTATTTCACATTCATAAGATATAATATTGTATTTTCAAAATTGAATGGATTCAAATCATCAGAATTGTTATTTTCCGTAGTACTATTAATAATAATTCCATCTAAAAAATTCGTCCAAAAACGGAACCTACACAAGACATGATTGTAGGTTTAAGTTTTAAACTTGACCAAGCATTTTACAAATAACAAATTAATACTAATATTTTAGGCTGCATCATTTGACCGCCACGTGACAGACATACGAAATTGATTATTTATGCGTGGACCTTACCCGCATTCGAAACAGACGCAGTAGGTTCACATTCCTTTGAAATCGAGAAGAGGGCACCGCCCGCTAGTATGACTTTGCTAGTGGGAGTGGAAGACCAAATCCAAAGCAAACGCCTACACTGTTAAAACGCTAATGGTTGTATCTAGAGAGGCCTCAAGCGATAGGTTTGCAAACAAAAAATAATCATACACACAGACAACCGACTTCATCTGTGATTTTCTGATGAAGCTAGACAAAATAGTAATTTATCCTCAATTTTTTATTTGTCACTGAAATAATCTTTATCTTAATTGAAGACGCTTCCACTCTCCTAGCCCTAATTTTCCACTGATTACCATAGCACCGATTCATATTATTTGCAACATTCAGATGCATGTAAATTAAGGTTTTGTAATTGCAATATTGTTTTGAGTATTAAGTATGGAGTAATGGTGCCAAGTGTCATTTTTCTCATGACAAATAAATAGTATTTATACCATTATGAAATCTATAACAATTATTTATTTTTCAATCGCTACAAAAAATATCCACATTCATATATTTAGAGTATAGCAAACTCCTGGGAGTAAGCCTACTGAACCCACGTTCTTAAAACACATGAGGTCATAATTAATACTGATTCGAATGGTATATTCTTAACCTTTGAAGGAAACTGATTTAGATGCGAACAGCCTTGTGAAGAAACGATAGGCTACAGTCATAATTATGAATCGCCATTGTCATTTTGGGTTGAATAGGGGACAATTTAAATTTTTTTTAATGCCGTAGTGCCTAAAAGAGATAATAATCACTAATTCAGAAAATTATCGTAACCGAAGAAAAAAGGAGTGTTAACAAACGGCTGGTTTATTTCCCGTTTTGTGTCGGTTCAACTGATGTGAAAAAACTTTTTTACAGATAATGAGTTTATTTCAAAATCCTTGTAAATGTTTTGTACCGTCAAGTGTTTATCATATAATTCCAATCCATTTAAATCTTTTCATAGAAAGACAATGGCATATAATCGCCCTGCTTGGAAGGCGGGTTGGCTTTCGTAAGAAAGACCAAAGGTAGAAAGCTAGAAGAAAGCGGGGACTTTCTCTTAGCGGTACTCCTTTATTTGTCTCTTGATGATGATGATAATGTAGTCCCGGCCGATTTCGGCCACGGTGACTGTCTTCAACTCCAGTTTTGCCGTTGGTGTGCTCACATGTGGCTTATGTAGCCAATTTTGTTTGTAAAAATCCTCGCACATTGCGGGCATGAGAGCACACCGTTCACATAATTATAGCTGATAGCCGCAGGTGGTCGGGCTTTCAGCTCGTCTCGTCTGGTATCTAGCTCAAGGAGCCGCCGGGTTTCAAAGTCTTTGACGCTAGATTTAACAAGCGCTCTCCACTCCGGCCGTCTGGCAGCCTGCTGCTCCCACAACGAAGGATTAATGTCGCACTGCTTCATGTGTCGCTTCAGGACATCTTTGTACATGAGGAGTTGTCCGCAATAGTTCCGCTTGCCTTCTTCAAGTTCTGAGTAAAAGATGCGCTTAGCAGTTCTTTCCTCCGTCATTTTTTTTTGTCTCTTACAACACCCATAGGAAGAGGGGAGAGGTGGGTGCTATAAATTTAGGCCTGCAGCTCATTTCACCCTTTTCTAATGTCCACCATTCGTGTGTTCAATTTATGACGTACGTGAATAGTTGACACATGCACAGTTTGAAAGAACCTCAAAAAGCCAAACTCAATTTTTGTATGCAACTCAATAATTTTCAAAGTGAATAATTCAATAATGCAACACCGGTGTCCGCGTGAGTGTTAACAAAAGATGAGTAACTTACACGCGCTCTCGGCGATAAACCATCCACCTGTCCCATAACTCGCGGAGAGCCACTTCTGCGTTGCAGGCACTTGAAAACAATTAGTATATCCGTAAAAGTTCCGGTTGGAGAACTGTTGCTTATAAGTTAGTTCTTTCATGATTTGAATTTTTTTATGAGTATCCGATATTCCGGAATTGTTGCAAACGCCATGATCACGGGAGAACTAAAGTGACTGCAGGTTGGTTGTTGAGAGTAGATAGACCGAAATACCCTCCATCGATATATCTTAGTCTTTCATTTCACTTGAATCTGGTACTACCGTTTGTAAGTTAGTATCCACTTCCACTTGTTCTTGTCACCCAACAGTGGCACAACCTAATCGTGAAATTTTAGTTTTAATTTCCGTTTTTTACAAATTTTACTACTGCAAAAGAAAGCTGCTTACTGTCTGGAAAGACACGAGACAATTCAAAGCCATCTCTAATACTCATATGATTGTGACCATTATAGTTTAGATTTGTATAAATAAATAATAAATTCTTTTATTTACATAAAAACTTATTACAATGTTGTGTTGAGCCTTCTCATTCAGCAATTAAAAATACTCGTATGGAGAATGACTCGCTACTTCCCAATCAGAAAACAAAGGTAAATCACAATTACAATGTATATATGCATATATATAAATGTGTGTGTGTGAGTGTGTATGGTGGGGTGGTGTGGTGTGGTGCATGTGTGTGTGTTAGGTTATTCTGATAAGTAAATTTTCTATTTCATCGTATGTAAGACTTTTAATCCAATCTGTTACACTTTTCTTGCATTTATATAATTGCATAGGATAAATTTTAAGTATACGGTTTATTTTATTATAAACATAGGTAGATTGGTTATCAAATTGTCTTCTAGCAAAAGCAGTGCGAGAAATTTTAGTTGTAGCAACTATATCATTTCTACGTTTTTCATTAACTTTTTGATCAAAAGGCAATAATTTGTGCCGCTTCAAGACCAAACCTTTGATGTACAGTTTCCTTACCGACAGGAGACCACTGATATTATAAAGGGCAGCTGTTGGAAATCTGTAGGGTTTAGAGTACATAGCTTTAATGAGCGACCTCTGCGCCCTCTCAATCCCAATAAATTTGTATATTGTTATTGCTTGCTTAACATTGCTAAAACTTGATTTGATCTTTTTGTATTTTTGTAATAAGGAGTTTTGTAGGTCTCGCGTATTAATTTTAGTCAAAATGAAACAAGGGAGAAGTCATAAATGTATTATTTAAAAATAGGAACACGGTTCGAACCGGTTTGTTGCGTGATAGTGACATCACAGCACTACAGTAACCGGTTCATCCATTGCTAATCATTTGTACTGTTTAGTATAAAGTGTTGTATGGTGTCGTCACGTTAAAATAATAACACCTCTTCTTTTCTTATTGGTGTCATTAGAAGCGGCTGAAGGAGACTTGCTAGAAGTAGACAGGCAGTATCGTTATACTGCTGTCTCCAAGTCTCCTGCAAGTCTCCTTTCCGTCTTTCCTCCTATATATTCCTGGAACAATATATCATAATTAGCGTGTATAGCCCCCCCAAAGCTAATTACCACGTTTTTGAAACTGTTATGGATGAGGCTCTGAAAAAGCTCTCAAAATCGAATAAGAAAGTAGTGGTATGTGGGGATTTCAACGTTAATATATTAGAAGAAACGCAGTTGTCCACCCGGTTTCTTAATCTCTTTAAGTCTTATAATCTAATTAATCTTTTTAATGAACCCACCAGGGTGACGCCCACGTCAGCTACTTGCTTAGATAATATTTTTTGTGATGGTAAATTGTTAAAAAAAACGATTTTTAATTGTCTTATTTCGGACCACAGCGGACAAGAAGCATCGTTCGAGCACCATTATGTCTCTAACAAAGTAGATTCTGTGTATAGGCAATTCACTTTTAATAAAATAGAAAAGTTTAAGGAAAAAATTAAAGTGGGTGTGAATTTGCTAAAGCCTAATGATCAGAATGTTGATGAATTATATGAGAATCTTTTTGGTTTAGTTAAAAAGGAATTTGATAAACATTTTAAACAGTAAAAAGTAAAAATAAACAATCAGAAGTGTAAGTTTAATGAATGGGCTACACCTGGTATTTATAAAAGCAGAAAAACATTATATGATTTATATAGTTTAAAGGCAGATTCTCAAAACCCACATATTATAGAACATGTTAAAAAATACTCTAAATTATTTAAATTAGTATGTGCCAAAGCGAAGTCAATATATCTTTATAATTTAATTTCGGCTTCCAAAAATAAGGCAAAAACCACTTGGAATATTATTAATAAAGAGACATGTAGAGTAAAACCAAATAATCCTACCTACTCTCTCAAGTTAGGGGATAAGCTAATAAACACGAACACAGAGGTTGCAAACACATTTGAGACATTTTTTTCAAATATAGCTCCCTCTACTACTGAAGGGCTAGCTTCTTCTGCTGATCTAGCTGAATCCCTTCTCAGGTCTGTTGTCGAAGAGTGCAATTCTTCATTTAATTTTAGACATATAAACCCTGACATAATTACAAAAACTTTTAGAGAATAAAATATGAAAAAAACAGAGGATCTTTGGGGAATTTCTGTCAATATTATCAATACAATCATAAGTTCATTAGCCCCTCAACTCGCTATTATTTTTAACAAATGTATTGATGATAGACAGTTTCCAACTTTAATGAAGTTTAGCAAAATCATTCCTTTGTGTAAGTCTGGCGAAAAATGTGACCCCTCCAATTTTCGACCTATATATATATTGCCAGGGCTAAGTAAATTTTTCGAGAAAATAATGTTTAAGGATCTCTTTTATCTCACTTTAGTGTAAATAAAATTTTCGAGAAAATAATGTTTAAGGATCTCTTTTATCTCACTTTAGTGTAAATAAATTATTAAATAGCAACCAATATGGCTTCAGAAAAGGTAGAAATACTACCGATGCTGGGGTTGCTCTCCTGCAACATGTGTTTGAGGCTTGGGAGAGTAAGCTAGATGCCTTAGGTGTATTTTGTGACCTTTCAAAGGCCTTCGATTGTGTAGACCATGAAATATTACTTAAAAAACTTAAACATAATGGTGCATCGAATGATTCCTTGGATCTAATAAGTTCTTACCTTAAAGGCAGAATACAAAAGGTTTGCATAAATGGAGCTGAGTCTTCAGGGTCGGCCCTTGTTATGGGTGTCCCACAGGGATCAGTATTAGGACCCCTGCTATTTTTGGTTTATATAAATGACCTTCTCTGTTACTTACATAATCTTTGTGAGATGGTATTGTTTGCAGATGATACATCAATGATTTTTAAAACCAAGAGGGGCAAATCTTCATTTGACGATGTTAACAATACCCTCTCTAAATTATTGCATTGGTTTACAACAAATAATCTCTTACTAAATGCAAATAAAACAAAATGTGTTAAATTTACGATGCCAAACGTAAGGTTAGCTGCCCCTCATATAATTGTTAAAGATGAACCACTAAACTCTGTAGATTTTACTACCTTTTTGGGTATAACTGTAGACTCTCATTTGCAATGGAGTGCTCATATTAGGGGGCTGTCTGGAAGACTTAGTTCTGCTGCTTATGCTGTGAGAAAGATAAGGCAATTGACTGATGTTGGAACGGCAAGATTAGTATATTTTAGCTACTTTCATAGCATAATGTCATACGGAATTCTGTTGTGGGGCTCAGCGGCAGAAATTGAGTCAAATTTTATATTGCAAAAACGTGCTGTACGTGCTATTTACGGCTTTCGACCCCGTGACTCGCTGAAAGAGCTCTTCAAAGAGATTAATATACTTACAGTGTCTTCTCAATATATTCTCGAGAATATTATTTACGTTCGTAAGAACATACATTTATTTCTTAAGAAAAGTAACGTACACAATTTTAATACGAGAAATAAAGATAAGCTCGCCGTTCCAGGCTTCAGACTGCGAAAAGTAGGAAAATCGTTTATGGGAAATTGTATCCGTATTTTCAACAAATTACCAAAGGATATTGCTGAACTCCCTGTACATAAACTTAAATCGTATGTTAAAGTTATTTTAATGAAAAAGGGCTATTACACTGTTAATGATTATTTAAATGATAGAAATGTATGGCATTAAGTTGTCCCAGCTCGTACTTGCTTAAACCTTGTAAAAATTACCTTACCTTGTAAAAATTTATTTAAAAAGAGGCTGACAATAGTGACCGAGTTTCTTGCGCTGCTTCTTCTCGGCACTAGCCCAGACTTGTCCCGAAGCAGTGGTAGGTTTAAATATTGGGACGTGTAAAAGCGCCTCCTGGGGCCTATTTGCAGAAATAAAACTGATTTTAACTGATTTTAACTCCACCATTTGCCAAACTGCAATCTCCAACCCAGCTGCCAAACGTGGCGATTATGGCAAAACCCTTCTTTTGGAAAGACAAGTATTCAACATACAGAATGTCTTTTTCATCACCTTCAAAAATATTTATAGGCTTCAGTATCGTATTTAGAGCTCATTAATATGTAGTTAATAATGTTGGTAAAGTTATAGAATTATTATCTTTTTTTTTTATGCTTAACCCGAAAAGGTTTTTCGCAGCATAGTTTTCAATTCTTACGGTCCTAAGCCTGTTAAAGTATGAAGGGAAAATCAAAAACTTATGAATACGAGTAGCATTGTAATGAATGAATGAGATGCGCATCACGTAAAAAAAGTGTTGCTAGGAGCCTGTATCAAAAATTTTTGAATTTTAGTGGACATTTTCTAGGTGTGCTTTATCTTGACATTTTTGTCCTGGGCTATGTCAAAAGCAAGAATACATTATTTGTTTTTTGCCTCATAGATTTTTGTGTTAAAATTTGAAGGTGATTAAAATTTCATCTTGAGCCTAGTAATGATGACCATAATGTTTCAAACTTAAAATACCCGATTCGATACTGATTACTAGTTATTTAATGTAAAGAACACTTACAATAAGTGTCTACAACACATGCAAGCAGGCATTGTCTGAGGTGATGAAACGTTTGATTCACGCCGTATGCTCGTTGTATGTCGCGGTACTAAACTTATGTGGAGTTGACATAATCCGTGTATAGTATAGTCTGACATAGTTTTGTGGCATAGGTCAGCGGTTTGGTGATATTATTTGTATTTGAAAAAGAAAGGGAGTATTTTAGAAAATTTGCATTGACATTTAAGATACATTTACGAATTTCACTCGCGTTTAATAGAGAAGATGGTTGGAAATGACCAGCTGGGGATTCCGTCATAAATCCACAAACCATGGCAACACTGCAAAGATTCCGGGCATCGTATTTGTGTGGATAGGACCATCTCTGACGACAAAAATGATGATCTGTATAATGATTAGTGATCGTTTTCTGTCTAGATCTAGATTAAAGATCCTTAGATGCGGCTATTGTTATTATTATTTACCTAACCTTTCCATCCTTTAAAAGGGGAACCATTTTGGACAAATGATTGCGCAGGCGCCATAATCGTCACGATTGGGAGCTGGCGATCACAGTTTGGCGGAGAGACGACGTTGGTGCCGAATTTTTCTGGTAGTATTTTTTAAGTTGCCTCTTACAACACCTGTAGGACAAGAAGAGGTGGTGCTATTATAATATTTGAAGCCGCACATGACCCTTTCAGGCTTGCACAACATGGTATGTGTAAGAAGATACATATAGAAATATGTAACCTACGTGCTTAGGTTTCGAGCTTTTTCGTTAATCAGGTTGCATCCAGCTCTTTGGGATAAGTGAATTGAGTGAATAGGTTCATTCTAGAAAGCTGCAAGTAAGCAAATTACTTTGTGGCCGTATAAGAACATAAATTATTTCTATTCTGATTTTCAATATAGTCCTTAACTGGATGGTGGTTTTATTTAAAGAACAAAAAAAAAGTGTATTCAAGTCTTAACGAATAAAATATATTTATTATAAATAATTTTGTTCAATTATGTAATAGCGATTGTATCAAGCAAAGCCGCAGGTAAATGCTAGTTATAATGACGGTGGTTACCTTTGACCTGATCGCAATTCATAAATTGCATTTCAATGTACATACAGTCTGCACATCAGAATCATAATTTTGCTGAGAAATCGTTCTTATTTCAACTGTATAAGATGCATCAGTGGTTAACCTTATGTTTTGTTCTGCACCCTGAACAATCCACAGAGGAATTCCGCTGGCTTGATCACTTATACAAGAATCTTATGGTGTTACGCTGCCACTAAAAATTGTAAAGTAGAATTGAAAACAACTACTTTTACCCCAAAATTTAAGTGGAAAAAAGGATCAGATACCAATTATTATCAGTTTAAGATCGAATTGGCAAGTTCCTTTTTCCTGTAGGACAGTTGGCTTTTTGGGTAAAAAATATTTGAATTAAATTCATTATAGTTATTTTCTAGTTTGGAGTGCAGTGTCCAATCAAGTTAATTTTGCATAAAAGGTTGCATCTTTCGCTAACCTGATGACTGCTTTCTTAATTTGAGCTACAGTAGTAGTGTATGTGTTGACGAATTTTTGCAAGTTTTTGACGCAAAAAACAATCGCGTCATATTAAGATTGAGAACTATATCTTTTTTGGCGTTGTGTGATAGTATCGACGACCTTCTTAGTATAAATTGGTTCGCATTACAGTACTTACCAAGTGAGCGCGGATTCGAATTCTGCGAGGGACGAGTGCTTCATTGTGATGCATTTATGACTGTTTCATGGATTTCATAGTCAGTTAGATCTAATGCATCTTGAAGTTCTAAGTATAGGTATCTCTTTTGTAGTCAGAGGCATAATCAACAATTTTAATACGACATTGTTCCCCATAATATCTTTTTAGTTTCAATGTCCCTAATTATTTGCAAATGTTTTTATCTTTTATCTAAATATGACACCCTCTGGTCTTGACACCGTGATTAAACATTAAAAAAAAAACAATTAAGTCTTGAACTTGCAGGACTTTTAACTGTGAATTTTAAGGCTTTAGACTTTCAGGCAGCAATCAAATAGATTGATTAGAATGAAATGTCAAACTTTAATTAAAACATCACATCACATAGATTTAGCATTCGAATTGGGCAGTCTTAAATGTTCAAAGATTATTTCAAATTTATATCAATTTAATTCAATTACCATAAAATCCATTACATTAAAATATTGATTAATTTACAATTGACAATAATAATGTGCTAGTATGTCAAAATTATAAGCAGGCAATTTTGTTGTGATACATGTTCGCTAACTTTTAAACTCGGTTACAAATTTAAATTGTATTCCACTAAAAATTGTATAGAAATTATATATTACTTAATAAAAATAAAAACTAATAGTGTTTCTCAGAAAATGTATTTAGAGGCTACATTATAATTTCAAAACTAGACAGCGCGAAAATACACTGTTACATTATTATAGATTGTCCTCAACTTAATACTTTAAGGAAAAGTGGACTGTTCTCATTTAAAAAGAAAAAAATATAACTATTTGTTTATTTTCAAATACAATATTGATTTTCCGTTGAAAATAGCCGTGGGAGATCCAGATCGGAAAAAATCAAATGTTTACTGTATTAGGTAAGGCGACCTCAATAATAGTTAAAGATCATAAACCCACCAACCGGACATGTCACAGAGAACCTTTACACGGCCCGGTCGAAGATGTTCGAGTTCAAATGTCGTGTCCTTGCGCACGCGCATTGTATAAATACGCTCCGGCGCAACAACAAGGCATCAGTCGCTCGATTGACTTCATCCAAGACACACAAACCCACACCAACCTTAAACATGAAATCGGTACGTTCGTGCACTGGATTGTGATCTCCAAAGGAATTCGTCTGCTCATCTTCAAGGATTGTCGTTAACGTGTTTGCTCGTCTTCCTAATAGCAAATTTTGTTTATTTGGGTCAAACTTATCTTTGGAAGTTATAACTTCTATTTCTTGTGATTCATGATCCCTTTTAAATTCTAAAATACGATCTATCAGTAGCTTCATTGTTTCTGATAAGTACTTGTACTTACATTTTTAACTCCCATTATCATAAGACGTTCATACCTGTTGGTTTAAGGGCCAACTCTGCTTAACAGCTTATCTAATTGTCTCCCATTTAATCATTTGTCTTTATAAATTTCACCATCCTTGAGTTGTCAAAGTTAGCCCTTATTTTTTCTGTTCATTCAATTGATCATATTGAATCCTTCATTCTTGGTCTTGGTATGCGCTGACATGCATACATTTCCTCAAGAATTATGTATTTACTTTGTCCAAAATCCTAGCCTTTATAGCCGTCATTAGTAAATCAACTAAGAATTTGTCTTTCTTCATATTTTTATGTTTTCATCTTGTTAAACAAATAATCTTATATTGTCTCAATCCCCTCATAATTCAATGTCCAGTCTTAAGTTATTAATTGTTTTGTATTTTCTGTCTTATATAACTGGTGACGTATTACAATCTTTGTCAACCTCTGCATACCCTGATTCTCACATTATTTCATTGTATTTGTATCAATTACCAAATTTTTTAACCTAAGCTAAGCAATATATCCAATTAACTACACGTCCTTCCTTCATATCTGCAGTCCTTCGCCGTTCATTTTAGGGTCATCTCAATACTTTATATGTCTAACATTTTTGTCTTTCTGCAGTTCATCGTACTCGCCCTCTTCGTCGCGGCCGCCGTTGCCGCTCCCGCCAACCCTGACGCTGATGCGCAGGTGCTCCGGTATGTGAGCGAAAACATCGGAGTCGACGGATACAACTACCTGTAAGTATATAAAAATAATAACTCGATAGTTGTAACTACACACATTGTCTCAGTAGTGTCTGGAAAGTAAAATAGACATTGCAGATTGAATTAACTTGGTGAGACTATAATATGAAATTAACAATTACATTGACATTTGATACTGCAATCGATCTCAAATGACAGGCAGTTTATTGGATTACATTGAGTTATTGGAACATAATAATAATGTGAATTAATTTGTTCAATAGCGTGGAGACCTCCAACGGAATCTCCCAGCAGGAGCAGGGTCAGCTGAAGAACGCTGGCACTGAGAACGAGGCCATCGAAGTCCGTGGCCAGTACTCCTACCCCGGCCCCGATGGCGTCGTGTACACCGTCACCTACATCGCCGACGAGAACGGATTCCAGCCCCAAGGCGACCACATTCCCAAAGCCCCCTAAACTATCCCCCCAACCCCACACATCTAGTCCAAAAATACTCAACTCCCCATCCTTTTCCTTTCCCCTTGTTAAGAAGTCCAAGCGATCTGTGATACGATCCGTTGTTAATAAAACATTTTAAGTTTTAGTAATTATTTTTTTGTTTCATTATCACTCATGACATTACATTATTGACAAACTACATTTAAAACTAAGAAAATGCCCTTTACGTATATACCAATTAGTATATTTTATGTGAAGTATATGACCCATAATCTAAAGATTCCACTGTACCATAAGCAACGAGCTTCTCTAAAAGGCTTACCATGTATATTTAGATTACAAAACTAACATGATATCGAAGATGTCACAATTAAAAAGATCTTTGGAATAGTTGAATCTGAGATGCCTTAAATAAATACAGCGGCAGATACGTGCCTCAATCTTCTGATAATGATCTAACTTGCCTGATATGGAATACAAATTAGATAATAGGCGCTCATTAACATATCCAAAAGAATTTAAAAACAACGAAGGCTTTGAGATTATATCTTAAGAAGCCATCAGATATTTTAGAAGGGTAATAAACGGTCTGAAATACCAGAGATATATTTCGTAATATCAAAAACAATGATATCGTATTAACTTACAAAATCAGGAATATCTTATCCCATAATATGCAAAGCGGACTTATAACCACTTTAGTAACTTTACACATATTATAAATGATAATTCGTATGGTAATTTACAACCTGTGCGACCTTCCACTTTGGGATGTTCGTCTGTCACCCAGCTCATTACAATTTTAAAGTTGATATTCTCACTATCCTTGGAATCCTAATTTTCTATTTGAGACCTATTTGAGATGATGACTGAACTGCTAGAACTTGTTGCAATTTTAATCTATGTTTCTTGAATCTTTGGTGAATTTCTAAGAAAAAATTTTAAAATTGCTATAAATGTTTGCTACAATTTTCTAGAGATCAATTAATGGTTGTTAATTGTGCCTAGGTCATTTCCATTATATGTAAGACGATCTTTAACTTAACTACAGCAGCATTAATAGCAACTAAGCTCTCAATGTCGTTCGTGACCCCAAGTGTTAATTACATCCATCGCTTTATAGCGATCAGAAGTAATAATCTTGATTTATTTAAAAACAAGCCATGCTTTTGTCTTCGATTTCGCGAGTAATAAGGCTTTTATTACCACATTAATAACTTTACTATCCTATCCGGATGTCTTTTCTAATAGCAATACAAAAATGATCATTTTTATATATGTCTCCTGAGCATTAAAAAAGTTTTTACTATATATATTAACGTATGCTCTGTTTTTTAACTGATTATATTAACGTAGAGGTGATTTCTTTTTATATCGTTGTGCTTTATTGAACATGACACAGGTTACTTAATGCTATGTCGTTTTATTGTGTCTTTATTTCGAAGTGACTTAAAAAAAGCCGTTGAAACAGATAAAGAAATGTAATATTCAGGTACAGTAGTAGCACCTTAGTAGCAGTACCTTTTGAAATATTAGTCTCTTGAAATGTTTGTAAATAAACATTAGAAATATTACAAGTAGTTACGTAAAAACTATTGTTCTTTCCAACAGTTTCAGCGAAACGTGAAAAGGGTCAAGATCACGATATTATGTCAAATAAATTATAAATAAGCTATGTTTTGTCGAGTCAAGGCTATAGAAATTGTTTGTTTTTTAAAGATTTTAGTGTCATACTACAAATAATAGTAAAAATTAAGGACTCTAAATAAGAGGTTGTCAATTTTTGTTAATTGTTTTTTTTTTATTTATTGTACATACTTGTTTTCCATTAATAATATATTTTTACTAGGTTTAAGTAACCTAGGTTTAGAATATGTGCATTGATATTTATATCATACACTTATATACGACTGTACCAGAAAATCAATGACGATTTTTAGCAAGCGACTCAATAGTTGGAGCCGCTTTTCATGAATTTCAAAGGCTGTTTTTTTGAAAAATAAGCTACTCAACTAATATACAAAAAATTATCATCCCGTTACAACTAATGCCATTAAACAAATAAAAAAAAACGCAAATAATTTGTACGTGTGTATAAAAAATCTGCCTAATATTAGGTCCTTTTACATATATTGTGTGGTTCTGGCCACTTTGATCTAAAGAATCTCCTCTTTGGTTAGGAATTCCAAATTCAAATTTATACAGCTACTTACATACATGTATATTAGTGCTTTGTAAACTGTCATTCATTTGCTTTTTTTCTTTTCTTTTTTCTCTTTGCCTCACTTATGATTATATATTGTCAAAATTTGAAATATCGCGTTATTTACGAGTACGAGTTCCACCGTGGCACAAGTGCTGCAGAAACGCCTCGAAGAGTTAACGATCTGTATGGCGGTCGTGTCGCAAAAGAAAACACCGTGCGTTTTTGGTTCCAACGTTTTCGTTCTGGAAATTTCGACCTGCAGAACAAGCAGGCAGCAGGCTGCGATGTTAGTGATAAAACTGTTTAAATCCATTTAAAACAATTCGGGAAGATTAAAAAGCTTGAAATATGGGTACCTCACGAATTGAGTGACGCAAACCGCCAAACGCGCGTCGACTACTGCGTTACATTACTTAACTGGCACAATAATGAAGGGTTTTTAAATCGAATCATTACCTGTGATGAAACGTGGATCCTGTACGACAAACGAAAGTGCTCATCGTAATGGCTGAACCCTGGCGAGCCTGCCAAATCCTGCCCCAAACGAAAATTGACCCAAAAAAGTTACTTGTGAGCGTTTGGTAGACTAGCGCCGGTGTCGTTCATTACAGCTTTCTCAACTCTGGCCAGACGATTACGGCAGATGTCTATTGTCAGTACTTGCAAACCATAATGGAAAAGCTAGCTGCTAAACAACCGACACTGACCAGTCTCGGTTGTTGTGAAGTAGTAGTGGCGTAGATCGGTCAATCGTTCTACGCCACTACTGCTTCACGACAACGCTAGACCACACACTGCACAACAGACGGCTAGATTAGAGGAGCTCCAATTGTATTGCCTAAGACATCTACCGTACTCCCCGTACCTTGCTCTAACTGATTATAATTTTTTTCGAAATTACGATAATTTCTTGCAAGGGGAAAAATTCAACTCCGATGAGGCAGTACAAACCGCCTTCAAAGATTTTATTGATTGCCGTCCGAATGGTTTTTTTAGTAAAGGGATTAATGAACTACCACCGTGTAGACAACAGCACGTCAACCTACAACAAAACGTCAAATTTTCTCAATTGATATTGATCTCTACATGTTGGACTTAAAGTTGAAAATCAATTCAATGACCTTTAACTTTTTGAGTAGATTGACCTGACGTTGTCTGTACATACTTTGATTAAATAAATATATTATATAAAAAAATATTTGACTTTATGTTCCTTTCATACCAAACCCGATTTCATATACAATGTAAGGACCTAATATTATAAATATGAAAGTTAGGATGGATGTTGGTGACTCAATCACGCCAGAACTGCTTATCGGATTCAAGGGAAAAGTAAGTTAAAAATAAACATTATAAAATTCAGTTTTCATGTTTCTCTTACACCCATAGATCGGTTAAGTTAACATTACAAACCAATGCTTGACCTTTCAATGCGTTCGATGTTACTCAGTGACCTTCACCTTGTTATGTAAGTCTAAGAGCTTCTCGCAGGCAGGGTTGTCTGCGTTTTGAATCAATATTGCACGTTTATCATCATCATTATCATCATCATCAACCTTTATCAGCCCTGCAACGGGCAACCAGCGAATACAAGCCCCTTTAAAAGTTACGGACTTTGTTGTAACATTAACAGACTAACGGCTATAACAATTTAAGGGGACTACTACGTCTAAGTCGTCTAATATTATTACTTCTAAACAAAATCAATTCTCAAAAAACTAGAACAGTATCATTTTAGCAAATTACCTCTAGTATTTATTGAATCACTGTTAACTGCTTTTCACTCTGGCATTCTTTCGTATTGTACATTATTGTTAAAAGCGGAAGCTTTTGGCGTTAGCGACAAATCCGAATTTATAAAAAACTAAATGAAAAGTTTACTGTGATTAAATAAATACTTACTTTAGGTTTTAGCTAAAATAAGGTAAATATTTATTATAAGAGCAAACAAGAAGAAGTAAAAAATAAGAGTGACAGTGACATAGAAAAAATAAAATAATTTAAAATAACTTATTAGCCAGTGCCTTTAGCATGGAGGCTATATCACAACACCAGCCCTTAATTTAAATTCCTTTTATTTTTAAGCAACCCCAGACCTGTAGTACATTTACAATGGGCTACTCTGCCTAAAGGTTTAGTCAACATATCAGCATACATGTCACTAGTAGGTACATATTGTATGATAACAGTACCATCAGCGACCTTTTCCCTTATGAAGTGGAACCGAGTATCAATATGCTTGGTCCTATTATGATGAATAGGATTAATAACAATCTTATGTGCACTCTGACTGTCATTGAACAAGGTAACAGGCGTAACAGACTTACCACATACCTCATGAATCAGCCTCTGTAAGAAAATAGCTTCCTCAGAAGCTGCCGTTAGTGCCATATACTCGGCTTCAGTCGAGGACAAAGCCACAGTACACTGCTTCTTTGATTCCCAGCTGATCGGACCGTCTGACAATCTAAAATAAAAGCCAGTATAAGATCTTCGATCAATATCATTCGCCCAATCACTATCTGCATAACCAGTTAAACCTTCTGATGACTTTTTGTACGTGATACAATAGTCTATTGTACCTTTTAAGTATTGCAGAACTATTTTAGCAGCCAGCCAATGAGATTTACGAGTATCATACTTTGTAAGAAATTGGCTTAAATAACTCGTCGCACACGCAATATCTGGACGTGTATTAACAGCAACGAACATCAGGCTACCAATAAGTGATTGATATGGGTATGTGTTCAACAACTCACCATTTGTATTCGGTTGTAGCTTCACCTTTTGCAACGGTGTAGTAACTGTTTTACAATTCACCATGTTGAACTTTCGTAGGACTTTATTTATGTACAATTTCTGATTAATTTGAATTAATCCGTCCTTTTGGGTAACATTTATCCCCAAATAATAATTCAATAATCCTAAATCTTTTACACTAAAACATTTCTCCAAATCTCGTTTGACAACATCTGCCAACTTGTCACTTTTATGAAAGACAATTATGTCATCTACGTAAATTGCCAAAATTACAAGTTCCGTATCAAAAAGTTTGGTATAAACACACTGTTCTGAAGGAGTTCGCTTGAAACCCAAAGACGAAAGAGTTTCGTTGAGCTTTATATTCCATGCACGCGGTGCTTGTTTCAAGCCATACAAAGCTTTCTTTAACAAACAAACTTTGTCACGTTGTCTTGATTTTGTGAAACCTTCCGGTTGGTACATGTACACTTCCTCCTCTAATTCTCCATTGAGGAACACTGTGTCGACATCTAAATGTCTCATCTTCATGTCCAGTTTGGCGGCCAGCGCAAACAGCGTACGCAAGGAAGAATTACGAACCACAGGCGCAAAGGTTTCAAAGTAATCCACACCAGCTGTCTGACTATAGCCCTTGGCTACTAGTCTGGCTTTGTGTTTTACTACATCGCCTTCAGCATTCTTTTATTCTTTTTGACTTTATATATCCACTTGCAGGGTATAATCTTTTTATCAACAGGTTTATCGACAAGAACCCATGTCTGTTTATTAATCAAAGATTGATACTCATTTTTCATTGCGGACATCCAGCTATTTTTACCTTCTGAACGCATAGCTTCAGAAAAAGTTCCAGGTTCATTTATTTCATCACTTACAACATTGTCAGCTACCGTCAGACCCATAGGTTTGGCTAAACGATTCCTCAGAGGATACCGTTCTTCAGCTAAAGCAACTTCAGGTTCTTCAACTGGAACTTAGACATCATTACCGTCCTCCTCATAATCTGGAATATCTTGATCAACCGTATTGTGTTCTGATTCCTCATGTTGTGGTAGGTCCACATAAACATTGCTAGAACCACCAGAACCACCAGCAACTGGATTAGTAACTTCACCAGTTTCTCCAACGTTTGACAGTACCATGATTGCAGGTTTATCAGGAACTTCACTTACCCTTGCATCAATACCTTTCAAATCTGAGAAAGCATCTTCAAAGAATAAAACATCTCTTGCCTTAAACAGTCTTCTTGGACAAGTTGCATCACGAAAGTAATAACTTCCTGGATCTTCTGTATATCCAACAAAATCCATACATTGTCGAGCTTTCACATCCAACTTTTTTCTATTACAGTCGGGAATGTGAACTAAAGCTCTACAACCAAACACGCGTAAATGGCACAAATAAGGCTTCGAGCCGTACCATTTCTCATAAGGAGTAATACCATCTAGTGCTCTATGCGGGGTTCGATTCTTAAGGTATGTAGACACATTAATAGCATTCTGCCAATAAGCTTTGCTAAGTGAACTACCTGCCAACATACATCGTGCCTTTTTAACGATAGTCCTATTAGAACGTTCTGAAACGCCATTTTGCTGCGGACTGTATGGTACAGTTGTCTGATGTATGATACCATTAGAATTTAAATAACTAGTAAACTCGTCATTGAGATATTCTGTCCCACAATCTGTGCGTAGTGTTTTTATTTTACCTCCCGTCTGGCGTTCAACTAAAGACTGAAAGATTATGAACTTAGATTTCACTTCAGTCTTTGAAGCCGAAAAATATACAAAAGTTTGTGGAGAAAAATCATCAATAAAAAATAACGCATACTTTTTGCCTTGAAATGAATTTTCTGACATTGGTCCACAAACATCACTGTGGATTAACTCCAATAACGACGTGGCTCTCTAAGGCTTATCTACAGCAACTGTGAAAGGTTTCCTTGCTTGTTTGCCTTCCACACACGGTACACATGGCTCCTTTTCTACTGCCTTGAAGTCAATTCCAACTGCACGTCCGTTCTTTAGTTGATTCATATCATAACTGCAAAGATGTCCTAATCGGTTGTGCCATAGCTGAAAACTAGACAACTTTTTAGTCTGTACATCGCTTTAGCAGAATCGGAACAAGAGAGTCAGAATGCACATCAAAAACTACATTATTGCTTATATTACAGTCTAAAGTGTAAAGCCCACCAAGTTCTGAACCATGCAACAAAGATTCACCTTCATAAGAGAACTTGTCACTATCATAAAAATTACAGCCGTGTTTATCGAAAACTACGGTTAAGCCTTTTTCTACTGCCTTCTTGACCGAAATTAGGTTTGTCCTTAGATTAAGTACATACACTACACCACTAATTTTATTAATAATGTTATTTGTAGTACTAATTGCAACAGTGCCTACACCCACGGAATCTATTACATCTCCGTTAGCAACGGTCACCTTACCAGAGTCCAGCGATTTAAGATCTGTCAACCAATCACACCTCGAAGTCATATGAGAAGTAGCTCCTGAGTCAATATACCAAGTGTCAACATTACCATTTGCACTTAAAGCACTAAGTGAGATTGAATCTTGCTTTATTTTAGCTTTTTCCTTCTTTTTATTAGGACATCGATTTAAGTAATGTCCAGGAACTTTGCATCCAAAACAGATCACCTCCTTCTTCTCTTTCTTTTTTATGTTATTGAATCTTGGTTGAGAATTCTTCGTTCGCAAAGCTGACTCATCTTTAGACTTGGTCTTAGAAATCTCGTTCAATAATTTCGTCTTAACCATATCTGTTGTAACTGCAACGTTACAATTCTCTAGCGCCATAATCAAGGGATCGAAGTTCTACGTCAAACCTCCCAACAGTATTGCAGCAAGAGAAGAGTCATCAATCTTCTTACCAATGTCTGCAAGATCTTGAGCTGTACTCACGACGGCATTTATGTACTCTTCGATAGTATTGAACTCATCTAGGCAATATCTATATACGAGTAGCTTACGTTCTAAAGCTAGCTTTCTGCCCATGCCCTTATCTTCATAGGCGTTCTGCAATGACATCCAAGCGGCTTTAGCACTGTTAGCACTCCTTACATGTGTGATCGCTCCACCATCTAAAGTCATGCAGATTTTAGCCATTGCCATCTCATCTTTTCGCTTCTTCATTGCTTCTGGGGTCTTATCACCTTCTGGATAGCCCACCACAGCTTCCCAGAGCTGTTCATGTACTAGATAGTACCGCATCTTGAATTTCCAACTACTGTATCCATCACGACCAGGCAGCATCCTGATCGCTCCCATGGACATTGTATTACTACTTGTGCCTGGGGAAACTCCATCCCCGCTGTTCGGCATCTTCACTGATTTCCTAACCCTTTTCGATTTACACGAAAATAAACGTATTTTACTCGAAAAATATTGCACACTGCAGTTTTATGGACTTCGTGCTGATAACGTGTTATAATAAAAGAAATATTTAGTAAGGTAAATATTTATTATAAGAGCAAACAAGAAGAAGTAAAGAATAAGAGTGACAGTGACATAGAAAAAATAAAATAATTTAAAATAACTTATTAGCCAGTGCCTTTAGCATGGAGGCTATATCACAACAGTTCTAGTTTTTTTTGAGGATTTATAAAAATGCCTTGCTATGACAGCGGCAGACGAAATACGTTTTTAATAAAAAATTTTTGAAATAGGACTTTAGATTTGTTATGTTTTTAGTGTAAACATTTCATTAAATTTTAGTATGATAAATTTCCTTGACCGTTTCGACGAAGTTCTTTTGAGCCCCTTGGGTTTGCTAAAATCAACGTTTGGCAGGCGTACGAGTCATTACACATTTGGCCAAAGTGGATTCTGCTGCCCGTCTTCTTCTGGCACTCCCTTAGTCGCCTCTAACGACATAGAAAGAGAAGCTGGGGTGGTGCGATTATTTTTATGTGTTGGCCACACGACACACATTATGATATGGCTCTACTTTGATAGCGATTGTTAAAGACTGGTGGCGTCGTTAATTTTAAGTAAGAAAAGAAAAACCAAAGAAAAGATGGAGTGGTGCTATACTTTTTATGTGCCTGCACCACACGACCACGGTATAGATGGATATTATTGATGTAAAATAAAAACTAAATATACAAATCGGATACACAAGCGCTCATAGCCCAATGCTTCTTCGTGATCAGCAACGATGGGAGCTGTCACTGATTGGACGGTCACCGATACATAAACTCAAATCATATATCAAAGTTGTTTTAATGAAAAAGGGCTATTATACTGTTAATACTATAAAAATGATAAGAACGTTTGGCTTTGAATTGTACCAGCTCGCACTGGCATATATCTTATGTAAACATGTTTATTTAAAAAGAGGCTGACAATAGTGACCGAGTTTCTTGCGCTGCTTCTTCTCGGAACTAGCCCACATTTGTCCCGAAGCAGTGGTAGGTTTAAATATTGGGACGTGTAAAAGCGCCTCCAGGGGCCTATTTGCAGAAATAAAACTGATTTTATCTGACTACAGGAAGACTTCATTGAGTGATTTTTTTTCCCATTTGAATTGTTTGGTTACTAAATTCATTTGTAGCTGAATATCTTCTTCTTATCCTTCAAGGATCTCTAGTGTCAGAGTTTTCTAACATGACTTTTTTTTTTAACGACGGTACCACAAAGATCCAGTCCCGAGAAATATGGATTAGTAATTTTTCACACTGACCTGTCTAGAACTTGAACCGGGATATCAGAGATTGTGACTATGCTACTGTGTCAGCTGATCGATCATGGAAGTTGTCAAAGTACTTATTGCCAATCTTATTTGCGTTCTTCCAAATATTGTAAAAAAATGAAATGCCCGTCAAATTGTTTTTTTTAGTTGCGACGAATCGAAACTAAGATGTTCCATTAAAGTATTAATAGACTGTCTCATGTAAATATAAAAGTTTTGTAACTTGATAGATCTTTAAATTTCTTGCATGTTTAATGGATTCAATAAAATTAGGAATCAATACTTCATAAGGACATGTCGAAAACGTAATGCTTAATGTCAGCTTATGAACCAAATACAAATCATCACATTTTCTAAATCAATGTTGAACTTTACGCTAAGTCGAATATTGGTTGTTGTTTTATGGTAGATTGATGAGTAACGAACACAATGGATACTTAGTATTGTTATATAATTTTATGAATGGAATGCCGCAACTGTTTCGGTAATACCATCGAAAGATTATCAAATGCTTTTAACAAATCCAATGAGAGTTTAATATCTTTTATGATTTACTAGCTGTTCCCCGCGTCTTCGTACGCGTCAATTTCTGTTTTTATATTTGCAACATTTTTCACTGATGATTCGCTCCTATCGGTCGCAGCGTGATGTTATATAGCCTAAAGCCTGACTCGATACATGGACTATCCAACAAAAAAATATTTTTTCAATTCAAACCAGTACTTCCAGAGATTAGCGCGTTCAAACAAACAAACAAACAAACAAACTCTTCAGCTTTATAATATTATATATAGATTACAAACTGGAATAGCACTACAGCTTCTCCCATTGGTGTCGTAAGACCAAATTTGTACAGCTAAACTAAGATGGGCAGCATCTGTGCTACACCATTTTCCCAACCACGATCGTCAGATTAGTTTTGCGATCATGGTTGGGAAAATGGTGTAGCATTTAATGTAATGTAAGTAATTCTGAATCCTTTATGTCCAACGACCAATGATCGCATTTGGCAAGCGTGGTGATTATGCCTGGACCCATCATTGCTGTGGTAACTTGAATCCAATGATGGAGGTCTTTGCCCTGCAGTGGGATGATTATAGGTTGTCATTTTATGTTCAGCAGTGGACTGGTAAACGGCATAGGCTGATGGTGAAGATAATAATTCTTGTGAACGTTTCTTCTTTGGCATAAAGAGATATCAAATTGGTCAAAGATCAAAATATATATTATATATTTATCACTTATGGTGTTTTTGAATGTTTGTTATTAGGTATGCTAAATCTATTTAATATCGACGTTGCTTACAACAAGAGTGCTTAATGGTATACATACAAACCATTATTAATTATTTACCATAACAATTATTTTGCAAGATACTCAGTAAAATAATACGCAATGAATTTTCCCAACGAGCACGCATAATTTTGTTCTGTCCCCAGACATCACAATAAAAACTCTTTACCACATAATGGTTGTTGTAAATACCTGTTGAAAAATTTCATCCTGCCCTTGACCCGAATACATAATGAGACCCGATTCTGTGGGCGGGAGTGATGTCACGTGGCTATGATCATGAAGTCAGCGGGCGCGTCGAGCGGCGCGTTTTTTTCAATGCATAGAATACGAAGTGGCTCAAAAGCTGCGGCGCGGAGAGCGGCGTACGAGCGACAAGCGGCGCGTTTTATTCGACACATACATTTAGGAACTGGTCTGGAAGGCAGCAGCGCGGTATGCAGCGTAAGAGTGATGGGCACATGTATAGTGATTCCGAATTTCGCTAGATAAAACTCATTGAACACGTTAACGTGAATTGGTGATGCAGTGCCATCTACTGACAACTTTGCGATACAATCTCAACGCCATACGTTTACGCGATCGCGTAAAATTCTTTACTAGAACTCTGTGTTGGCGTAATGTTGTGCATTAGTTTTTTTATAATTTATATAAACAACAGATAGATTTTTATAAAGAATATTTTCTCGTTGCTATAAATTAACACTAGACAACGCCGCTTTATTGATCTACCCGCTGGCTTACTGGGGCTTCCCGCGCCGCTTCTCGCACCGCTTGACTTCGAAACCGTGACCTAAGAATGCGCAGACGCAGGCTCCTTAATACGGGACAAGAGACGAACTTCTTTCTCTTTGCAACGATGCTTAAGTTGTTTTTGGGTATTTATAAAGTGTGTTTACTTCAAAATTGATTGGAACAAAGTATGTCACAAAAATGTTTGTATCTATTCGTAGCTTATTTATACGATCAGTCACATGGCTCATTCATAAGATAATGTATGATGGAAGTACAAAAAAAATTGTGTCCGATAGAGACACATTATGTTTTCAATTCATAGTTTATGATAATTTTTTCGTATCCAACTTGGTATAAATAGTTTATTCGTTACTTTTTAGCTGCAGAAATTAGTATGCAAAGGATCAAGGATAATATCATTAAATAACTTCAATTATTATTTTTGCCGTGAGGAGTTTCTCGTTTAATGGGTGTCGTAAGACGCGTTGGTCATACTACGATCGCCAACTCGGCCATGCATGGCGATTATAGCAAAAAGTGGACTTTTGGAGAGGCCCGTGTCCATCAGTGGGCTGATGTGGGCTGACTATGATTACTTTCGGCAAAATATTTGTACAAAACAGAACAAATAGCAGCCGTTTTGTGTTATTTATGAGGATACACATTTAAAGCAAAGTAGACATCTTGCGCGAACTATAAAAATGATGTACGAGCTATTTAAATTCCATAGAATTCGGGATTACATTTGTCAATTAACAATTTAAATACATTGAATTTCTGGAGTATACTATGTATATATTGTATTCTTTGATGTATAATTGAAATGCCTAAGAATGATAAATTAACTGTGTTTGATTTACCATCGAAATACCTTAAAGGAAAAAGATAATTCCTATCTTAAGCGTGCTAAAATAGGGATGACATTTACGAAATAGTTAAATTTATAAAAAAACACCTGTTCAAAGCGTTAGTTTATGCAAGCAAAATAAACCACTAATTTTAAGTTAAAAATTAACTCAAAATTGAAGGTTCATTAAGACTCTTATAATAGAGTAGAATTCGAGTTGACCCTTGCCAATCGTGCGGTTACTCCTCCAAACTCCAACCTGTTTGAAGTTAGGTAGATACCTACTTATCCTAAAACATAATGATTAATTTTAATGACACATTAAGTATAAAGGAAAATGTTGTTGTAATCTTTCTCAGGTGTTTAAATTTCATATTTGATGTATATTTTGAGTTTAAATTATTATACTCTCAATGTTGTGTATACCTACAATATACATACATATAAGCTACTAATCAAGTATATCTTAAGACTGTTTAGTAACTACTTAATACCATTTAAAATGCTGTTGGTGTACCGTGTTAAAAAAAAAGACGTGTGGCACTCGGAGACTGCCGCGGTAAAGCTATCATAGCATTTTTTATCAACTTATGCAATTAAAAAACTAAAAAGTATCACCGCTGTGCCGGTCGGAGTGGGGGTGTTAGGTTATTTTCGTTACGGAATTTCTGGATTGGGTCTCCACGCTCAAGGCCCGCGATAGAAGCTATGCATAAGCTTAATTTTATAATTTTATGTATTTTCTAATTTTGACTTTTGTAATTAAATTTTTCTGTTATTTGGCAGATATGGTTACCATAGGCAACCATACTGTCAAAATCCTTATTTTCTTCTAAATTCTTTTAAATTTCGGAAATTCTAAATTGTTCGATCTTGTTCAGTTAGGTTATTTTCGTTACGGAATTTCTGGATTCGGTCTCCACGCTCAAGGCCCGCGATAGAAGCTATGCAATAGCTTAAAAATAAATTAAAGAGTAAATTATTTACAAGATGTGTTCATTAAAGAATGTGCTTATTGATCTCTTAATGTCATACGTCTAACATACTCATATGTAAGTGATATGATGATACATATTCCATCACTTGGATAATGGTATGACATTAACTTGTGATTGATAAATGATTGTTCGATATGACAGGTACACAACGATGGTTATATAATGTGAAATGTACGGTCGACATTATGTTCTGGCATTTGATGCAAGTACCTACTGTCATTGTTAAATAAATACGGGTCGCATTTCTTATGTTTAGCCAACAGCTTAAATATCCATGTAGGTATTACTGGATGTTAATAATAGGGGTTAAAGTATGAAATTGCCGACTATTTTCCCACTTTTTATTTTGTTTATAGCTCTTAAGTATAGTCATATTATTGCGTAATTCTTTTTGTTTTGTATCAAAAACTAAATAAAGTAACTTTTGACTGAAAAAAAATGCAATACTAGTGCCTATTACTTCAAAGGAAGTCGTTGAAAAGACCCCTTACAATGTGTCAGCTGACCTTCTTGCTTCAATTAAGTATATTTGTATTATATACTTTGATTTTCAGAAATTTAAATACTATAATGTGTAGCTTTATAACCACCTAACTTTCACCTTTAATGGCATCGAAAACGGTTAAGGCGATTTTAAAAAAACTAAAAAAATGTTAGTATGGAAAAATGACTTTTCTCGATTTCATACATCGATACACTGTGTTTGTCAATAAGTTACAATAAAATATGGTCAATTACAGAAATTCTTTACATTGCAAAATTATAATAGATTTTTAATTTTATACATAAGATTGTGAAATTATTCAGTTAAAAAAATACTATGCAACAAGAAAGACTAATAGGTAAGATAACAACAATTAATGATACAAAGAATTAGTCTGTCTCTCAACTGATATTGATCTATTAACTCAATTGATTGATCTAATGCAGACTGTATCGTTACTCTCACTTCATTTCATTTGTGTATGTATTTTGTTTATTAGTTCTAATGCAATTAAAAAGTAATAATAATAAATAAAATCTTGAACGAGTAAAGTCTTTTGATGAATACTTATAGTTAATCACTTGTCGCAAAATGACAACAACTTCTGTAGCTATGTTAATTTGTTGAAATATTTCTAAAAGTCATTATCAAAAAAGTCTAATAATAGGTAATCGGTTTTTATGGTTTTTGCATCAAATAAAAACTGCTCTAACACTTAGCATAAAATGAAAAACAATAAAAAAGGATTAGAAACAGTTTCGATCTGCTAGAAGTTTTTTTCTTGTAACATTGAATTTCATTACCAAAACACATTTATTTTATTTAATGTAAATTTAATTAGCATTACATCGTAATATCATCTCTAGCCCAATGTCGCCGGAAACATTCGAGACACTTGGCATTCCTCAAATGCGCGTCAAAACAAACTAGGTTCTGGGATTAGTTAATTAAATAGATACGACACAAAAAAATGAATTTATATTTTTTGTGATGATAGTTTTATTGCATTTACATAGACAGAAGCCAACTCTTTGAACTTTGGGATAAATTGAAAATACGAATTAATTACGTTAATATCAAAGGGCAAAGATGTGGTTTGTATCTAGATGTATCATGCTTGCGTTAAATTATATTAGTTTGACCCGTTGTTTCTTATTTAGAGTCCTCGGTATTTAGAGTTAATCTACAGATTAATTTTAAATTTTTTACAAAAAAAGATTGCTCTGCTATTGTTGGTTTCATCGCTCAGGATTAAATACAATACATGGATAGCGAGTTTTTAGTCCATAAAAACCAACTGATGTAGAAGCTTTTATGTTGTATTTGTGTAAATAGGTACTACTTAGTAATTGCTGTTTTTACGTATGATAGCGTTCAAAGTGCTTGCAAATGGTTGTGTTTGCTCCCACATAGTGAGTGGAAGCAGACAGGTTTGTAAATGAAAATGAGCAAAAGTATTATAAATAAAAATTTGAATAAGTTTTGGATTTGGAATCTAATCATTATCAAACAATGATTAACCTTTAAGATGCTGAACTTAACTTTTCATTGTAAAGGTGCTTACAGGCTATTGCCCAGCAGTGAGCGTCGTTTGGCTAACATGATAATGATAGGTAGTTAACCTTTTCTATTTGCATAAGTTTCACGTACAGCTGTCACCAGATTCTCAGTTCGACTCATCATTATAATGAAATTGGACAAAATGGTATCTAATTAAATGTTTAAGGTCACTGTTCTCATCAGAGTGACCTCTGGCCTATTGTGACATACGGGACTGACTAATAATAAAATTTACCTAATATGAAAATCATTTAAGCTTGACAAAGCCGGTATGGCTAAGGTATCTTTACACCTGGCGAGGCTGTCGCGTTATATTTCGTAAATTAAAAATAATAAAATTTAAATTGTATAAAACCCATATCTCATCTTTTGACGTAATTAAGGTAAATTTGATTTGTTTTATAACAATGATTCAATTTAACATTTATTTGAGCCAGGTTAGTACTACACAAATTACCCACTATAAAGCATACCTACAAAAAAAAATAGTATGCATTATATTATATTCTAGTAAACTGAAAAAATGAGTTCATTGATCTCGTAGTACGACAGTTACAATCAATTTATACCCATAAGAAGTACTTATTCCAAAATCAGGCAACTGTACCTTTTAAAATAAAATATTTTTTTGAGTTTAGTAATTTACATAGGCCTGAAAAGAAAAGCGGTAAATGCATCACATTTTAATATTGATAGTTCGTGTTGAACCATATTTTACGGTAGAGAAACTGTAGTATGGATTCATAAGTTGACAAGGTTGATCATTAGGTACATCAGATTTTACAAACCCTAAATCCTAGCACAACAAATCACTTAATCCCTCGATCGTGAGTTATTCCAGACACAATTGAAATTAATTGTTATCGTGGCACCCGAGTGCCTCCTGGGGGTTGAGGGATCAATCGACGTTAAGCTATGGCAAAAAAACAAAACTATTTCAAAAGAAGAGATGGTAGTATGTTAAAAGTAGCGTACTAATAATAGTAACATAATCCTAAGGGATTCTGATATACGTAGATACTATAGAGGACGTATAAGTCATGAATAAAATTACACTACCCACGAAACTATAAACAACACCCAAAAAGCCGCTTCAGCTATCCATGTTCAACTGACAACTACCAGCTTTAAAAATAATATTAACTCAGTGTTACGTCTCGCACAGTGTAAACCGGCCTCAAGAGCGGCCAAGCCGGTTTCAAGCGGGTTAAATAATCCGTACATTACAAACTCATCTTCCTTTCCATGGAAAGTGAATGTCAAGGTCGCGCGTACAAAAAATTATGGTGTACGTTTGTGTCTCTATTCGCTTTTTGTTGAGGTTATGCCGGTTTATTAGCTGATTGGGACCACAGTTGAAGTTTACACCGTATGGTCACTTCGTATGGCGCAATGGGTCATGCGGCAGGCGATCTTTGCGTTCATATTATGCCTTTTAGTCATTAACATTTGTTTTAAGAAAGAGTTTTCGGAGAAGGAAAGAAATAATAAAATATTTGAGATAATAATTAATAAGTATGCACAATACACAAAACATTTCAATAATAAAATTAAAAATTAAGTGTCAAACAGAATTTCAGCTGATTATCAGCGGGGACCACTGAAAATTAGTGTCGTGATAAGCCACAACTATCAGATTACTGCTAGTAAAAATGGAGCGCTGTCCTTTCTCTAAGAGATTAAGGCGAAAACATCCATTTAAACAGACTTGTGATATACAGATAATTCATCGTATGAGGTAAAGTGTTCTTATAATAGCCTGTATGATGTCTCCATGTAAGATTCTAAACCCTTAAACGTCACCCAGCCGTTTCACGCTCACTATCCTGTGAACATACTGAATCTATCTTAATGCGCAGATATGTAAATGATGATTGATAAGATCAAAAGTGTTAAATACGGCCTGGCTATGGTTCAATCGTGATGAGTTCGAGTTAAAGATTCTAATACGTTTTCACGGCAGTACATTCATTTAGGATTTATGTTAATTTAGCACAGTAATAATTATGTAGGTCATTGCGATTTGATCCATAATGGTCTCGGCCACAGAGTACATTTTAATGGTCTCGGTTTTTAAAAAACACATGAAAAATTTTGTTGAAGTATTAATAATGCTACCAAAGATTTTCTAAAGCACTGTCTAATGTAAATAATACGAATCACGTCAGTATCCCGTGCATAATAAAGTATTAAAAAATTCAATTATTAACACATCATATAAAATAGCTATTAAGTCTACGTAATAATAATATGTCGGAGAAACTAATTGATAATGTCATCAGGCTACTTCAGTCAGCAGCATAGACCTCTTCAGAAGAAAGATTTTCACATCTCCTTTTCCTTTAAGGGGACTACTACCTAGAGCTATGTGCTGCCTCCAATCGATTTAATTTTATTAATTCTAAACAAAATCGATTCCCAAAATACTAGAACAGTATCATTTTAGCAAATCACCCCTAGTATTTAATGAATCACACTGGCCAAATGCGTGTTGGTGATCACAAACCCGAGCAATGTTCGAACATTCGAAACTTTTTTTGCACGACCCGGGTATGGAACCCGGGACCCCGAAGTCATGGCCCAGTATTCAAACCGCTAGACCAACGAGGCGTTTGAAATTAATATCCAAGGAATTTTATTTTTAATTTACACGAGTGTTAAGTTATTTAGATATACGAGTAGTACCTAGTACGTGTAGGTGGTTAACATTACATATCTACCTTAAACCGGTTCAATCAGAGATAATTAAGACATTAACACTTTGATTATCAACCTCATAACGTTATGTTCAGTTTATACGTTAATTACATGTTTGATATCACTATTCGTATGTATTCCAACTGCAACTGCAAAATTGAAACTAAATAATTATTAGTTGTACATGGTTAATGCAATGAATAGAATGCAATTTATAACATATACTTACTTATACTTTATTTGATATTTTAGAAATTAAATTGCAATTATAATATCAGTATATAAACTTGAAAAATTATGTCTCAGGCGGGACTCGAACCCGCATCTCCTCGCATGCCGGGTGGGCGCTATAATGGTATACCATTAAGCCACCAAGACCCTGCGACTCAGCGCGAATTTTTCAAGCATATTCTTAACGAGGAGATGCGGGTTCGAGTCCCGCGAATTTTTCAAGTTTATATACTGATATTATATACTTACTTATATACCTATGTATGTACGTGTTTTCTTGCTTCAAAAGCCAAATTAAACCGTTGGTCCCAGCTTTTGTCATAAAATAGAAGTAGTAAAAATAAGTCCTGTCCGAAGTGTAATAGGTGACTCAAAACTCTCCTTTAAAGGAGAGAGAGTCCTGCTATAAGAAAAGGAATAGAATAGAATAGAATAGAATAGAATAGAATAGAATAACATTTATTTGCAAGAATACATTTGAGATTGATGGTGTTGGGTGTATTTAACTAGACATCGTATTCAGTCTGTGAACAGACGTGCAAATTACCTTAAAAGCTAGCTACTTATTTATAAACTAAGCACTATGCTAAAGCTAATAGTTAACAGAGGTCATCAAGGTACTCATTAACATTGTAAAAACATTTTTCAGCTAACCTTTTCGACAAAGTAACCTCAAATTTACGCCCCTCTAATAGTTTAATAGAGTCAGGCAGTTTATTATATATTAAGATGCACATATTATACACATTTTGTTTATAAATAAAAGCATGGGATGGTGGTTTATGCAGCATTAATCTATACTGACCTCTAAGTGGTCTAGTAGAAACGTCTGCATACTTTAAAAAATATTGCGGGTGCTGTTTCACAAAACAGCATATATCCTTTATATTTACAGCTGTCAGTATGCCATGCATTGGTGATGGCGCGGATACATTTTTTTTGTAATTTAAAAACCCTATTTACATCAACTGAGTTTCCCCAGATGATTAGGCCATACTTAAGGATGGATGTGACGTATCCATGATAGGCAGTCAACGCGGCTTCTTGTGATATAGTTTGCCTTAGTCGCTTCAAAGCATATACGTATCGCTCTAGCCTGCTACAGACTTTATCTACATGAGCTTTCCAATTTAGATATTGATCCACCGTTATACCTAAAAATATATATTTGTCTACTTTATCTATATTACAATTTAGGTATTTAATATTTAGTTGTAGTTCATTGCTATTGTAAGAACGATATTCCATTATTTTTGTTTTGGTTAAGTTAACATGTAAATTGTTATTTTTCAACCACTCTGTGACATCTGTAAGCGCTTTTGTTACTATTGTATTATAAGGTTCATTTTTGTGGCATTTGATCAGTAAGGTAGTATCATCTGCGAATAATATTGGCTTATGAATTGATGCATTGGGCAAGTCGTTTATATATGTCAGGAAAAGTAGAGGAGCAAGGACACCACCTTGGGGTACACCTGTGTTGTTATTCAGATATGCTGATCTAAACCTTTTTCTTATAAGAGAGCATCCATTTTGAGTAAACTGATAGATTTCAGTGCACTGTCTCCTATTGTTTAAATAACTTTGCAACCATTCAAATCCTTTGCCTCTGATGCCATATTTATATAACTTAGAAAGTAGTTTTCCATGATCCACAAAATCAAAGGCTTTTGACATATCGAGAAAAATCGAGACTACGGGAGATTTTTCATTTAGACTTTCAGTCACAAAGTTAATCAACTCAAAACAAGCTAATGAGGTCGAGCTTCCCTTGCGGAATCCAAATTGTTGTGGATGCAATATGTGAAAGTCAGTGAAGAATGAGATCAATCTTTTATACATGGCTTTTTCCAGAATTTTCGAAAGTATAGGAGTCATTGTAATTGGTCTGTAATTGTCAGGTTCCTTTCTGTCTGCTTTTTTATGAATTGGTTTTACTATTGATAGTTTTAATTGTTCAGGAAAATGACCCTGTTCAAAAGATACATTTATAATGTGCGCTAGCGGGGAACTTATTGAGGTTGCGATAGATTTAAGTATTTTAGTCAATATATCATCATAGCCGCTGGCTTTACTATTTTTTAATGATAATATAATATTATATGTTTCATTCTCACTTATCGGTGTCAGAAAGAATGTATTAGGATTGGTATTTATAACGTCATGTTTATTATTATTATGAAGATTCACGCTTGGTTTATTAGTTAAGTTAATAAAGTATTTATTAAATATATCACAAACTTCTTGGGGATCGGTATATGTCGTATTGTTTAATTTAATACATCTTATGTCATCAATTTGTTGGCTACTTATTAAAGTCTTTGATATTGTATTCCATATTGCTTTTGAACTGTTTTTATATTTGTTTATATACTTGTTACGAGGGCAAGCCTCTCACGTCATACGGCTACGTCACATGTTTTCCCATTGTTCTTCAGTCCGATTGAGCAATACTTGAGCAATACTGAACCAGAAAAGCTGATTAGACATTTTTCATCGACATGGGTGATCTCGAGGAGCCCTCGGTGCCTTATTGCTCCAACCGGGGAAGCATCTGGACGTCTGATCATCGTGATCAATTAGTTATAAACATTTATGTAATCCTTTTTAATTAATTATTAATTAAACTAATTTTTGTAAGGAAAATTGTACTTTTTAAAAACCCTACCCGACGGCTCAATTCCGTAATTGGCGCAGTCGGTAGGATTCTCGCGGTCGCGTTCGCGTTACGTCCGGGAAGATTTCCGAGCTAGTACGAGCCGCCCGTGTGACTATCGCGTCACAGAAGAGAATCCAGAATCTACGCGTAGCAGCCGTCGGAAGGTGAAAGAAAACCCAGCAGCGGCGCAATCAAAAAATCGATGGCCCAAATCCAGCTGAGTATGCTGCTTCTGTAAGTTACAATATTTTATGAGATACGCTTTCCTATTGGATGCCAGCGGTCCCTTTCCTGTCCCAGTAGAAGGTGTTAAATACTTAAGAATAATTTTATACAATATAATTTTTTAAAGGCTAGAAACTTGTTACCAAAATTTTTTTCCCAAGGAAAAATAGGGATATTAGGCCCAATACGCGGCGTGATATACTCCCTTCACATTCTAGAGAATTAAGATTTCATAGAAATATCGATTTTAATAGTTTAGTTAGTATTGAAGAAGAAGAAATGGCCCAACAAAATTTAAATCAAGATGCGCCAGTAATCGCTCAGGTACCTGACCTGACCGACACTATCTGGAAGGCGCTGAGACTAGTGCCAGAGTTTGATGGGAACTCAAATGTATTAATTCGATTTTTAAATTTATGCGACCAATTGATTTTAACTTACGCCAACCCAGCTCCGGGAAATGATTTAAACAATGCAGCCTTAATCAATGGAATTCTTAATAAAATTACTGGCCAAGCCGCTAAAATGTTAGCGACAAACGGCATTCCCCGGGATTGGCATGGTATAAGGAGTGCACTAATTAACAGCTTTTCGGATCACAGGGACGAGTCTGCCCTTTATACGGATATGTCCATGTTATCGCAAAGTTCCGATACTCCTCAAATTTTCTACGAACGCGTTCAAAGTCTGTTGTCTATTATAATCACTTACATAGAGTTACATGAAACCCTAGAGACCACAATACAAGCAAAGCGAGACCTCTATAAAAAATTGGCCCTTCAAACGTACACAAGAGGCCTAGCTGAGCCTCTGGGCTCACGTGTAAGGTGTATGCGACCTGAAACTTTGCAAAAAGCGTTAGAGTTTGCCCAAGAAGAACTTAACGTTCTTTACCTACAAAATAAAGTTGTGAACCCACAAACTTCCAAAAGATCAAATAGTAACAGCAATTTTAATCCTTTTAACGTGCCCCTTGAGCCATCTAGGCAATTTAATTTTGCTATGCCAGGTACACGTCCATTTAAGCCGTTTAATTATCAACCGAATTACCAGCCTAATTATCAACAATTTAATCATGGTTTTAGGCCTACTTATTTGCCACAACCGTATAATAATAATTATAGTAACCAACAAGGACCGTCAAGGACCCAACAAATGATGAGAGCCTTGCCGCGATCTAATATGTCTACAGGCTTTAAAATTCCACCACGTGGTCCACCGGCTTATCAAAATTATCCTAGGCCTATGAGTGGGGTGAGCCATCCCGTGGCTCGCGTATTACCACCCTTTCCCCAGAACGCGCGTCAGCAAATTAATATGAATGATTGCAACCCTGACAATACCAACTTCTATTCGTATACTGACTTTAATGACGACCAACAATATCCATACGTATTTCCGGATGACTCAGAAAACTATTTTACACAGGAAGACATCCCAGACAGCAACTGTATTGACCAGGATTTTACCAAAGTCCAACAGGACAACCCCCCAGAATAGAATTACACCTCCAAAATAAAAGACAATTACCTTTTATTAAAATCTCTAACCCCCCTTTGAAACTCCTCGTGGACACCGGAGCAAACCAATCTTTTATAAGTCCAGAGGCCGTGGAAAATTTTTTTTCGAACATTCCATTAGATTACGACCCCTTTGTTGTAACTAATATCCACGCAACTACTCAAAATGACTACTCCATCACTATTCCATGTTTTACAGAATTACGCGACCAAAAACCCATAAAACTTTTTATCTACAGATTTCATGAATATTTCGACGGATTAATCGGTCTAGATCTTTTAGAGCAGTGGCGGTCTAAAATAGACCTTAGTACTCATGTTTTACGAACCGAGTTCGCTGAAAACCCCTTACTTATGTATAAATCCGGTACAGTCAATTTGTTCGAAAGAGTTATTCCCGCGCAATCGACTCAGATTATCCGAGTTCCAACTAATATTTCTGAAGGCGAAATTTGCGTAAAATCACAAACTATTTGCGGTTGCAATATTACTGACTGTTTTTCGACCGTGCAAAGTGGTCAAGCATATATTGAGATTCTAAATCCGTCAGAAAATGATATTATTTTTAGCTTATCAGAACCTCTTCAAGTTCAAGTATTTCACGAATTCTCCGAATTATCTCAAACAATGGGTAGTATGACTCACGGATACAACACCTGTCCCGAGCGCTTCCAAGAAATTTTGCCGCGTTTGCGCACCGACCATATGAATGCGGAAGAAAAGGCAAATTTGCTTGCACTTTGTAAGGAATACTCTGACATATTTTACCTGGATGATGAACCATTGACATTTACAAATAAAATTAAACACCGAATTAAAACCACAGACGAAATTCCCGTTCACAGTAAAACTTACCGTTACCCTTATGTACACAGAGAAGAAGTAAAATGCCAAATAAAAAAAATGCTCGACCAGGGTATAATAAGACCCTCCACATCAGCCTGGAGCGCGCCTATTTGGATTGTCCCGAAAAAAGCCGATGCCTCCGGTAAAATCAAGTGGAGATTAGTCATAGACTTCAGAAAACTTAACGAGAAGACAGTAGACGATAAATACCCCATACCTAACCTGACAGACATATTAGACAAATTAGGTAAATGCCAATATTTCAGTACCCTCGATCTCACAAGTGGATTTTATCAGGTGGAAATGCACCCTGATGATATCCACAAGACAGGTTTTAGTGTTGCCGACGGCCAGGGACACTTTGAATTTATACGGATGCCAATGGGACTTAAAAATAGTCCATCTACTTTCCAACGCGTCATGGATAACGTATTGCGGGGCCTCCAAAACGTTATATGTGTAGTATACCTAGACGATATTCTAGTTTTTTCTACATCCTTACAGGAACACGTCATGATCAATTTGCGCAAAATTTTTGATAGGCTCAGAGAATCAAATTTCAAAGTCCAAATGGACAAATCTGAATTTTTAAAACATGAGACTCCATATCTAGGCCATTTCATTACACCAGAAGGCGTTAAGCCTAATCCTGATAAAATTTCGGCAATTTTGAAATATCCCATCCCTAAAACACCTAAACAAATAAAAGGATTTCTTGGACTCATGGGATATTACAGGCGATTTATTCCTGACTTCGCCCGTTTGACAAAACCCCTTACATCATGTCTAAAAAAAGGAGCAAAAATAGCGTTAACCCCTGACTATGTACAATGCTTTGAACACTGTAAGACCCTACTGACTAATGACCCCATATTACAATATCCCGACCTTTCTAAAGATTTCATTTTGACCACAGACGCCTCTAACATAGCTCTAGGAGCCGTCTTATCACAGGGTTCCATAGGCTCTGACAGACCCATAGCTTATGCATCCAGGACTTTAAATGACAGTGAAATCAACTATTCTACCATCGAAAAAGAACTTCTCGCGATCGTCTGGGCTACAAAATATTTCAGACCATACTTATTTGGCCGAAAATTCAAAATTGTAACCGACCACAAACCGTTGCAATGGCTATTAAACTTAAGGGAACCAAATTCTCGCCTGACGCGCTGGCGTCTTAAATTAGCAGAGTATGATTTCACCATCATTTACAAAAAAGGTAAAATGAACACCAACGCAGATGCATTGTCACGCGTCGAAATTCATAACGAAGAACTTGATTCCGTTATGGTCAACATCAGCGACTCTTCATCTACAGTAACTGCTCCCGACGACAGAGCTATAATTAGTCAATCTTCAACTGACACTGCACCAAGTTTGAGACCTCTCAGCAGCCCTCCACCCCAAAACTTCCCCCACCAAAATGACTTACCTGACCCAGTGGACGACGACCTTCATAATCAAATGGATAACTTACCAGTTCCGGAAGACTATTTAACTTTCATGGAAAATCTGGAAACGAATACAGATCACACCAGTGTAGAACACCCTATTCTAGAGCTACCTGTAACAGAGGATCCGTTAAATAAATTTAAAAGACAACTCATCATAAAAGTTAATGTTAACCCTTGTAGCGCAAAACCAAAAATCACGATTCCATTTGAAACGTTCAGAAAAACAACTGTTCAAATTTCGGAAACTAACCTCGAGGAAGATATGTTATCTATCGTTAAAAACCATATTGATCCAAAAATACGAACAGCTATCTTAATACAACCACTCAGTAAAATGTACGAAATCGTACCTATCTTACAAAGAACTTACTCAAATGCCGCCATGAATTTATTGCTTGTAAAACACGAAATCCAAGATATTAACGACTACCTCAACCAACAAGATATTATATTAAAATATCATGAAGGAAAAACGAACCACAGAGGCATTAATGAGACCTACCTTGCGCTATCTCAGCGATACTTTTGGCCTAAATTAAAAGATAGTATAACCAAATTCATAAATGATTGTGACATATGTAATCGTTCTAAATATGACCGTGACCCCGTTCGACCAAAGTTCCAAATTGTACCCCCTCCGTCAAAACCGTTCCAAATAGCACACGCAGATGTTCTAACCGTAGAACAAGAGAAATATTTAACAATAATCGACTCGTTTTCGAAGTATGCACAGGCATATCGACTTCCAGATTGCACGGCTCCAAACATCGTAAAAGCTCTTTTAACCTTTTCTACTCATCACGGATTCCCTTTGTATTTAGTAACGGATCAAGGCACAGAATTTACAAATCAAGTAGTCAGCGAATTCCTAAAATTACACAAAATATATCATCATAAAATAGCTGCTCATGCCCCAAACGAAAATGGCATGATAGAACGATTCCATAGCACCATTCTAGAACATATCCGACTTTTAAAACTGCAACACAGAAATGAACCTTCGCAAAATTTGATGTCATACGCAATCATAGCCTATAATAGCTCAATCCATAGCCTAACGAAATGTAGACCATTTGACCTCCTTTCAGGGCATTTTGACCCGCGAAACCCAACTGACTTAGATCTATCGGAACGATTATATCAACAATACCTACAAGAACATCGGAGTAAAATGGAAACGGTGTACAATATCATACACGACGCTTCATTCGCAGAACGCGATGCGATAATGACGCGCCGTAACCTGGAACGCGAAACTATACCTCAGTATAACCAGGAACAAAGAGTTTACATCAAAAATCCCGGTGCTACGCGACAAAAAACAGCTGCTCGTTATACACAGGACAAAGTAGTCTCCAATTTGCCTATTCATATTTACACGTCTAGGAAACGAGGTCCAATTGCTAAAACTCGGCTGAAACGGACCAAGAAAACTAACGACGTCACATTGTTACAGGGCCCTAATAATTGCGGCGAACCCAGACCAAGTACAAGCCGGGATGCTGACGCTAGACACGATCCAACTTGACGACTTATCGAATGGTCCTGGTATTCTCCCCTTTAAACTTGGTCCCACTAAAATAATATCTCATGACCATACCTTCCTTCAGGAAATTGACCTAGAAAAGACCCAACTACAGATTGACTTATTGATAACTCAATTGAACGACATTGCCAACCAATTGCCTAACCAAAACTTTATTCTATTTAAATATCAGTTAGATCATCTATTCAATAAACTTAACAAAACATCATTGCAACTACAGACTTTTGAACCGAAACGCCTTAAACGAGGCCTACTTAACCCACTAGGAACTTTTATTAAAAGCATTTCAGGGAACCTAGATAACGAGGACGCCCTGAGGTTCGAAAATGCCCTTAAAATTTTACAGGAAAATGATCACGAATTATCTCTCTCTATGAGCAAGCATATTAGTTTGTACAAGCAAATGACTATCCAACAGACTCAAATTTTAGATAATATTACTGCTAACCAAAAGAAATTAGAGAAAACTATCATTTTGATAAACAACGCATCTATTACGAGTCGAAACCAAATTTATCATCTTACTCAACTTTCTCAATTATTTAGCATAGTAAATGAAAACATTCAGGATCTTTCATCCGAAATAAGTAGGTTAGGAAACATAGTAGCTTTTAGTCGCACAAATGTAATGCACCATTCTATTTTAAGTATTACCGATTTAAATAATATGTTACACCAATTGAAAGAACTTTACAGCCAAAGTGCGTTATTAAAGTTAGATATTAGGAATTACTATGATCTAATAACTTTAGGTTCATATTATATCGATAAAAAAATAGTAATTGTTCTTAAGTTTCCCATCATGTCCCAAGATGTCTATGATTTATATAGACTTTGTCCCGTCCCAAATAGAAAATCTGATATTATCCTTCCCCCATTCCCATATATAGCATCCAACTCCCAGGAATTTGCGTACTTGGAGGCTGAATGCCCGAAGATTGACACCTGGCATATATGCAAACAGCAACTCAGCCACCAAACTCGTACTGAAAAGGATTGCATCTTCAACCTCATCTATAATCAAGACACGACAGAATGCCACCCTACTTCTGTCTCACTACAAAAAGAAGCACTCTTGGAACTAGATAGCCAACATTATATCTTATCACTCCCGAACAAAATAAAAGTACAAATAACATGCGCACAGGAACAACATCAACTTCTGGAAGGAAGCTACTTAGCTACAATTCCCCGAAATTGCAGCATAAGAACGCCCGAATTTACAATCGTCAATTTAGATGACAAATTCCGCGGACAAGCTGTCGAAATCATGACGATCCCACGTTCAGCGCCGATGTCAGCAGATTTAGAGAAACAATTGCCACGCTATAATCTGACAACCATCGATTTAAACAAGTTACACAATATTCAACATCAAGTACTTATGGACTTACCTGGAAAAGTCGACACAATGGACTTATCGAGTCTTTATCACACCACTATTCCTACATACATCATACTGTTATTAAGTGCAGTTGCACTGATTACTCTCGCGTACTACCTCAAACGTCAACGACGTAACCAAGTCGTTATAACTCCGAGTCAAGACATCGAATTAACTTCAGCAGTTTCATCAGCATCAATTGAAGATAGAAAAGCCGCAACTTTTGCTCTCAATCTTCGCAAATAGTTGCTCATCTAAGAGGGGAGGTGTTACGAGGGCAAGCCTCTCACGTCATACGGCTACGTCACATGTTTTCCCATTGTTCTTCAGTCCGATTGAGCAATACTTGAGCAATACTGAACCAGAAAAGCTGATTAGACATTTTTCATCGACATGGGTGATCTCGAGGAGCCCTCGGTGCCTTATTGCTCCAACCGGGGAAGCATCTGGACGTCTGATCATCGTGATCAATTAGTTATAAACATTTATGTAATCCTTTTTAATTAATTATTAATTAAACTAATTTTTGTAAGGAAAATTGTACTTTTTAAAAACCCTACCCGACGGCTCAATTCCGTAATTTACTTATTATTATTAATTTTTCGCGCTAGTAATATACATTTTTTTAATTTATAGTTGTAATTTTTATATTGTTTATAAATATCTTTTTTCATTTGTGAATTCCTATCATCTGCTTTGCGATAAGCCAAATATAATGCGTGCTTTATTCGACAAGACTTTTTTAAACCTTTACTTAACCATGTAAGATTTTTGGGCCTGTTATTAAGTTTAACCTTTATAATTGGAAAGCATAAATTGTAAAAGAGACAGATTGTATTATAAAACATTTTGAAAGCAGTTTGTATATCGTTAGTTTCCAAAATTTCAGAATACGTTAATGATGAGATGCAACCATTGAACTTTCTGCAATTTTCAATACTGTAATCTCGTTTATATTCAAACCATGTATTAAATGATTTTTGTTTTTCAATTTCAATGGCAAGTATTTGTGCTGTTTCATGGTCAGACAGGCCAAGGTAGAGAGTTTCAGCTTCGGTATTTTTTATGTTGCTAGCTATTTGATCTAGACAAGCATTTCTTCTTGTAGGTGTCAGAATGTGGATTGATAAGTTAAAGTTCCTAAGAGTTGACAGGAGTTCATTACTAAGTGACGTTTGTTTTAGTGTATCGATATTCCAGTCACCGCAAATTACAATTTTTTTCCTCTTAAATTTAGTTGTAATATAAATCAAAACTTGTTCTAATTTATAAAGAAATATTCCTGTATGAGATTTCGTTTGATTAGGAGTTCTGTAAATAGTAATAACCAATAGGTTAAGCCCTACTAACTCAATACCACAGCATTCGAAGTAAAATTTAATAGGTATATTTGCTGGCAATGATAGCTGTTTAGCTTCCATTACATTTTTTACTAATATACATGAGCCTCCCCGGCCTTTGTCCCTACAGAAAGTTGATATTAGTTTAAAATTATTTATTTTAATATTACTTTGACAACCTTGTTTTATATTACTTTCAGTGAAACATAATATGTCTACATCCTTGTTACACTTTTGTAATTTAAGCATAGTAATTTCTAATAAATCCGCTTTGTTAATAACACCAGCAATATTTTGATGTAATATTCTTAATCTATTTATATCTAGGCTACATTTTATAGGAGTTACAGTTAAATTATTCATAGTTTGATCATGCTTATTGTAAATATTTTTATTAACGAAAAAGATTATCTTGTTGACCATAGTTATGAATTATATTACTGTCATGCCAAATACTAATTTTACAAACTAATTCATATATTTCCCTACAAATATTAATGTGCGCTAGCCTGTTAGGATGGCAATTTCTGGTAAACATTTTGTAAGAGTATTCCAAATTTTTATTTGAATCAATTATATACGCATATTCATTTTGTAAATTATTTCTGTATAATAATCTGTTAAAGGCTTCAATTCGCCTGTTAAATAGATTTACATACATGCCATATTTATATGTTGGCAAGCAAATAATAATATTAGTGTGTTGTAACTGTTCTAATGTGCTTCTAATACAATCTACCAATTTATATAAACTTGTGGATGAGTGAAAATCATTTTCGCCAATAAATATTATGCAATAATCTGCAAATGTAAAATCACTGAGCTTTTCCTGAAGTCCGCCAAGAAGCTGTTGAATACGTCCTCCAGGAGTAGAGTAGTGGCAGGCTTTGGCTTGTGGGAAGTTATCTTCTATCATGTCTCGTAAATTATATCTAGAACCGTTGCTGAAAATACATATTTTCCGAGTATCTGAAAGCTTCATCTCGACTTGCTTCTTCGATAGCTGTGGCGTGGAAGTTAGGTGGAGCAATGTGTCTCTAATTGGTGAATTTTCTATTTCAGCATCAGATGCTACATTTACAAGTATTTCGCCTTCAGAATGGTTTAGTCGGGCGTTGTTAGGCTTATTTGTATGACAGGTTTTCTGTTTTGTTGTCGCATCCGATTCGCTTAATTGTCTTTTTTTAGCTTTTTTGACTTTGGATATTTCATCTTTGAGGTTCTTATTTTCAGAGAGAAGATTTACTATTTCGCTTTCAGCGATTTCCAACCTCTCGGTGAGCTCTTGTATCTTTCTTTGCATTTCCTGAAATTTGCCGTGGTCACCATCTCCTAAATCAATGTAGCTTCTATTTGTTGGCATATGAGTAGTAGATATAAAAGATGCCTCGTCCTCATCTTCTTCATCAACTGATAGAGCATCGAATGAGTTTTCAATTGTAATGTTCGCATTATGACGTTTGCGAAGAGTGATATTATTTTGAGGAGAGCTCGTAATCAGCTGCGCATTTAAACCAACATCTTTTGTACAAGTATCGCATTTATACTTTTGTTTGTATTCTGATGACATAAGGTAGAAAAACTTTTCACTGATACTTGTACAGTCTAGATGGTAAAATCTTTGACAATTTGCACATTTTAGGAAATCTCTTCTGATAATTGATAGGCCACATTTTCCACATGTATTCGACATTTTAATAAATAAAATAGCATATAAATAATATAATAAAAACTCAAATAAAAAGATTGTTTATCTATCAAGATAAGTTACTTATGCAACTGTTAGAAAACAAATAAGTAGTTTGACTTGTTGTGAACGTGATAATAAGGAAGTGGATAAAGTTCTTTTAAATTTGGTTATACAAAGTTTGCAAATAATATATTTCATTAAGCACTGTAGTTTTTAGTCGTATAGACATTTATGACGCTCACTGTAATGATTGTTTGGTCGTCACAGTATTGTGCTTGATCTTTAGTTATAGCACTTGCAAACGATATCACTTATTATTTATATTTAATATTTCGCTTTTTTTGCACTGAACTATAAATATATGCGTTTTTACTATTTATAAATTAAATTATTTTGAGAGCTTGAATTGTTGTTGACATGGTGACATTTGACAGGAAGAAGATGTTGATAATATTTATCAGCTTGAAAACATAATAAAAACTTTAAAAACAATTATGTTTCAAAACGCTCTGTGTCTGGCCTACAGCCACTTCAACTCAGCAATTCTTAGAGAGATATCGGTTACTTACATTGATTCTATCACACAGGGAAATTATACCAAGCATTGCTCTCACATTGCCTGCTGTACGACCATGAATCGTAGAGACAAGATTAGAATAAGTTTCAGTTCCATAGTTAGTGCCGATTAATACTTATTGATGATCTGATGAATGCCCTGAACTAGGGATTGGATTCAAATAAAACTGATATGCAGGTGTATCTTGACGCTGCAACGTCATTTTTCACTATTTTAAATCTACATAATATGTTTCGCTTCTTGTGTGTGTGGATTATTTATAAAACTTAATTTGATGTGACGTGATGCCCTAAACAAAATTTGGCTATAGGCTAATCAGTCACTGTTCATAGGATATTACTCACAATAAATACTGGTAAATAAAGAGAATATAATCCTGTGGCTGGTTTGCAAACAAAAATATTTTTAAACATTGCGACCTAGCTGTCGCTAAGACGAGGACACTTACTGTTCAGCTAGTCTACCACTTCATAGTCTCTTACCACCATTGGTAAGAGAACGTGCTATGTTCAAAGTTCCTCTGTAAGATAAAATTCTTTACGAAGTTATCAGAGAGATAAAAAAATCAGCGAAAGCACACAGGACTTGCAAACTAAAGTAGGAGTGGACTGACCAAATCTTGGATTGGATGTTAAATGTCATGTTAGGGCCCCAATTCCGCTAATTTATAAATGGCTCAATAGAATCGCAATTGCATCTCAATCGTATATTATGACATTAATACCTTAATAAATGCGTCAAAATATACAATTGAGATGCAATTGCGATTCTATTGAGCCATTTGGAAATTAGCGGAATTGAGGGCCAGGTCTTATGAATTCGGGTCAATTAAAGTACTATTTCATATTTTGACGACGACCTCCTTGGTGGATTAGCGTACACTCCGGTTTTAAGGTGTGGTCTGTTTTGAGGTTCCGGTTTGAATCCGGGTTTGACAATCAATGAATCAATCTAAAAAAAACATTTCCCTGTATTTTCTTATGTCTGAAAGTTTGTAGCTTCGTTGTTTCTAATTTTCACAAAACTTGTGTTTTAAAAGCCCCAGGATCTAAACAATGTAAGTTGGGTCCACATGTGTAGGGATAAAGGAAACCAATTTTCTTTAATGCACAATTTTAATCGTCTTCGCCTTTTTTTAGATCTCAAACTCCAAAACTTAAACTGACTGACATCTTTCTAGAATATTATAAATATTTAAATTCAAAAATTATTCATCTCTCTTATTCAGTCTTCTTTCCCTTTCATATCTTGCGTTCCATTACTAACATCCCACATTTAAGAGTTGAAGAATCGATTTCGGTTGAATAAAATTAGATCTTGAGTAAAGATAGCGACTCTTCTTAAATAGTATAGGACGCTCTTCAGCTGGGCGGAGTGACTATTTGCGAGAGGTTTCAGGCAGAAGCTGGATGCGACTAGTCAATGAGGTGCAATGCCACGTATTGGGAGAGGCCTATGTCCAGCAGTGAGCTGCCATTGACCAAAAATACATGAACTGGTCTAATTAGTCTGCAGGCTATAATTAATTTCTTTATTGGCCACTACATCTGTTGTAGATGATTGTTGCAGCACTAGTGGATGCTTGTCGGGGTAACGCAGCGCCGTTGATGGCTTTAAAGGTCTATAGGCGTGCGACATTAATAACTTAAATAAATAATAAAATAATGAAATAAATAAATGTGGACAGCATCACATACATTGCATTACTGATCCCAAAGTAAATGACTATCATAGTTTTAGAAGGTTTAGAAGTTAATAAATATATTTTAACCTATGAAATTTAGTATAGATATATTTTGAGACCCTGGAAAAAACTGAAGATAGTTTTAGGCTGAGAATCATCCTTTGCAGTGCAAAAAATTAAGGTGAAATTTTGTCCGGAAACTTAATATGTTTTTAATCTTATCTTTTGGTTAGTCTTTAAATTAAGAGCTACCTTCATAGCTAAAGGCACTTAGTCTAATCTTTCGATTTACATTCAACCTATCAAGTTGTGAAGAAATATTTAAATATCGTTTGTTTTATGGCAAATTAAAAAGGTTGCCAATAGCCAACACAGTGAGAATATTTACGACTCGTCATCGTGTCCACTCATTAATAATCCGTGGTTTTATGGTAACTATTGTTATTTTTATCGATATAACAAATGTAAAAACTCCTTGTAAACCGTAAATTGTTTTGAACTTTCAGTGATTGATAGTTCAAATGTTACAGAATTATATTTCCAAGCAATACGGTCCACATTTCCGTGTCAAATTAGTTTCTGCTGTCCAAAAAACTGGAATATCGCAATAATGTCAACTCGGGATTTGGCGGTAGGATCCGACTAAATAATAACAGCCTTGCCTAATATTTGAGAGTAAGCATCTTGATATCATTTGAATATATGCAAACTAGCGTACGAGGTATAAATAAGTGAGGGATCCTTGCAAATTCACATTCGCCAACTTAGTCTCTTCTTTTAAAGACACCACCCACCAAACACAACAAAAATGAAATCCGTAAGTAACACAAGCTTTTGTTATCTCAAACATACATATCTCAGCGTTTGTGAAAATTACTTTTGTGAAATTTCGGTGTCGAAACTTTCAAATAATAAAGCTCTGCTCTCAAATCTGTTGACAGCTTTACAATAACGAATAATTATTAGACGTTTACATTTTTCTGTTAACGATAGGTACTGACAGTTTTGTTTTAAATTTTAATACAAAATTTTTAAAGTGACAATAATAAGCTAACTGGACTCGGAAAGTGTTAATTTAGATATTCATGTGACATGATGACATTACAAATGTAATTAATAACATGTTTGTCATATACGAGTAGAATATTTTTCTTCCTACAATTACACTATAATGAATAAAATGTAACATCAAAAGAAACTTTATCAGTTACCTTTTGACAAGGGAACCAAATCAGATTTGAACTTCATATGTCAGACAAATTTGCTTATGTAACATTTGATCAAAAGCTTAATGAAAAGTTATTTATAGCTTATTATTAAATTAATCCTAGAGGCTATAAAAATAAAATAATAATATTGATGCACTAAGATTTTAATAGTAAAACTGATTAAATATTAACAATATCTGAATATTCCAACTATCATTCTTTAATTAAGATATAACAATAAATTTTAATCGTATGTGATCAACCCAATTATTTCTGATCGCTATTATCTTAAAAGTAATTACAATTAATTTAATATTGACTTGGTTTATTGATGATGATGGTAATATTGATTTATAATCATTAATTAATATGTATTAGGCAAGTAGAAGAAAAAGTTACGTAAGTGATATTTTTATATTATAAGCATCAGTTACATGCAAGGTAGCAATTTATTAGGATAGAAATATTTCTTCATTTGTAATATAATATAATATAATTTTAACCTGTGCTTCTGTCCAACAGTTCATCGCATTCACCCTCCTCGTGGCTGCCGCCGCCGCCATCCCTCTTTCCGACTCCAAGGATGCCACCATCGTCCGTTATGACTCAGACAACATCGGCGTTGAAGGATTCAGCTACTCGTAAGTGTTATATTATATTAGTAAAAACAGACGAATAGCAGCGTCATCTCTCTGGCTAGGCGACTTGATCGTCCTGCTAAGAGTGGTGATTTGGGGAATATCCTTAATATGGTGAGGCTCATGTTTAGTTGTCAACTAATATGGGTTAGTCGTGTGGTGTCGGCACGTTCAAGAAATTGCACTGCCCCTTCCCTTCTCATGGTTGTCTTAAGTGATGGAGAGCAGCGTCTTTTTAGCCTGTCATGCGTGGCGATTATGAAAAATTCCTTCTTTTGGAGAGGCTTGCGTCCATTGCAGTAGACTGATATAGGCTGGTTCTGATGATAATGACAGTAGGCTGCTAATGTTGACATTTCTACGTTTGTATGGAAAAACGGTTCTTGTGTTTCCTCTTTACGGTAGAATAGTGTTGATCTGTTCATAGCAGTTCGCCGTCTATATTGTAGTGACGTTTGCTACCGTCATTTGCTACGGTTCTCCTGAAATACTATCCTATACTACGAATTATGCTTGCCAGGGATAAGGATTGTCGTAGCAACATTTACTGTGGTAGTCTCAACTTAGCGCTATTTGATTTTGCCATTTTAATCAAGTGCCACAACTTTGCAATAGTGTGACTAATTGGTCAATTTTACACTTAAGTTCACAGGTCACGATTTGGTATTTATATGTTAGAATTAATAGTTTTCCTATATAAATATAGCTAATGGGTTTTTAGCGGAATTTTAAGATGAGTAACGAGTTTTAAAAAGAAAAAAATAGAATTATATGCATCTAAAACCAGTTAGGTTGCATTCCTTATAGAATTTTCTTATTTTTGATACGACCTTTGTTAGTTATTTTTATATGCACACTTAATGTAAATTCGACTTTTTTTTTATTTGCAAGCATCCGTATAAGGTCATCTAAAATAAGTTGTCGATAAATTATTAGCACAGACAATTTCAATCGATGAAGACAGTGAATGTAGATTTCTTGAATCTTGAACTTTCAACTTTGCGGCATCACCTATATGATATTTCGTTTGAATTTAGCGAGATCTACTTTGCTTATTGGTCAATTGACATATGAGGAAACCACACTAATATAATTGGTGTATTTATTTTGATAAAGTATTAAATCGCCCATTTGATTATATGTTTTGAATTATAATCATGTGAGAATGTGTTGCCACGAAACATTCGTGTTTATGAAACTTGTTAGCTTGGTAATGCAATAAAAATAATGTTCTTAAATATTTAAGTTACTTATAACAACAAAATTTGTTTTGGCAATTTCGATTTACATAATCATTTTGTTTTAATGACTTTATCCAGTGTCATGTGGTGGTGGCAAAAGAATAGAAACATCCTTTCTCTTCCTACGGTTGTCGTAAGAGGCGACTAAAGAGTGCTGAAAGAAGAAAACACTGGTCATACTGCGATCAAAAACCCGCCTGTATCCACCCGCCATTATAACAAATTCTTTCTTTTGGAGGAATCCTTGTCCACTAGTGATGATGATGACATCATCCATTTATTTCAAAAAAAAGTACACATTGGTTCAATTTAGGAACCTAGATAATTATCGAACTTGGTCATTTAGCAGTCAGTGCTTCGGAGTCAGTCATCTGGCAAGCGAATAGGCAAGGAATCGATTCTCATCTCATCAGATTATGCGGATCATTTACAAGTGTTACATGACTTTCACAAGTTTAAACACCTGTCCATTTCCTGTACTAACTCAAATTCAGGCTTTTGCCCTGCATTGGGATGATTGTTGGCCGTTACTTGACTTAACTTCCTCCCTTCCAGTGTTGAGACCAGCGATGGCAAGAGCGTCCAAGAGCAGGGACAGCTGAAGAATGTCGGAACCGAGAACGAGGCCATCGAAGTCCGCGGCAGCTTCTCCTACACCGGCGATGACGGCGTCGTCTACTCCGTCACGTACGTCGCCAACGAGAACGGCTTCCAGCCCCAGGGCTCCCACATCCCCCAGTGATTCTAGTCCCACCCAACCGACCTGATAGTGAATAAATGTTATTGATTTACAAATATTGATTTTGATTTATCAATATATTCCTTTCTTAATCATGTAACAAGACTACAACGTTCATAGATAGATGATAAAAAGAAATAAGTTTATTTAAAATCCAACATGAACCAATGGAAAAAAAAGTAAAAAAATAATGCAATAATGTCTTATGGCTTGCCGCGACGCTGGTATTTCGCGGTAGCCAATGAGTTTTTACTTAACAATTCGCTTACTTAACTAAAAAAACTACTTACAAAATCAAATACCTAAAGCTTTAAACAATACAGTTCTTAGTTAAGGTTTGATACAAAAAAAAACAATGTAGAGAAAATAAAACTTCAAAATTACTAAAGCTAAAAATAGAAATAAAATAAAAGACAAAAAGGGAAGCCATACAGACCTATGCACAGAACAGACTAGCTCAATTAATTTTTTTTTTTTACTGCTAAGGGACGTCACTACACAGCCGTTTATAAGCTAACTCCATAAAAGAAATATGTTACACTGGCCACGCGGGGCAAATGGGTTAGCAGTTGGGTCAATGGTCAAGAGAAGACTGTTGTCAGTCTCCTCCTACAACACCTATAGGATAATAAGGGGTGGAACTACTTTTGTTATAGGTTAGCACTACGTAGTGCAACCATGCCGCTAGTACTTATTGGCTCAAAAAGCAAGGAAGAAAATACTTACACACTACAACTTCCTAAATTCATGAATGCTCATTGGAAAAAAAAAATAAAAAAAAAATACATTCGTCATGCGTGGGTTATACGTTACAAACGCAAAATATTTTTTAAAGTTTTTCTAAAACTTTGAATATAACCAACACAAGTTTTAGCCTAATAAGTAGTTTGCTTTTACAATTTCAATTAAATATTTAAAAAATAAACAAGTACATACTGAAAACCAAATACGAGTACGTAAGGGATTTTCCATTTACATAAATTTATTACAAATTTTGTAGGTAATGTTAATCAAGAAAGTTTAGAGTCCTACATTCCGTTAATAGGTCTGTGCAGCCATTAAAAAACTTTTTAACTAAATACGTCCTCATTAGATTAGTTGAAAAATACTCTGCCACAAACAACAATGAGAATCGAAGTCGGGAAATAGCTCGAATGAAGGCGTTATCTCAAAGACAGTGTTCAGGTGAAGGCCCAGACTCTTTGCAATCCATTAGCACGTCTGCACTCACCTAGATCAAAGTTAATCAGACGCTACAAAGGAGCGAAAGGAGTTCTGTTGTGGTAAATTCGGGTGGGTGGATGCTCTACGTAGTATTTTTCTAACTTACTGATAGTACATAAAGTTTTTAGAACTGATAACTGGTTAAACCCAATTTCTCTGATGGAACCGGAAAATTAACGAGAAGTACCTACTCAGTTTGACTGGAAATGAGTTTTGACTATTAGCGAGTTATCCTGATCAAAATATGACTATATTATTATGTCTCGTAGGGAATATTTAAAAATATTTAAAAATGTAGTGACCAGTATTGAAAAAGGAATGCTTAAATGGTTTGGACATGTTGAGAGGATGAATGAAAGCAGGTTGACTAAAAAGATATATATGGCGAGTATGAATGGAAATGTCGGAAGGGGAAGGCCTCGACAAACTTATCTTGATCAAATCGGGGAAGTTCTAAAGAAAGGTCAGGTCAAGAGTACCCTAAACCGGCGAGCGTGTATGAAAAGATTAATGAATGTGGATGAAGCGAAAGTAGTCTGTAAGGATCGTAGCAAGTGGAAAGATGTGGTTCTGCCTACCCCTCCGGGAAAAAGGCGTGAGTGTATGTATGTATGTATGTATGTATGTTTAATACTAGCTGAGCCCGCAAACGTTGTTTTGCCATAAAAAGGATTAAATTAGAAAAATAAAAAAATATGGGTTGGTGATAAAAGGGTAAAAATTAAGGGGTTGTATGTATTTTTTAGTGCCACATTATAAAAAAATAAAAACAAAAATGTGCCCAAAAATTAAAAAAAATGTTAAGGGTGAACAACCCTTATCAATAAGGGGTATGAAAAATAGATAGTAGCCGATTCTCGAATATGCATATAAAATTTGGTTAAAATTAGTAAAGCCGTTTCGGAGGAGTAAGGTAACTAACATTGTGAATTCCAATGGTGATTTATTTAAGTGAAAATCATACAGGTACAGGAATTCAAAAATACACGTGGCATTATAACAATAACAATAATAATGGAACTGACCACAATAAGCATTGCGTAACTGGTACACTACGACTTACCTACACCTTCGAAACATCAAAAAAGTTAGGGTGAACTGATACATTCATTTAAATAATAAATAAATAAATTTAATAATCTTTATTCAGTATCCTAAACTACAAAAATACATTGGGATTTAGTAGGCCTATGCACTTATATTAGGAGATTCCGCTCTTCCGTAAAATTTGCTTTTCGGAGTTGAGAGTTACTTAACTATGAAAAAATCAACTTTTTTTAAGGAACAAGGTACAGGATACTTAGTGATGGCGTTTGCGAAAATGTTAAGCGATCTCTAAGGATCGCGATATAACTAAGTAACGCCCGGACTAAGTAGCTGGAAGATCATTAGTTTAGTATACAATGTGAATTATGTTCCGAATCAGAAGAAGATGCAAGAGTGGGCGTTTATTACCAACTCAGGCCAGTATTTGTCGCTTGACATTTGTTCTGTATGAATATGTATGATTAGATTTGACATTAACAGAATCAGTAAACTGAATTGGTAAATAATAGGAAGATTTTTTATTTCGTAAGGCATTATTAAATAATGAAATTTTAAGATTTTAAATTTTAAGACTGCTGAGAGTTTAGTTTAGTTTGTTTAGTTGTCTAGAAAACAAAAAACGCTGTCAAACGTTCTACTTAAAAAATGGGTGATTTAAAACTGGTTTTTCTGATAAATTCTGTGATGTATAAAAAAAGTCTAACAATAGGTATTGAATTACCATTGATCCCTAACCAAAAAAAATTCAATAAACTTTTTTTTTTAATCTATGTTAAGTCCAGCAAAAGGGCATGTGAAGTATCGTTTTTAAATTTAAATATAAATAAACTTTATTAACTAGAATGTTAACATGGATTGACGCCCCGTTGGTCTAGTGGTTTAAATACCGGGCCAAGATCTCGGGGTCCCAGGTTCGATCCCCGGGTCGGTCAACAAAATTTTTCTAATATTCGTACGTTGCTCGGGTTTGTGATCACCAACCTGCATTTGGCAAGCGTGGTGATTATGCCAGCACCCATCATTGCTGTGCTAACTTGAATGCAATGATGGAGGCCTTTTCCCTGCAGTGGGATGGTTGTAGGCTGTTACTTTACTTTTTTATTTTTCAACATGGATTATCTCTCAATCATACTTTTCTAAATTTTACAAATACCTATTTTACAAAAAATACCATCATAATTTAATTTAGGAGCATCTTTCGGTCCGTTTATTTTAATCTCAGTTAAATTATACAAAATGTGGTATTAAAAAACATCAGTTAAAATATTATCGTTTCAAAACATTAAAACCACATTTGTGTAAGGAGCTGATTTATAATTTTGCTAAATATTGTTTCACCTTGAACTAGTTTGCGCTTCTGTTTGGAGTTCAAGAGTGCTGATATTTCGTATTTTTTTTAAATAAACATTACTACTTAACTTTACATTAGAGGTGTATGCTTTGAGTAAAGATTAGGATAAGTTAAATTTAATAATTCAATCCTCAATAATTTTGTAATTTAGAAGTATTTCATCTACATATTACGATTGATGCGACTCCGTGATATTATATTTATGTATGTTAGCACGTACGGAATACGACTCGATTTGTTGTTCCGCACTGTGTTATTAATAAGGTATCTAAAGTAACGAGTAACGTAACGATACGAAAGTAACGAGTACTTTTTGTCAAAGTAACGAGATCATACGGGTACATAATTTTTCGTTACTTTTACACCTCTGTTCGTTATCTCGATTAAGTTTTTTTTTTTAATTATAACTTGTCCTAATTACCTAATAATGACCTAATAACTGAGCAAGAAAGTAAAAAAATAATAGCAATGATAGAAAATTGAGTTGCAATAAATATAAAGATAAACAGATAGGTAGGTACAAAAAGAACTAGGTAGCAGCGCCATTTAAAATACAATAACTCATAATAACATTACTTACATTAAGCAAAGTTCTGTTCAGCTTTGCCGTTAAGTTTCTGTAAATTGTGAAGAAATAATACTATATGATCTAAGAACGATAAAGAAAGACGTTCTAGCATATTTTGTTGATTCCTGCCCTCTCTGCATCTCAGGCATCCAAGCTTGGTAAATAATACAATACCAATACCGTGCACGACACAGCGTGTTTCAAAATGAATCTGCTCAATCAATATTTTATATTTTTTAAGATTTTTTAACGCCCCGTTGGTCTAGTGGTTTAAATACCGGGCCAAGATCTCGGGGTCCCAGGTTCGACCAGGGTCGGGCAACAAAAAGTTTCGAATTTTCGAACGATGCTCGGGTTTGTGATCACCAACCCGCATTTGGCAAGCGTGGTGATTATGCCAGTTCTCATCATTTCTGTGGTAACTTGAATTCAATGATGGAGGCCTTTTCCCTGCAGTAGGATGATTATAGGCTGTTACTTTAAGATTTGTTAAATAAAAATAATAATAACACTTCCTAGATCTTACACATAATTATTACATACTCGTAACATGGGAGTCGTTTGTCAGGCAACTTGGTAAGCTGTTTCTTAAGCACATTTGTACAAAAAATATCAAATGGAATGAAGTAGAGTATTATCCCTCGTATAGCTGACGTAGTGATAAGCACGCGTTGAGATTACATCTGCGTCAAAGACGCTTTGTACCTTCCTTCGAGTCCGAGAGAGGTGCTAATGCTCCATTGTGTTTTACTTACAATTTTTTTTCACCCTGTACTTGCGTGGTGATGTTTTTGACATTTTATAAGTACTTATATTGATACCTATAAGTACCTATACCTATATATATTGCTTCTAGCTACATTGCTAGATAGCAAACAGGGACAAATTAACCGATAATTTTCTACTTGCTGTATTCTAATTGTCTTCTTGCTGTAATCTGATTGAATAGTTTTCCAAAGGTCTGATATGAGATTTTTCTGCAAATAAATCTCAGGAGGCGCTTTCACAGGTCTCTGTATTTTAACCTACCTCTAATTCGTGACAAATGTGGACAAGTTGATTTTGAATATTATGTTTTATTAAAATCGGCCAAGTGCGAGTCGGACTCGCGCACGAAGGGTCCCGTACCAAAAAGGCCAAAAAAACGAGTTTGTTGTATGGGAGCCCCCCTCAATATTTATTTAATTTGTTTTTAGTATTTGTTGTTATTGCGGTAACAGAAATACATAATTTGTGAAAATTTCAACTGTCTAGCTATCGCGGCTCTTGAGATACAGCCTGGTGACAGAGCGACGGACAGACGGACAGACGGACAGACAGACAGACAGCGAAGTCTTAGTAATAGGGTCCCGTTTTTACCCTTTGGGTATGGAACTCTAAAAAAGATTTAATCCTCGGTAAGCTAGAACATTTTAATGCCATACATTTTCATTACCATTTATTTATGCAATTATTAGAAGTAGTATAACGAGGGATCACTATTATTTTTTAATAAATGATAATGATAATTGTTGGTTATGTGTTCTAAGATAGCGAACGAATTTTTATAATTGAAATTAGCTACTAGATTAGATATGAGTATGAGATAGCGCACTCACATTATAATTGTTTAATTTCGAAACCTATTTTCCTTTTATGTCTAATAGCTCTAACATAGATGACATTATACTTTATTCGATTTTTAGCAACTTAATTGCACTTATAATATCAGTATACAAGCTTGAAAAATTTTGTCTCAGGCGGGACTCGAACCCGCATCTCCTCGCATGCCGGGCGGGTGCCATACCATTAGGCCACCAAGACACTGCGACACGGCGCGAATTTTTCAAGCATATTCTTACGCTATAAGCCAGCGTTGTTTCATCAAATGTTAGGAGTTTGCACCCTTAACACCCGAAAGAAACATCTTTGCAGATGTTTGACAGTCAGTTAAGATGAAACAGCTATTTATATACTTTATTTAATATTTTAACAACTTAATTGCACTTATAATATCAGTATACAAACTTGAAAAATTTTGTCTCAGGCGGGACTCGAACCCGCATCTCCTCGCATGCCGGGCGGGATGACATTGTTGTTAAAACTCACGCAGCAAAACCTAATTCTCAAAAAATCCCGTTAGTTGTCTTGTTTCATCTGTCACATGTGTGACCAATCAAAACACAGTTACCCCTGTCTCGGCGTCACGTATCGGCGCGTGCGTTTGTCAAATACTTCACGTGAGGGCGCCACGTGCGCGGTAGTGAGCTCATATTACAGGTGCGCATGATCTATCGCTCCTACGTGGGGTGGTCTAAGTTGTAGGCGAAAACCGAGATAGTTTTTTGGAGTCATCCGTTAAATTGTAAGTCATCATATCAGCCAAACTACGCCCACTACTGAATAAAGGCCTCTAAGGATCTCCAAAACGAACAGTCCTGAAGCACCCGTATCCAGCGGCTTCCCGCGATCTTCACCAGATCATCCTCCAGTGTGAGGTAGCCATTCATAATCCTTCTCACCCCAGCGGCCATCAGTTCTTCTAACTATGTCTCCCAACCATCCCCTAATCAGCTGCGCAATTCTTTGAACGATGTTGTTTATCTCAGTTCCCCTAAAGAATTCCTTATTTGTAATTTTTATCACGCATGGAGTAAATAACCCCACACATGGTCCGATGGCGCCCGCTATTACCAGGTCTACGTGCAAGGTTTCTGCTAGCAGCTTGTTTGAGGCTAAGTGTTCTGAACATGCATAACTGTCCAGCGAATCTGCTTTCTTCTTTCTTTTTCACTGCTTTTGGTGGAATGCTTTGAAGGTCTTCAGGAAAGCATAGAACCTAATAAAATTTTTGTAGGTACTTCGATATTGATACGATAGTTAACTAAAAAAGATCTGAAACAGTAATAAAGTCTTTAAACAAATTATAGGTAGTAATGTGCTCACTAAAAATAATAAAGTGCATTAGATTTATCTTCAAAAGGGGAGAATTTGCCACAACAGCAACGCTTGGCAGGGGTGTTGGCGATCGCAATAAGAGCGATGGTAGAAAAAAAACGCTGCTTACCTTGTTCTTCTGGAATAATCCCTTCAGTTGATACTTACGACACCCATAAAGAGACAAATGGATGGTTGCTGATCTATTTTGGGGCAATAGATTAACTTCGTTAAAAATAACTGAGGCCTTACTCCGTAACGTGGTATATTATTATGTCATGTTGGTTATCCTTAATTTAAATAAATAAAGTAACACAATGTACGTGTATTTGACTCCATTTGTCTCTCTCCTTGATTCTATTGTCTTGTAATATCTGAAAGAGACATGTTGACATCAATAAATTTACTGGCTCGCGTCTGACAATTTGACGCGAAGAAATCAACACAGTTTATCGGGAGGCTATATTATTCAGATTTATAGCGAATCGCTGTCGTTAATAGCTTACACTGCGGGCATTTCGTAGACGCACAAAAGAACAGAGGAAATATTTGTTAAACAACTGTGCACACGTTATTGGGCGCGCTTGATTTATGCATTTCAATAACTTTTTCACGCGTGGCTTTTTCACGTTTTTCTTTAACTTAACACTTTACGTGTTTAACGTCGTGGTTAGGACTGACTAAAGTTAAAGTTAGATATACTTTTGTTTTCTCCTAAGTGATCTTGCACAATATTTGATAGAAGCCATAGTAATCTCTATTTTAACAAAGTATAACATGATTTATTCGTAATAATAGGTGTGCTTGGCATATGTAAGGTGACATTTACTATGCTACTACTGTTTTTCACAGATGAATTCGAGAATTTATTAAAAATTAGACATTTGTCAAACTTCATATCAGCAATAATTATTTTCCTAGGTTTGTAACAATTGAAGCGACATCTTCATCATCATCCTCTGCCTACATTAGACCATCACCACCTCTATTGAAAAAAAGGATTTTGCCATTACCACTACGATTGTCAGGAGTGTTGGTGATGGCAGTTTAGGCAGTGACAAGGACACCCCTTTAGTAAGTCGCCATGATAGCTCTGATTGTATTCTAACTTTGCATGAAGTTAATAATTAATAATTAATATGTGCTAACTTTTGATTAAATAGTCACATTACATTTTATAAACATACATAACTCAAACATATACTTTATTTGATATTTTAGCAATTAAATTGCAATTATAATATCAGTATATAAACTTGAAAAATTATGTCTCAGGCGGGACTTGGCTCAGGCTGGCTTACAGCGTTAAGAATATGCTTGAAAAATTCGCGCTGAGTCGCAGTGTCTCGGTGGCTTAATGGTATAGCGCCCGCCCGGCATGCGAGGAGATGCGGGTTCGAGTCCCGCCTTAGACATAATTTTTCAAGTTTATATACTGATCTATACATATGCTAGGGAAAATGCACGTACATTTTCCTAGCGGGATTTAAACCTGCATTGACCCACATCCACTGGACCAAACTATCACGCCACTGTTAATGATTAGATGTAAACGATAAAAAAATATAAAGTAAGTAAAATAAATTAAGAGCCTATAATCATCCAAATGCAGGTAAAAGACCTCACACACCAGACACATTGAATTCAAGTTACCACAGCAATGATGGGTCCTGGCATAATTTCTAAAAGAGTGATCACTAACCCGAAACTTCGAAAATTCGAAACTTTTTGTTGCCCGCCCTTGGTTTTGAACCTGGGACCCCGAATTCTTGGCTCGGTATTTAAACCACTAGACCAATGGGGCGAAAAGGCTGACGACAGTGACCGAGTTCTTGCGCTGCTCCATCTCGACAATAGCCCACTGTCCCAAAGCAGTGGTAGATAAAATATTGGGACCTGAAAAATCGTCTTCTAAGCCCTATTTGCAAAAATACAGCAGATATTACATACACGGTGCATTTTTAACCACCTTAAAAACGAAGCCCATGTTATGTAAGGTTATTAAATTTAAAAATAAAAATATTTTTTGAAAAATATTCAATATTGATTCAGACTTTTCATTCTTCTAACACGCTGTGACGCGCACATACGTGTTATTTTTCTGTGGTAGGGTTTTGGATAAATGAATTTTACACAGCTACATCCGTCCGCGTCACAGCGTGTTTCGAAATAAATAGCTGAACCAATATTTTATATTTTTAATAACAATATTTCATGATAAAAAAAATATAAAAATAACAGTGCCAAGTTGTTATACCTAATGTTTAGATAACGTGGGCTTTCTTTTATAAACATACATATTATCACGCCTCCTTCCCAACGGGGTAGGCAGAGACCAAGGCCTTCCACTTACTACGATCCTGGCATACACCTTTCGCTTCTTCCACATTCATCAATCTTTTCATGCATGCTCGTCGGTTTAGAGTACTCTTGATCTGACCTTTCTTCAGAACATCCCCGATTTGATCGTGGTAAGTTCGTCTAGGCCTTCCTCTTCCAACGTTCCCTTCACACTCATCTTATAGATCTGTCTAGTCATTCTTCTCTCATTCATCCTCTCTACATGCCCAAACCATCTAAGCATCCCTTTCTCAATCCGTGTGAGAATATCTTCTTTCACACCACAACGTTCTCTTATCACACTATTTCTTATCCTGTCACTCAATTTCACTCCTAACATACTTCTTAGCGCTCTTCTCATTTCTACTGCATTTATTATACTTAAGGTTAATAAGTAGATGTATGTTATAACTGGTGTGCAAATGTGTTTATATGAAATAAATCTATTCTATTCTATTCTACTTTCATGTTTTTTTGCCATACCCAACTATCACTTCCGTACATGAGTGTTGGAACCAACACCCCTCTATGCACAGCCAGACGTGCTTTCGTAGAAATCTTCTGGTTATTCATAAAGGCGCGCATTACAGGTGGTTCAAATTGCACGGTGTATATCTGGCTTGCAAAGGATTCCGTAAGCAATTCCTGAAATGCAAGCCCGAGCACTTGCATAAAGCCTTCATATATGTCAATGTAAGCATAAAAATGTAACAAACGTGAAAAATAAAACAGACTCTTAAGAGCCGTTACTCATTTCCCCACCTTGGCGATAAGGCATCATTTCCACGTTATCTACCAAGCCGACTTTTTACGACTTCGCAAGTTTTTTGCGGACGGGCGCCGAAAACTTTCAATTTTCCTGTCATTAAAGGGACTTTAACGCCTGAGCTAGAACGAGACGGAGATAGATGAAAGAGAAAAAAGAGCAATCAAAAATACGTTTTCGTTTGATCGAGGGATGTTTTCGGATGGCGATTGCGCGGAATGCGATTCCAAAACATGCCTCTTGAATTTTTGCTCTGGTTTTTATTGTAACTTGTGTACATACAAAGTTGCGGTGTGGAAGTGGGCTGTGTGCGTGTTTTGTTGGAATGTGAAATGAGCAATGTACCTAGTCATTGCATATTATATACAAAAAATAATAAAACTTTTATCACAAAAAAATTACCGACAAAAGCGTGAAATTAACCACCTCAGTACTCAATGATTGTTACTAATGTCTTACTAAGCACCGACTTTGAATATTGGATATTGTAGATTTTGTTCAAGCTTTTTGTAGTAAGTCTTTTTCTTTATTGTTGATGGCTATCAAATCAAATTGATACCAACTTTGGACTATTAAACCTTATCAAGCAAAAAGCAAATCAAATTACAATAAATATCACATCACGTCATAGTTCTTAAGCAGGTACCTGAGCCTTATTTGCAATAGGATTTTTATTTTAATCAACATTAAAACAAGTGAAAGGAAAGCTACTCAGAATTAGCCATCGAAAACGAATCGAAATAAAATAAAAGGTGTTTCACGAAGCAAATTGAATAAGAAAATTTTATTTTTACCTTTCGCGAGAGTAAACGAAAAAATAGAGAGGACCCTTTTATTATCCCTCTATTAGGAATGGAATGGGCATCGAATTGGCTAATAACAGTTCTATCAGGTGAAAGGAATTCACTCTCGCTTTCCTTACTAGAGAGATAGGGAGAGCTGTGATACCAAGTTTGGGTATCATCCCCAGCATTTTTATTTACTTTTAATAATGCTGTTGATATTATGTAATTTATTTTGGAGAAGAAAAGCCAGCTATATAAGTATTTTATTTATATATAAAGGGTTTGGTCTAAATTGGCAGGAAGTCTATTTCGAAGTGTATCAGTCTTCATAGAAGGGGCGAGGCAGTAAATATTATGGCTTAAGAGTTTATAATTTTTATGAGTTTACGATTTTTGCTACAAGCGCTATGTCAAACAGTGTCAAAAAGTGGTACCGATATCGTATATAAAAAAGACTACGACGAAGGGTGGATTGATTTGTCTGCTCTTAAAATCTTCCCACCCCCAGATACAACAGTTTTCCCGTGATCATGGCGCTTGCAACAGTACCGAAATATCTAAAGTTCATTAAAAATATTAACTCTAGTGATAGTGACGCTGAAGGTTTAAATCAGTATTTATGAAATAAGGTTCCATATTAATGGAATGTATGGCGTTTACAAGATTTTTATTACCTTTTTTATTCATCTTACTTTAAAAATAGTTTTTATGGACACTTTTCCTTGTAATATTGAGACGTCACCATAAAACACGGTTTGTTAAACTATTATAGAAATAAAATTTATTTGGTGTATATTATCCTAAAATAAAAACCTGACATTTGTACCCCTGAACTTCCGCTATTTGAGCGTTACTTTTCAAGCTGAGCTAGACTCCCCATTTCCACTTCGTACGGTGCAGACGTTCGTCTGCCCGTGCGCCCCTTCCTTTCCTACCGGTGATAGGCGAAGGCCATACACCAGCGCTCGCACTTGCTACGTTTGCATCGTTGTGCACTTAATCTGTTATTTTTAGTTTCACTGTTTGTATCAAAACAGTGTTACTTTAAATAACCGATCGCGTTTGAGTTGGTTGATACCTTACGGTGGCAACGAAGCCAACTGAGCGCACCCGGCTCGCTCTCTAGGGCCTCCAGGCCCTGGAAAAAACCGAAGTCCCGGACCCATTGCACTTGGGCCTAGTCCCAAGGGGAAGGGAAGAGCGGCTATCCATTAGGGATACCTGCTCACTCACCGCCCCCCCCTCCCCCCTGCCTCTGGCGGGGGGTGTCTCTTTGTTCCCTTTTTGCCATCCATTCAACCTCTCCGCTATGGATCCAGCGGAATTATTAAATCTTCTTATTAAAACTCCAGCCTTGCTGGAGTTTATGCAAGCCAACCTTTCGAGGTTTGTCTCCCCCTCAGTCGTCCCGACCTCACCCGGCTATGCCACCCCCGCGGAAGTCCACTCCTCTGAAGAGATGGACTGTGCCCGCTCGCCTGCCCACCCCCTCAAGCGGACCTTGTCTGAAAGGTCCGCCTCCCCCACTTCCTCCCAGGAGTCTTCCGCTCCTGAGGACCCCTTCCTGCCCGTCACCAGCAGGAAGAAGAAGAACCGGAAGCGCGCCAAGAACAGGCGTTCGCCGGTTCTTGACTTCCCGGACTCCCCATCCCCAGTCCCATCCCCGGCTACTCAAGCCGCCCCCATCAACATCCCCCTGCAGGGAACGGGGCCCGTTCTTACGGTGTCCTCCGCACCTGACTCAAACTCCCAACCCCGTCCACACACGCGGTCTAACCCCGTACCCACCAAGCCCAAGCCACCACCCCCAGTATTTCTTCGACTCAAAGAAAAGTGGACCGAAGTGTCCCGACTCTGCTTTGAGTCAAAGATTTCATTCACCCGAGCGTCCAACACAGGGACTGCGATTAAGATAGAGGTGCCAACCATCTCTGACTTCCGCAGACTCATTGACCTCCTCACTACGCATAAATATGCGTACCACACCTACGCTCTTCCGGAAGAGCGTAAAGTACGTGCGGTCCTCCGTGGAGTCCCGATCGAACTTCAGCCTGATGAGATCAAATCTGATCTCATTAAACAAGGCTTCCCAGCCGAATCCGTCCACCCTATGTTCGGCCATGGCGGCCGCCGTTTCCCTCTTGTCTTGGTCGCAATGACCAATAACCCCCGAGCTAGGGATCTGTTCAGATTCAAAGACATAACTGTCTGCGGTCTGTCAAAGATCCAAATTGAGCCCCCACGAAGCCGCGGAGTCCCCGCCCAATGCCACCGCTGCCAACTCTATGGGCACGCGGCGGCGAACTGCACAGCCCCGCCAAGGTGTGTTAAATGCCTTGGCTCTCACTTTACCAAGGAGTGTGAGCGCACGCGCGACTCCCCCGGTGAGCCGGCGTGCGTCAATTGTGGCCTTACTGGCCATCCCGCCAACTGGCGGGGGTGTGCACGCGCCCCGCGCCCGAAACCCCAGTCCCTCACGCAAGGAGGAACCAATCAGCAACCTATTAATAGGTCGCAGGCTGGCCCTCCTTCTAGTGACGCTCACAACTTCCCAGCCCTCCCGAAAGCGGTTGGCAAGCCAACAGCTCCGGTCACTAGACCGGTAGGGAGCTGGGCTAAGTCGCTCACGACCCCGCCCCCCGCCCCCGCCCTGCGTGAGCACTCCCAAACGCCACCGTCTTCGCCGTCTCAGGCTATAAACGCCTCTGGTGAGGGCGACATAGGCTTTCTCGGCAAACTCACAGCTGACATCGACTTTGACGATATCACTGTAGCTGCCATCAAAGTTAGGAATGCCCGCAGCTCATTAGAAATTATGAACGCTTTAGATCAACATCAGAAAAGCCTAAGGGCTATTCAAAGGATCTATAGGTCTCAACAGGCATCCCTCTGCTAGGCAACCGATTAGTTACTCAGTTAACTACTCGGCTGGTAGGCAATTAGGATATTGATTGACTAAATAGTTGCCGAGTGCAACTGATTAGTTAATTTAATATGTTAGGTTCTTCCTCCCCTATGATAAACACCGGGGCTCCCAGTGCCGGTCGTGTCAAACCAAAAGGCTTATCGCTTGTTAGCTTTAACACCCGTTCCCTACGCTTACATATTTCCGAAGTAAGAGACTTCGTAAGCAAGACGGGAGTTGACCTTCTTCTCCTCCAGGAAACGTGGCTCAAACCACGTCTCCGGAAGGGATTCACAATCCCCTCGTACACCCTACTACGTAACGATAGGGTACCAGACCCCACTCCCAGCCGTACTAGAGAACCGAATGGAGGCGGTACAGCCATTTACTATAGGAGGAGTTTGCATTGCTCACCTATACCAACCCCTCCACTCTCCAACATGGAAGCCACGGTGTGTAGACTGGCTATGACCGGTCATCGCACCATTATCATAGTGTCAGTCTACATACCGTCAGGCACTACTCCCCTCCTGAGTGACTTTCAAACACTCCTATCCCTAGGCGAGTCAGTTATCTTCTTTGGTGACTTCAACTCAAAGCACACCGATTGGACGTGCCGCCAAACCAACACCTCTGGCAATAGGTTATTAGAAATCACTGAAGCCCTTGACTTAACTGTTATTTCACCTTATGAGCCCACACACTACCCCGATCGACTAGATTGCGAACCTGACGTACTAGACTTTGCGCTAGTTAAAGACGTATCCCTAGACCTTAGATCGATCGAAACCCTCCACGACCTTGGCTCAGACCATAGGCCGGTGTCACTCGTCCTAGGACACCGTGATCCACCTCAGCCCCTTACTAAAACCATCACCGACTGGGACGGTTTTGAAAAGTCACTCAAGACGGCAATGAATGCCGAAAACTCGCCGTACGCTATCGAACCCGACTATCTTGATAGTCAGGAAAAGATAAACAGTGCGGTGAGCTCCCTCACCAATCTTATTCAAAAATCAATTGAGGAGAACGTAAAGTCTGTCCCAGCGAAACCTCGCAGTGGCATTCCCGCGTCCCTCAGGAAATTGATAACGAATAAAAATCGAGCCCTTAGAAGGGCAGCTCAATACCCCACTCCCGAGTATAGAGCCACTGCCAATCGCCTTCAGCGCCAAATCCAAACCCAACTCAAGGAACTGAGATCCAATCAGTTCAACGACCTCATGGCCGAGATCACCCCATCCCACCAAGCGTACTACAAAGTGGCTAGAGCCCTTCGTACCGACGCTATTACCTATACTCCCCCACTCATTCGTCCCGATGGCTCCACAGCCTTCGAGGACGATGAAAAAGCGGAATGCTTTGCTGACAGCATTGCTTCTCAATGCTCAGTCAGTACCCAACCCTGCGACCCAGCCCACATCCGGAAAATAGAGAAAGAGCTCAGTACTCTGAACTCTGCCCCTCTATCTCCCGACACTGACCCCATTTCGATCTCTACTGATGAAATTAAAACCTTCATCAGAGAGCTTAAAGTCAAAAAAGCCCCTGGAGCCGACGGCATCTCCAACATGGCGCTGAAGTACTTCCCAACACAAGTCCTGACTTTCCTCTCCCTCATCTTTAATGCCTGTTTCAAACAGAGCTACTTTCCGGACTCCTGGAAAGAAGCTATTGTAATAGGCATTCCAAAGCCAGGGAAACCCCTTAACCAACCGTCGAGCCACCGCCCCATCAGCCTCCTTAAAGCCATGGCAAAGCTTTTGGAAAAATGTATTCTTGCTCGTATGAAAGAGCACCTCCACGGTGAGGATCTAATCATTCCCCACCAATTTGGCTTCAGAGCTAAACACTCGTGCCCCCAACAAGTACATCGCATTGTCGAGTTTGTCCTAAACGGTTTCTGGCCACGCAAGTACAAGACCGTAGCAGTCTTCTTTGATGTTGCCAAAGCCTTCGACAAGGTCTGGCACACCGGACTTATAGTCAAACTGTACAGACTCAATCTGCCAGTTCGGTTAGTCCGGCTGATCGCCTCCTACCTACAAAATCGTACTTTTCGGTTTAGGCACGAAAATACGCTCTCCTCTCCTAGGGCTATTACAGCTGGTGTCCCGCAGGGCTCGGTCCTGGCGCCATTACTGTACATAGCCTACACTAATGACATCCCCATCCCGACTAAAAAAGTCGAATTATCCCTCTTTGCCGACGACACGGCCTTATATGCACGCGCATCCTCCCTTAGTGGAATCCGCCCGAGGCTTCAAGCCTCAATAGACAAGCTAGGAGAATGGTTTTGTAAGTGGCGAATCGAAGTTAACCCGGAAAAGTCTTCCGCGATTTACTTTGATTCAAAACAACACATACTACATCCCAAAGACCGCCCCCTGACCCTACTAGGCAAAGCCATCCCCTGGGAAAGCTCAGTAAAATACCTAGGTGTCACTTTAGATCAGAGACTCAGTTTTGAGCCTCACGTTCAAAAAGTGGCACGTAGCGCCCGATTCTATCTAAATAGATTGAGCCCAATGCTAGGTAGATATAGTAAAATGTCCCTACTAAACAAGCGCACGCTTTACAAGGTTTGCATACGACCGGTACTGTCATACGCATCAGTCGTATTCGCTCATGCCAATCCAAACGCACTCGAACAACTACAAAGAGTGCAAAACATCTTTTGCCGCCGTGCGGCCAATGCCCCCTACTATGTCCGCAATGCGGACTTACATAGGGACTTTCAGCTTCCCACACTCCAACAACACTTCCGGAAGGTCTCCGAGCGATTCTTCGAATCCGCAAAGAACCATTCCAATCCTCTGATCAAATCCGCGGCGGACTATGACCCACCCACCTCCTCTGATCCTTCACTATCCCGCAAACCCAAATCAGTCCTAAATGACCCGCCCGATGAGCTCACGGCCAACCTGAACTGCCTATTGGAGGCTCAGGAAGCCGCAGAAGCGATCCTCTCTCAGGACCCTTCAGGTCAACCCCATTCAATTCCACAGGACCCTTCAGGTCAACCCCAGTCCTCTCAATCGGCAGTCACCCCTTCTGGGAGTCAGTCGAATTTAAGTTAAACTTATTTTCATCTCGGCCCACGTCCACTCTGGACACAGGTCTATCTTTAAACTCACTTACGGCTGATCATTCCTTCTGAATGCCAGCCCTCTTCAGTGCGCACTTCGCCTAGGTGAGTGACGCCCTGCACCACACCCCCTCCAGGGGGTGTGGTCGCTCAGATATGCTATAACACCCTTTGGTGATAGCGATTATAGGTGGTGTTTAGTGAGTAGGAGTCTCACATAACCTCACAGCCGGCTGTGAGGTATCCATGAGGATTCACCACCTCCTTCCCCCGTGGGAGGGTTGCCGTTCGAGCGATCGTTTCAATAGGAAACGACCGGTCGTCCGTGTGCAAAAAAAAAAAAAAAAAAAAAAAAAAAAAAAAAAAAAAAAAAAAAAAAAAAGCTGAGCTACTGCTTATCGATGTCGGTTCACTTACTTCTCCTGCGTATCCCAGGGGCGTGTACAGAAATTATGCAGAACCTAAGTTTTAAAGAACTTATGTATGTATGCATGCATATTAGAATGTATCGTGTGCATGCCACTGCGGATTCCCTCATTTCTGATTCTATGACGCTGGGAAATATCAAACGTTGCTTTCTCCTTTACCCACTGTGAAATCTGGAGCCTTCTTAAAAATCGAGAATTGGTATTGACGACTTCTATAACTGTTTGGTACCAATAAAAGAATAAATAACAAATAAAAATTAGTTGTTGATACCAATTCCCGAGTATTGGTATCGATTGCCCACAGCCACATCCCTATCATTATCTCCAACGACAAAGTTTGTCTACCTTGGCAGCAGTTTTACTTTCGCATCGGCAGTTAGCACGCTCCGAGGCGCCCTCTCTCGAGGAATTCCGTCTAATGCGAAGATGGGAGAGTTGGCGATAGAATTTAATGTGGGCGTTATGGCTTGATGTTGACACTAAAGATGGGAGTATTTTGGACAACAAAGAGATGTTGGTCAGGAATTCAAAAAGCTTTTAAACAGTTTTACAGTGTGCTTATCTGTTGCTAGGATTAAATTAATTGTGATAACTTTATATCGATTTTAGAAATTGGTTTATCAATACGATTGGACTCAAATTGAATCACACCCTTTTGTTCTCTATGTATGTGTCGTTAGAGATGACCAAGGGTAGACTGTCAGGAATTGAACATATTGCGATCGCCAACCTGCCTGCCAAGCGTGGCGTCTCAGGCAACATTTTCTTAATTAAGATGATTTTATGTCCAATCAGCAGCCCATCGTTTTATCCTATACGGTTTTATGACATTTTTGTATCGAACTGTATACGAGTATTATCTAGTTCTTATTGTTTGTCTGTACGGCAGGTCAACCTACCCAAAAAGTTAAAGGTCATTGAATTGATTTTCAACTTTAACCGCTTTTACACTGTGGTTGAGAGACTTCTTTAACTCCTGTTTTTTTTTTTTTTTTTTTTTGTGTTGGCAACCCCCTCAAACCATAGACCGCCCGACTCAGCTTCCTCTGGTCATTTAGTTTAGAGCTCTGATTTTTGATGTTGCATATTAAAACATTTCTTTTGTGAAGTACGGGTGTAAAGGGAGGGTCGGGAAAGCATACTAATCTCTTCGGACTAAGCGCTTCGTATAATTATGATAGAACTTCACTCAGGTAAGTTCGTTTAATCACTAATTATACTTCGCGCTTAGTCCTCAAGATTAGTATTACAGATTATAAACAACATGTAGACCTTGAGAGTCAAGACAAAAGAAAAATGTTTTAATTAGATTTTTATTTTTAATTTTTATTTTTATTATATTAATCATAGTTATTTGAAAATACTTTTAATATTTCAATACACTTTATTTGATAAATTGAACAGTGTACATTTACTGTTCATAGTAACTGAATACAATTATTACTACATAATAATTAGTTCATTACTATAGATATAAATTAATATAATATTCTTGTATTATGATCTAATTATAGCCATTGCAAATGACAAATCATTTCCGTTTACAATATTTCTTTTATAATACTTTGCGAAAGTATTTGACGTACCACTCCAACCGGCGGTGTAACGAATTAGATTAACACTGACCCCCTGAGATTGTGCACGAGACGTCGCGGCATGACGCGTGCTGTGCGCAGAAAATATGTTCGTACCAGCTCGCACTCGCCCAGTGTGGCTTTTACCCAGCGGCTGAGCGTTTGTGAGCCGACAGCTTTGTGCGGTTTACTTATGCCTATGAATAGATTTGTTGAATTTCGTAAGGACGAAGTTTTTTGTGAGTAGCATTCTAACGCTTTAGCGGGACAGATAGAAGGCTTATCGTTAAAATAGGGCAGTAGTAAAATTGGTTGTTTCGCGCCAGGACGAGAAGTTTTTATAAAATCAGGAATTTTTATCATTATTTGCTCGTTAAGGAATTCTATATTTATTGTTTTTATTTTAGAAAATGTTTGCATTCTGTGAGCTGTTATAAGGGCCAATAAGGTAATGGTCTTTTTGGTAAGTTGATTTAAAGGTAAGTCTTCGTTGGGGAACCATGAACTTAGATGATCCAGGACGCCGTTAGTGTCCCAAGTAATATTATATTTAGGAAGTGGTGGTCTAATTCGAAACACTCCTTTTAGGAATCTCTGTAGCATATCATCTTTTGCTACGGCTGGGCCAAGTGTCAATGAAAGGGCAGATCTATATGAATTTAATGTCCCATATTGAAATCCTTCGTTAAACATTTGGGTTAAAAAGGATATTACGATAGGAACTGATGCTTTGTAATAATCGACTGAGTTGTATTGACAAAAGGACCACCACTTGCGCAAGCACACATCATACTGTCTTATTGAATTATCAGCTAAAGATGATACCATAATGTCTAGGGAGGCTTTCGGTAAGCTTCTCCTTGTTAACGCCTCCCGGATAACACTCCTGCAACCAGGGTAAGGGAGGAGTGTATTCGGCGAGGGCTGTAATGAAAAGATAGGGCGTTATCGTTAGGTAAGAAGGTAACGGTATTTGACACAATGAGGCTTCGAAACAGTGGATACCAAGCCTGTGTAGGCCATAAAGGCACAATCATGATCCCACGCGCGCTATCAGCTATGATTTTCCTAAGAGTTTTGAGGATCATTGAAAAAGGTGGGAAAGCGTAAAAATAATAGATGGCGATCGCAGTTTCATCAATGATGGAGAGATGACGCTGCTGTCCGACTTTTTCTAGCAGTATTATTAGTATTTTCAATCGATTGTAGTGACCAATAGGGGCCGCGCGACGTCAAAAGAAACCAAACACAGCGCTCACTTACAAGCATTTGCTCATAGCCTTTGTGGCGCGCCTGCCCCACCTACATCGCCTTACTAACCTTTTTTCATGTTCTTAACAACTTAGTGATTATGCAAAACCCTCCTCTTGCAGAAGCCTGTGTCAAACAATGGCCTGATACAGGCTAGATGATGATGATGATGATGAGTTTTAAGGCTAAAATAAGTAAAGCTATCTCGTGCCTACCTGTGTTTATTCCCGAACTGAAGTAAAAACTAGCACCCTCGATTAGGCTAGGACAAACTGCCATACATTTTGCGGCTAAACGTCCCACTAATCCCAACCCCGCGCCCATTCCGCTGTTCGGAGCGCACACCAGCCGTGAGGCCGCTATCACGTCATTAGTATAAGTATACGCAGCAGGCTCACTGCGTACACAACACATGAAAGTATTTTCTGAGCAATGTTGTAATACTGCCAACATTAAAGTATTTTTTTCCAGCTAGCACCACGCAGAAGATTTTTACCGGAGCATGACAATAGATGCTTTGTAATAAAATTAATTCAAAAAGGACAAACCCGTTTCCCATACAATCTTGGGACGTTACAAGGCTGGGAATTGGCCATAAATTAAAGCATATTGAAAAGATTCATAAGCCCTATTTTCACAACTTTCTACAATGGGAAAGTTAATTAAATCAACCAATGAACTTTTTTTATTTTATAATCTATATCATGTATTATTTTCCAAAAAAATAAAATCTGTTAAAATCAGTTTTATTTCTGCAAATAGGCCCCAGGAGGCGCTTTTACACGTCCCAATATTTAAACCTACCACTGCTTCGGGACAAGTCTGGGCTAGTGCCGAGAAGAAGCAGCGCAAGAAACTCGGTCACTATTGTCAGCCTCTTTTTAAATAAATTTTTACAAGGTTTAAGCAAGTACGAGCTGGGACAACTTAATGCCATACATTTCTATCATTTAAATAATCATTAACCATTTTGGTACATTACCTGGATAAGATCTAGGTTCCTTTTCTATCTATAGGCAATATAGGTAGTAAACAGAGCACTACAGAGATAGTCTCGTTGTAATTAAATGTGTGTAAAACGGTTTACAGAGACTGTTTAAGTATTAGAAAAACAATATGTATTTTATCCATTTTCTCCACTTGTCCATTGCCAATTATACTATTTTTTTGGAGAAATAGGCAAGTCAAATAAAAAGGATTTTTGGCATAATTTTCACTGTTTTAACGTCGGGCCCAAAAATGGGGTTCTCCTTTTACTGACAAAAAGCGTGGACTAAGAATCTAATTTTGAGTCATGCCACACAAGACGTAATGACAGACTTTTTATTTTATAAGATTTAAAACAGGATAAAGTCAATACAAAAACAATACCTATTATGTTTCATGAACTATCATGCGTAGTCTCAAAATTGAGGGTCTAATTTACAAATTATGGTTTTTTATTTTAATTTAGTAAAAATAGCAATCCCATTTTGTTATCATTCTGGGTAAATTTATGTTGAAATTTAAAACTTTGAGCTGTACCCAATCAAATCAAAAAACATCGAAGACGCTCAACATGATAAAAATTGAGACGTTAACTTTTTTTTGTGAAATTTGTACCAATTCCTGTCCTCGTCATCATAAGTCTACTAAAGCTAGGCTAGCTAAGAAGCTGCTGCAGCTGTTTGCACTGTGGAACTAGTGTCCGGCAATAAAGGGCCGTCCGTCACGCGGGCAGGTGACTGATTCACGGTACAAATTACCCCCTGAAATACGGTAATGGGTCCGCGGGGCTCTGTCACTCGGTGTGCGCAAACTGTACGCGCTACTGTTATGCGAATTTGACTACTCTAATACGTAGTGGTTAGTTATAAATTCTGATCTTTTTTGGATACCCAAAGGGTAAAAATGGAACCTTTATAATAAGACTCTACTGTACGACAGCCTATTTTTCACTAGACTGTGTTTCATAAGCAGTGATAGTGTAGCTAAACAGTAGAAATTTTCACAGGTTATATATTGCTGTCGGCGCCGTATCAAACAATTACTGAAAAACAGAATACACTGAATATTTACGTACAAGAAACATGACTTTTTGTCGTTTTCGCTCTGTAGAAGTCAGGTACAAATTCCCAGGTCTGCAACAGTATAAAAAAACTGCATTTCTATACATTGAACTGTCCGGGAATCGAACCTGAAACCTTGGAGCTGACGATACCGTACGCCACTCCATTAACGGAGGTTATCAAAATCATCTTAAAGTTTTGTGACCATTCTATTACAACAGAAGTTAATTTAAACAAAACGCACAAACAACTTCGAGCCGAAGATGGCACTTAAAATTGATTCCCGTCGGAAACAAAACCGATTTGTTGATGCCAACGCTAAGCGATTTCGTACAGCCCACGCGTGAACCTTATCGCGTAGATCTCTGTGACATTTACGTACTAGCCAATTTCAATCAATTACATTACATGGGTGTTACATAATGGAGGTACAATTAGTAGGTTTATTATGACTATATAGAAGTGTGATATTTTTATGGTCCTTGGCAAGCGCGTTTTTACAAAACGCTAGATAGATTTTATTTCTGCTGTTTTTTTTGCTACTAGCATTAGCCCGCGACTTATACGCGTGAAATGTAGAATCCTTAAACGAGGGCTTTATCTTAAATCGTGCCTCTAGCAGTATATTTGCGTGATGCTTCCACAAACATATAGACAGACAAACAAAAGGAAATGAATCCTATTGCTCCAATAACAGCCTGCATATTAGAATTAGTTATCAATATCCATACTAAGCAGACACCAGCCTCTAACTTTTATAATATGTATACAGATACATACAAAATGTTAATGTTAATAAAATGTTACTACACATTTCTTTCACATTGCCAAGAAAAACAGTATTAGAGTCATTATAATTACTAACAAACATAAGGACGTAAGCAAATACGAGTTTTGGCGTAAACAATGCCTTTCATTATTTAATAATATTTAATGGAGTGATGGCAGTTATAATCTAAATTTTTCTGTTTATTATCGTATATTTCATATTGTGATGCCAGCGCACCATTTTTTTTTCTTCCTATGGGTATCATAAGAGGCGACTAAAGGCGTACTGCCAGAAAAAAACGAGCATCAGCGTCTCCCCATTTTATCATCTCTTATCGCTTGGCAAACATGATGATATAGGAAAATCCTATTTTTAAAAAGTAATGACAATGTTCTTAATTAGGGAGTTATCTTAGTGAGAGAGTTATAAACGTAAACAAATTTTTTTATCATTTAATTTAGTGATGGACTTTAGCATATTTTTAGTTTCTTAATCCTATATTAGCTTTCGTTATCACCGGACGCGGTTACAAATGGGAAGTGAGTCTACCGGATTAACCTCCATAACTTTATACGATTGAATGCTATGCAACAATGTCAGCTATGTAAGAATGACATAAAAGTGAATTAGGCATAGATTACGTAAGTATTATTGCATTATTCTCTCCTTTTTATTAGTTGATGGACACTTGACTTTTATATTGATTGAGTTGACAGTGACAAATAGGAATTGGCTGTCAATCGAATAAAGCCTAGCTTATAAATCGTAACTGTAATTTTGGGTAGTGCCCAAGTTTGTAGGTCAATCAAAGAGCAAGAAAAAAATAAGGGGTATGAGTTGTTTTAATCTTTACTAATAAATTTTATAAACGTGAATATAAGTTTGTTTGTTACGTTTTCTCGCAAAAACTACTGAACCGATCATCATGAAACTTTGCACACATATTTTTGGAGGTGTTAGAAGTAACATAGGCTATATGGTATCCCACTGTTGGGCATAAGATTCCGCACGCGTGACATAAAGTGTAGTTCACGTGGGCAGAGCCACGGGCGAAAAGCTAGTTTAAAATAATTATTTTACTTAATAACTAATGCACAACAGCAAATGAAATTTGCATTTTTATCAAATTAAAAAAAAATAATATGAAAATGCTAATTTCATTCACTGTTTTTTTTTTAATTAAATTAAAACAATATATTGCTGTACTTCCTTTATATTAGCTTAAATCGTGTCTTTAATTAGAAAGGGCTAAGTCTATAGTAGCATAAATCAATCAATCAACCACCTGAGTTTTTGTTGGAACAGATATTCAACTACAGTAAAGTGATTGTTAGTATTGTTACATAATGTACTAACTTTGACAATTTAGAAAGTCAGTAGGTATGACATACAAATTTTTTTTTCGTATAATTGAAGTCAGTACTTTCAAGAGCCATTTAAAGTGCGTTAGTCATTTTAACTAATTTTAATTCTTATTTACAAGTCTTTCGGACAAGGAAGCTGATTTAACAAAAAAACATATTTTGTTTGTAGTTTTTAATTAAATAATGGTTCTCCTTTTAAAATTATTTTCCTAACATTCTGTTCATGTATAGATATAATGAACTGAATATCTTTGACATCAATCTAATGATGTTCTTATATGACAATTGGCAACAAGCTTCGCCAATCCTAAAATACGGAAATCCTAACTAAAAAATTAAAAAATCTTGTTTTTTCGTTGGAATAAAATAAAAAACTACCAAAATTATCACAAAGGTACAATTTCATTTCAAAATAAGAACTCTGCGGAGTCAGAAGAGTTCAACCCTACTACAGATAACGGTATCTTTGTCTACAATCACCGGGCCCGGTAATGTATGCGGCAACATCTCGTCTGAGATTAAAAATGTTAATTCGGAATTATTTGGAGCAATTTATTCAGCTCTGGGGCGTATCTACCTTGTCGGAGGTGCAGTATACAGGTTGAGGGAAGTTAAGCGTTTGTTATCAGCCAGGCGAGGGGTGTCAAAGAATTAATTTTTCAATGTTTAATGATTTTACTTTATGTTTCTCGAAGGTAATAAGTTTTTCAATAAGGAGAATTTGACGTTTTGTGCTTTGACCTACACAATTTAAAAAGTTACTAGACTCAGGCACAGTACAGACAACGGCGGGTCAACCTACCTAAAAATTTAGAGGTCATTGAATTGATTTTCAACTTTAAGTCCAACAGGTAGATATCAATATCCATTGAGAAAATTTGACGTTTTGTGGTAGGTTAACGAGGTCAGCTGTTGGTCTGTACAATATTTTTAAGACGTGTATTACAACATTTTCAGCTGGACAGGCCTCCCCAAAAGATCGCCACAGCGAAAAAACGAAGGTAAATATAATCCAATGATAATTATTCATACTCGTAGTTATATTTAATTTTTCTTTTGATTACATACATAAATACATGTTATCACGCCTCCTTCTCAACGGGGTAGGCAGAGACCAAGGCCTTCCACTTATTACGATCCTGGCATACATCTTTCGATTCTTCCACATTTATCAATCTTTTCATGCATGCTCGTCGGTTTAGAGTGCTCTTGACCTGACCTTTCTTCAGAACATCTCCGATTTGATCTGATTTGATTCGATTTGATTTGATTTCTTTTGATTGTATCCTTTTTTTTGTATGACTAGGTACGCGTATTTAGTAAAGTTAAAAATTGTTATGATTTAAATTTGATAACACAGTCTAATATATATAAACTTTAGTTTGTCAGTTAAAGTTGATAAAAAAAAAGACTGGCACTCTGACTCTAACCTTGTAAAATCCAACTATTTAACCGACTCAAAATTGGTAGTTTCATATCATTAGTTACAAAGATGACACTACCTACGAATGTATTCGTAAATTTGACAAAGGTGTGGCGGAGTGGCTTACACACCGGTTTTCAAGGTGTCGCCAGCTCCGAGGTCCCGGGTTTGATTCTCGAGCGGGTCAATGTAGGAAATTATAGTATAAAAAACTAAAAAACCACGCTTTTAAAACAATTTGAACTAAAAAATTAAAAATAAAACTGTAGTAATCAATTGAAAAATTCATATTATTGTACAAAGAGCGCGAGGTGCTTGTTATGATATCCACAGATATAGTAAATTATTGATAAAATATTTACAACAATCTAAATCAAGCCCCCCACGCTTTTTGTACAATAATATGAATTTTTCAATTGATTACTACAGTTTTATTTTTAATTTTTTAGTTCAATCTGTTTTAAAAGCGTGGTTTTTTAGTTTTTTAAACTAAAATTTATTTTTTACTTTTTAGTTTAGTTTATAAGATTTGATTCCTTCTTTACCGACTGTAAGTCCAAACCTATGCAGGAAACATAATTGATACAGATCGCGCGCTAGCTCTATATATCTTTTACTCCCTCTTAAAGAGGAAAACTGGGAAAACTGTTATTAAATTATTGCATTGTCATCGGCCCTTGATACGCGTGCAAAGTTTCAAATTAATCAAACTTCTGGAAATCGGTGAAAATTAAGCTCAAAGATTCCATTACATACATACATACATAGATACAACCCAAGCTAATAAAAGCGTGGTAAAGCGTGGTGTTTTTCTACATTTTCCCGGGTCTGGGTGTTTGTGGTTCCTTCATTGTCTCTTGTTTCCAAAATACGAGTGCTTTAAATAGTAATTCAAATTGGGATCAGAACAATGTATGTGACGTTGTCCACATTAAAATTTATTTATTTATTATTTATTAAAATTAGAGTTTAGACGTTCTAAATAAGAACTCAGTTGTTACCAATAAATAAGTAAAACACATCTATTTGAATCAACCTGTACAGTGTCTTGAGTGTAGTAATATTCATTAATCCGCCGGATATCGTCTTAATTCATGCAAACTAATGCCAGTTCAATTCATTACGGAACCCTCCCAGTCAGGCCGACACCTGACGTCAGACTGTCTTTATTAAGAGAACCTAAGATATTTTACTTGAAACAAAAATTGGAGTTGAACCTACGTCCGTGTGTTTTTCTCTAATATTTGTCACATTTGCTTTCCCTGTATCTAATTTCAATCCACAAATTAAATTTATTCAATATAACATATTCACTTACAATAAAAAACGGTTTTAAATAAAGTCTTTCGAACAGCAACAATAAATATCACGACTTGAATTATGGACCAAGTACCCAAAATTAAGTACACCTTTTGTCGCTTGCAACAATAAATAAAAAATAAAAAACTCTTAATGCGCATCGTAAATAAATATCACCTCACAAAATAGCCTTAAAAACGTCCGATACACAGCTAAATCATCTTGCAATATCGTACGGGTCATAAAAAGTCCTCACACGCAATATTTCACAGATAAAATCAAAATGAACAGCCTTGCAACACTATTCTACAAACATCAGGTGTTCGAAGGGACGGTGCCTTCGGGAATATTTTAATATAGTACCTTTTGGACCCTCCGCAATCATTTTATTTTCATACTCGGTCTCCGAGGCCCCGAAGGTCTACCTTCGTGATTTGCCATTCAAAGCGCGACGTGACGGCGCATCAGGTATGGGGATCATTCTGACCCAAGCCGCGAGTATGGGGTTAAGATAATGCTGTTGACATAATACGGAATTAGATTCAGGAATCAATTTCTTTTGAATCTTTTGTTTTCGATTTGATTGTTAGGAATCGATTGAATAATATTGAAAGTTAAAAAACAGATTGATTGATCCTAACTATTATAAACGTATAGAAAGAAATAGAATCATTTATTAACAAAATAACCAAAACAGCTTAGACTGCTTTAAGTAATTAAAATTTGCTGGTGTATGGGTAGACCCTCACTAGGTGGACTGATGATTCGGTGAAGGTCGTGGCATGCCTCTCGATACGGGTGTAGCGTCACTGATCGTTGAGGTGATCCTTAGCTGAGGCCTTTATCCAGCAGTAGGCTCCGTATGGCTGATGATAAAGAAATTGCTGGTAAAAAAATTATGTCTCAGGCGGAACTCGAACCCGCATCTCCTCGCATGCCAGGCGGCCGCTATACCATTAAGCCACCGAGACACTGCGACTCAGTGCGAATTTTTCAAGCATATTCTTAACGCTGTAAGCCAGCGTTGCTTCATCAAATGTTAGGAGTTTGCACCCTTAACACTCGAAAGAAACATCTTTGCAGATGTTTGACAGTCAGTTAAGATAAAACAGCTTATACTTTATTTGATATTTTAGCAATTAAATTGCAATTTATTATAATATCAGTATACAGGGTGAAATTTTAACCACCTTCCAAATTTTAATATATCAACGTACGAGACAAAAAACAAATGACGTATTTTTTCTTTTTGTATAGCCCAGTACAAAAATGTCAACATAAAGCACTTAGAAAATGTCCGCAAAAAATCTAAAACTTTTGATACGGCTGCCTAACAACACTTTTTTACGCGATTCGCATCTCATTTATTCATTACGATACTATTCATACGTATTTGATTATCCCTTTATACCTTATCAAGCCTAGGACCGTAAAAATTGAAAACTATATTGCAAAAAATATTTTCGGGTGAAAGCTTGATTTACATTTTTTACTTCATAAATGGGCTCTAAATACGATACGGAACGCCTATGAAAATTTTGGAAAGTGGTTAAATTTTCACCCTGTATATACTTGAAAAATTATGTCCCGCCTAAGACATAATTGCTGGTGAAATAAAAATATAGACTGCTTGAGGTGGGACTCAAACCCACGGCTCTCCGCTTACCAGGTAACTGCTCTAAGGGGAAGCAGATAAAATTTACAACGTTGGGTAGGAAACAATTTATAAATGCGACACTGTCTTTTTCTTACGTTTTTGAAGGCAGCTCTTTTTTTATTTAAAAACAATATTTTATAACTTTGAACATTTTTTTATCATTTTAAAACGAAACACGTCCGAAATAGGTGGTCCAAACACTATCCCGATTTCAATATAGAGGAGCGGTGGGATAAAAGTGTATACCTTCGCGGCTCAAATCTGGCCGGCGCGCGCGTGACTCGCCTGCCCAATGCGGAACCCTTTAATAAATCCTACTTTTTATATTATGCCTACTACAGAATTGCGATTATAATAGACGTGTGTAACATAAATACGAAAAATGATTTATTCTGTATAACACAACAAATCAATCTCTAAACGTCTAATTCAAATACATCTTCATAAGTATTTGTAAGTCCTTGGTACTCAGAATTATTTTTATTTCGGAAATCATTAAAAACTAAAGAGATAAGAACGTAAAATAATTTGAATCACTCGCGCTTGCGGTAACAATATTCTTCTAATCTAAATCTTTTAATAAAAATAATTATTAATCTTCTTTCAGTCTAAGACATATTTTTATTTCTCCTAATCATAAATAATGAGAGTAGGCACTGTTAGAAAGTATTTTTCATCCCACCATCTAGGAAAGAGTATTTTGGCTCTTCGATATCTGAGTGCAAAAGCGGTTTTTATTCGCTAGAGGATAAAGTAAATTTGAATTTAGAACACCGCGTGCACTAGGTATGTGATTTCAAAACATCATTAAACCTATTTACTTTCATCTCCATGGTGCCGTATTTATCATACAACTTTTTTGTTATTTGTTAAAAACTCAGACTCTTAACCTCCTCAGTGTACTTTTGTTTTCAATTTGCTTTGCGCTCGCCATTTTGTTTTGAATTCGTATTGTTATAAATAAGAAACTTGAAAACAAGTAAAAAAAAAAAACGAAAATTAGTGATTCCAGCGACGAAGTTTATTTCTGTAATACTTACATATCATAATGTTGTAGTAAATATATACCTAAACTGAAATAAAAGTATCTTGTAAATGTTTTATTTTGCATTTAGACATTTCCTCGCTAAGGGGGGATGAAAAGTTACGTGTTGCACTCGAGTGCAAAGTTTTTCACCTTGTGCTCTTTTAATTCCCTCGCTAACGCTCAGGATTCTAATTTTTGAATAACTCGCTGCGCTCGTGATTAAATTTTAGAATCCTTTGCTTGCTCGGTCATCAAAGTTGAGCACGCGGTTAAAAAGGAACTTTGCACTCTTGTATAACAAGTAACTATTAATGAGCTTAATATAAACTCTATTAGGTTAAAATAAATGTGAAAGATACATATGCAAATAAACGAACGCCTGCGGCCGGCCTTAGGCACACCTTGTGACGCGCCATGTTTATGCGAGCCGTGTGTTCTGAATCCGCGAATGGTGGAAAAGGTTGGTGATCTATGGCCATCATTACCAACTGGTTCTGTCTGGGACTCGATTATTGAATAAGTTATGTTATTTGAATAGTATTTTAGGTTGAACAAATAGTGACATTTACAATCAGGAAATGATTTTAATTACTAATTTTAACTAAGTGTCTTTATAATCTTCATAATCATAATCACTGTTTAATATTCCCAAGAGGTAGATAAACCCTTCTTTTCGTTATAAGAGCAACTAAAGGAGTACAGTCAAAAATTTAAAAAACCTCTGACACAAAAATTTAAGTTCCCTTTAAAAAGTAAAAATAATTAAAGAAACTCAATTTTAAAGTACCTGTGCATGTACTATTAATTAAAAAAAAGTTGCGTTTGGGGACCGAAGGTTCTGTCATCAGATCTAATCTTATGTGTTATTATTTTTATTATGATATTTTTAGGGATAGCCTTATGTCAGAGTTTTAAACGCCCTATTACAAGCCTCTGACGGGACTGTTTTTTAAGAATATCATAATAGGGGTTAAAGTATGAAATTGCCAATTATTTTCCCACTTTTTATTTTGTTTATAGCTCTTAAGTATAGTCATATTATTGCGTAATTCTTTTTGTATTGTACCAAAAACTAAATGAAGTAACTTTTGACTAAAAAAAAATGCAATACTAGTGCCTATTACTTCAAAGGAAGTCGTTGAAAAGACCCCTTACAATGTGTCAGCTGACCTTCTTGCTTCAATTAAGTATTATATACTTTGATTTTCAGAAATTTAAATACTATAATGCGTAGCTTTATAACCATCTAACTTTCACCTTTAATTGCATCGAAAATGGTTCAGGCGTTTTTAAAAAAACTAAAAAATTGTTAGTATGGAAAAATGACTTTTCTCGATTTCGTCCATACAAAACGGCAATTTCATACTTTAACCCTTAATATTGCTTAGGATTGCGGAATTTCATTCCAATTCATAAAAGATTATTTTCTAAATTTATCCGATCGAGAATCGAAGCGGGGTACTACATCAATTGTTTTGTCTAGGATACCATGTATGATTGTATGTGGACCTATAAGTATAATAAATGTAAATCTTATTTTTCCTGAAGTAATGAATGCATAAATAAGACAAGTATTTATTTCAGGAAGACTTATATTGAAGATACTGACGCGGAAGAATTGTGGAAGAATTTCTGTTACTACGATCGCGATTATTTTTGCAAAATTGTTCACTGATGCTTCGCTCCTATTGGTCGCAGCATAATGTTATATTCCTCGATAAATGGACTATCCAACAGAAAACTATTTTTTCAATTCGAACCAGTACTTCCTGAGATTAGCGCGTTCAAACAAACAAATAAACAAACTCTTTACTTTTATAATCTTATCTTATCTTAATATATATATAAATTACGTGTCACGTTGTTTGTCCGCGATAGACTCCTAAATTACTTCATCGATTTTAATCAAATTTGCACACCGTGTGCAGTTTGATCCAACCTGAAAGATAGGATAACTGACATCTCAATATTATAGTCGCAATATTATTTTATTGCAAATTTTCTGTTTAACATGGTAAGGTAAACGCCATATTTGATGCCAATGACATTGTTTGACGTCTTACGTCAAAATCCAATTATAGTATTCTGAGGCGATACGAAGGTCCCGGGGTCAGATAGTATTAGTATAGACTTGGAAGTTATAGTTCAAATGTTTTAATAACACTAATCCCAAAATAAAAGTAACTAGATCGTAAACCGATATTAGAAAATCCCGCAACGCATGGAACTTGACTGCCGGTGAGCGGTACAGCGCAATACAATAAAGTGCGTGCATCAGGGCTATAAAACTAGTCTAGACGAGTGATTTAGTGGCACCTGGGATGTGCCGAAAAAATGAGGGAACTTCCCCCTTGAGCATGTTTATTATGCATAGATTCAATACCCCAAATCGGTTATTTAGTCACTGGAAGATACTTGTTCGATTATCAAATGGTTTCTACTAAACTTTTTGAATAAACATTAATAAAACGTCAACTCGTTGAGCGCCATACGTCTCCAGTGAGTCACAAATGATACACTTCCTATTGTGTCTAGTTTCTTGACAGTTCAAGAATTAAATCAATTATTTAAACGGCCAGTGATGTGTTATCCAACTGAAATGTAACCTCCTAATATGTGTTTCATAAGGTTCAAGGTCACACATTAGGCATCAGAGAGAGCAATGATTGGTATTTCTCTGCGCGATAGATTCAAAACCGAGGAAATCCGTAAGAAAACAAGGACAAGATTAATGGATTTTGAAAATTATTTTGCTAATGATTTCCGCTTGTTAACACTGGCCTAGGTACATTTACCACACTACCCGCACTAACACTGATTGAGCAAGCACTATTTCATGCAGGAAAACCGCCCGCCCCCCTCAAAAATGCACGCAGTACAGTTAATGCAATTATTAGTACCCAACACCGATTTAAGATAAATCTCGACGCGTTACGCCACTTCTCGTAGCATCCTCAGGAGATGTTGTTGCCTTCGCTGCGCTCTGACGACTAAGTGGCGAAACGCGACGAAGTTTTGTTTGGTAGCAAACTAATTTTTAAAATACATATTTAGTTATGGCTTTCCGCAAAGTAACGCCTGAGTTTTTTTTAAGGACATGATGATTTTGTTACGGGAAATACGACATGCTTCTAGACATAGTTACGGGGGTATACAAATCAATATCTGTCTTTATTAAACCAATCACCACGTAGGTCCAACAGCAGTAAACAAAGGTTGTCAAATTCCGTTAGCAAGTTGCCCGAAGATGCGACGGGCTATCGCTACGAATGGCAGGCGTATTTTAATCAAACCTTTCGTTTATCGCGATGGCCGAAACCGTAGGTGTGCGAATAAGTGCCGGTAACTTAGAAGAAGGATAAGGGCTGGTGTCCACATTACCAATGGGGAGATCATTGTATCTCCCTATTGGTAATTTGGACGATTGGGGAAGATATTGTTTTGCTTTTGAGCAATGATATAAATATCATTGCTTTTGAGTATTCGGTATATGTCTGTTTTGCATTGGAATACACGGCATGTTCATCTAGAACAATTTAAGACACTCTTCTACATTATGGGTTAACCATGTAAAGAAATAATAAGGTATGTCATTAGAGCTCTAAATTTATGGTTAAATTAGATTAATCTCGAATACAATATTTGCCTAAAATAATACACACTTTACAAGCGATGAAAGATTCCTTAGGTGTTGTATTTTGTAAAGAGGTTGAAAAAAAGAAGTGATATATGAATATGAATCATTGAAAACAAGTATTTTTTAAGAAAGCTGGCTATAAGGCACTAATGTTTTTACTCATATTTAGGACATAGGGTAGAATATAGGATAGGATTAATTGTGAAACATATGACAACCTAGAAAAAGCAGCAAAATACACTTGGTAACAGGTAGGTACTACTATTGTCACCCATTTGAAAAAAAATATTGAGAAAATATGTGGTAGGAAATGAGTCACTTTGGCACAAATCATTATTAGTATTGTTTCTCTGTAATATTATGTAAGACTCTTAATACAAAACAATAAGGTCAACCATGTGCATAAAAATCACACATACTCGTACGTTTACAGTGTTATGTCGTGTCACAAAATAATTTTAAGAAGTCATGCAACAACACAACTGGAGGTTAAGCTTTACACCCAATCGCCACTACTGTCCAGTCGGAGCGAACGCTAAGGTGCAATCGCACCTTAGATGGGCAATCGCCCATTCCCGTCCGGTCGGCCGGACGCCGTAAACCGCCGGTCGGTCGCACGGAACGCGCTGATACCGGATCGCACCGGATTATACCGGGTCGGGGCATACTGAGAGTAGTACTAATATTTGTTTGTTTATAGATTGTGCCAGCAAGGAATACGAACTTGTCGTTTTCAATAATTCAGCTACTTAATACTGAATTGTTATTTTTTGTCCCCTGTTGTGTTTCAGATAAAATTTCATAATAATTTTTTTATTAGTTTTGTCCTACAAGGGCAACAGCAGATCGGAAATAATTACCCTTTAAAAAGGTACCATAGACCCTTTGCGAAAAATTCAGTTTTTTATAAATCCAGATATATTTAGACATTTATACGTCTTGTCTTGGGTTAGAATGATTTTAAATTGATGAAAGTAGTCACTGTCTTAAATCAATTGGATCCGTATTGATTTTAGATAATTTTGAGACACAGACCCATTATTAAGTAACTAGCTGTTGCCCGCGACTTCGTCCGCGTCAATTTCTGTTATTATGATCCCGACTATTTTTGCAACATTTTTCACTGATGCTTCGCTCCTATTAGTCGCAGCGTGATGTTATATAGCCTAAAGCCTTCCTCGATAAATGGACTATCCAACACAAAAATATTTTTTCAATTCGAACCAGTACTTTCTGAGATTAGCACGTTCAAACAAACAAACAAACTCTTCAGCTTTATAATCTCGTAGTATAGATTTATCTGAGTCTAAGTTTTTGTTGCTTTTTTTTTGAATTTTTAAATATGAAAAAGTTTTTTTTATTAATTTTGATATTAGGCATAATTATACTTTGGCATTTTTAAGCAAATAACTGGTTATTTTGTTATGATGATCAATATGATTATCTTAAACTCTTTTTATCAATAATATTTATTTGCTCTCATTGTGTCCCCAATATCTTTCGCTACCTTATTTTATGAGGATTATACGATCAGCCTCTACCTTGTCAACGTTCTTACACGCAAGTTGGACAGTGTATCGCAACTTTTACTTTCCCAACTTGATACACCTTCTTACCTTGTGATAAGGTTAATAACAGAATAAACTTCGTTGGATTTAAGTTGGTATTGTAGTTAGAGTGGGGAAAATTGACTTGCCTAAGATAAGGATGGAAATGGCCAGTGTTTTTTTTTCTGAAATTACACCCGACGTTAACGGGCGTCGTGTTTACCTTTTGTTTATTTTTTCTGTGCTTCGTACACACAGATAATGGAATGTATTAAGCCATATTGTGCCTAATATGCGAAATAAGGAACTTTTCTATGCATAGTGCTATTTATACGTAGGTGTGGTACTAAGCAGTAGAAACATATCTATACTAATATTATAAAGCTGAAGAGTTTGTTTGTTTGAACGCGCTAATCTCAGGAAATAAAGGTTCGAATTAAAAAAATATTTTTGTGTTGGATAGTCCATTTATCGAGGAAGGCTTAAGGCTATATAACATCACGCTGCGACCTATAGGAGCGAAGCATCAGTGAAAAATGTTGCAAAAATAATCGCGATCATTATAACAGAAATTGACGCGGACGAAGTCGCGGGCAATAGCTAGTACAAAATATTAGTAGCGTTTGATAACAAAAGGACCTCTTTCTGTTTGAATTTCTTTAAGTTAACCTCTTAAATTACTGTTCCTTTTAAAAAATAATTAAGCATGGTGATAGTTTGATGTTTTAGATAGGACATACCTAGGACATTCCAAGGTATGTTAATCTATATTGTTTTCTAATCACTTTTAAATAATCTCAGATTATTATAATAAATGTTTTTGTAGCGACTAGCCGTTGTTGCCCGCGACGTCTTACTCGTGGAATCTGATATTATCGTAAGTACGTAAATCGTACATTTTCTGGAAATAAAAATAGTTTAGGACCTACTCTCAGAACTACCAAATATAAAAAAAAAACATAAAAACTATAGCCGTTTTAGAGGAGTTTGATTACAAACACCGTGACACGAAAAATTTATAATTTTATACTTTATAATATGATATTTTAGCAATTTAATTGCAATTATAATATCAGTACATAAACTTGAAAAATTCTGAATCAGACGGGACTCGAACTCGAACAACGCTGGCTTGTAGCGACATACAGGAATATGCTTGAAAAATGTCTGTGACGTATTATCTCGGTGGCTAAATGGTAAGGCGCTGCGCCTGGTATGCGAGGAGATGCGGGTTCGCGTCCCACCTCAGACATAATTGTTCAAGTTAATATTAGATTGAAGATTGATCGATTCTAAATAAGGATGAATAAAGCAGCTTAAAACAATCGGGAACGTGAAATCATAACCGGATTCCACACTTTCACAACAATAAATTTACAACAACAATACTACAACCTTGTCTAAGTGAATTGTCTCTTTGAATCCTCCTATCGTCTGAGTATCTCTAAAATGTAGGCGCTTCGGTGACAGGTTACTTTGGCAAGGTTCCTACAGCAATAGGTGCTCTCCGCGATGCAGTCCTGATGCGACTAATGCACAGTCTGTCTAAAATCTAGATTGAAATTTGTTGCTAGTTTTAGAGAGAAATAGAATTTCCCATTTTACCGTAACAAAGATTTTGTTCAAGTGTTTGGAACTAGACGAAATAAGATATTGAAGAAGAATTTCTTAACTTTGTAAATTATATTTACCTATTATATTATAAAAAAATATCACTCAGTCCGGTGTGACGTAGTTATTAATCAGTAGTATATAATGTAATCAATAGTTTAATTTGGGCATTAATTAATCATAATTACAAGAAGTAACATCTCTTCATTTACCTCGTCCCGTCCTTACACCTGGTTAGAGAGTCCCTGTGCAGATGTGTGGGCTAATGTAAGTTCCTCTTTATCTTAATCTTGCAAAAATAAAAATATCCTTTGGTGTGTCGGCGGGCTTCGGCAATGAACGCAGACGCTCTAGCTAGGTGGCAGCGATAGTGTCTTATGGATGACTAAGTTTTCCAACAATTACAAACATCTGACCAGCCTTGTTTACCACTTTCATCTTTCAATACCTAATTAATTGCACATAGTCCGGGATTAACCGCTTAGCTTTTTAAAATGAGCTTTTTCTAAATTAATTTGACCGAAAATCTTAGGTTAAATGTATGATACATAATTATTTTTTTGTGGTTTTCACGTCCAAATAGCTAAACCAATTCTTCATAGATTTACAGCGCATTTTTTTATTATTACTCTCTATACTGACTCAAGGTATTACAAAGCTTGAATACCTAAAGCTCCACCCATCTGATGTTTCGATAGCGTCAAATTTTTATGTTTATTACACTATAAAGTTTCGACACATTTGATACAATCGAGTCTTTTGTAAGAGAGTTAATTTTGCGATTGTAATCTCATCGCCTTGTATGGGAAAAACTCTTTACGGGTTGCCGTTTTGGTTAAATTATGGTCGCTTATAAACGGTGATTTACTATACAAATACACAGTTTTAATAGTGATACTATGAATTGATTGGTGTTTGAAAATGGAAGGGAATTTCCTATGAAAATTCCATGAAGTTTAATTGAACTTATAAATACTAAACAAATGTATTTTGTCAACTGTTTTTTCTTAATAGATAATACAACGCCTTGAAAAATGTTTCATTACAAACATGTAACTGCCTGCACATAAAAAACTTTTTTGTTGTAAAATTGCACTAATTTCAGGTATAGCCCTGTGTTTAGACTAATGAGCTGTCGTCAGTATCTTTAACTTCCAATAAAATATTCACAAACCAGTTTTTGTTCATCAAAACTAACAAAGTAATCTTTACAGGTAGGTACTTTTAATTGTATAACGAAAGTGACGCAGATGTATTCGTATATACACAAGTAAATCTTAGTCAGCATAGTCATAATGAGCTAATATGGTATCCATTTTTAGGTCAAGTTCAAAATAAAATTATGAATCGGGCTACCTTTGTGAATTGGCTCAGACTGAAATTAAACATATCAAAATAGTCCAATATTGGTTTGAGAAAAAATTTATTCAAATTAGAATTCTAATTCAAATCTTTATTTCATTAATTAGTTTAATACAGTAGTTGAAGCATCCTTATTGAACAAAATACATTTAATGATTATTTTTTTTAAGTCTGTAAATGTCGGAACACAAGGCAATACAAGTCTATTGTTTGACCATCCCCAATGACCTGGTTATATGCCTAACATGTTAAAAGACATTTCTAACAAAAGTTTAACCCAAGATTTGGAAAACATTATCCTTGTCCAAACGGTAAGAATACCTCTACACGACACATTAACCTTTAGTACGTCGTTTGGCAGTGGCGTCGCATTTGGCAGCCGCACAACAGGTACTGGCAGCCTCTATCATTGAAGACTGGGATGCAAGAGTCAAACCTAAGACCTTAGTTTCTTGATAGGCTTCCAATTTTTCCATGCCGTGGGTTGATTCTTAAAATTACACTAAACATTAATGTAAATACATTGAGCCGACTCTAAATAATGGGAAATGTTTGGGACAAAATGAAAGAGACTTGATAATGTTCAGTAATTAATGAATTCTATAGATCGGTTGAAAAGCAGTCGCCCGAATATTTTATTTTTCAAGTTTATTGTAGCATGCTGTGTAGTGTCAGCACAAAAAAAAGCACCACCATTATAGATGTCATATTAATAAGAGATGAGTGAAAGGAGTTACTATGAGACGATTAAAACTATTAGGAGTACAAGGAGAAAATCGTTGGCAACTCTTATTAAAGGCTAAATTGCAATGGTCAAACCGCTTGTCAAACGTGCCATTAAGAGGAAACACAAGGACCGTTTTTCCATACAAACGTAGTCCCCTATTTTCTCCGTGGATAAAGCCAGTAGAGCAATAATTTTCATTACAAAAATCTATGGCCACTATTAGCATGTTTCTATGTTTTCTGATTTTTCATAAATTAATTTATAAAAAAGATATGAGCCCTCAAAAATCGAAAAAAATCCCCAGATTTTCCACTGTGTGCAAACATCTAGAAAACAAATTTGGCTAAATTTAAAAAAAAGGAAAACATACAAACACGGCCAAAGCCTTTCTTTAATTTTTAATGAAACAAGTATTTAAATCGGTCTAGTTTTGGAAAAGTAATCGGGGGACTACGAAACGTTTAGGTATTTTCGGTCCAAGAAGCAGTTGTCTCTATCACACTCTGCGGTGAAGGCGTTTGGCACTGCGAGACAGCAATAGATTTTACAAATACCTATTTTTCAATTCTCTGTGTTTCCTCTTAAGTATGGAAAAAACATCCTTTTGGAAAATTATTTGTTAATTATTAAAGCCCATTATAATTTGGTGATGCTTATTGCATATTGCGGTTGAGGTGACTTGAAAATTAATATGTTATTAAATTTGCTGTGTTCCATGCTGCCTTAAAAACAGCTTTAGTTATGTATCTAAGCATGGAAGATATTTCAATGTCTTCAGTTTTTTAGGTGTTTGTTCATAGCCTAATGAAAAAGCCCTATTCAAAGCCAAAGTCATTCATAATAGGTGATCCAACTGTTATGTGGTAGGTACTTTTATAAGATTATTGGGAATAAAAGTTTGGAATGAGTTTCCATTGTACGTTTCAATATAACTTGGCACAGACCGAGCACACACCTATCCCGCGCAGGGAGCGGGAACCATGCCAAAGGAACCTGTATACATACTCACATATACTATTAAGATATACTAAGATATTTTGAATGTAGCAGCTTAGTGACAGCTATTAATCATCACTGCAGGCTTTAAGTATCCCACAAAGGGCCTCCATCATTGAATTCAAGTCACCACAGCAATGACGAGTGCTGGCATAATCACCACGCTTGCCAAATGCGGGTTGGTGGTCACAAACCCGAGCAACGTTGGAAATACCAAACTTTTTGTTGCCCGACCCGTGATTTGAACCTGGGACCCCGAGATCTTGGCCCGGTATTTAAACCACTAGACCAACGGGGCGTTAAAAGCTAAAGAGTTATTAAATTTGATTACGAAACATTTTAATCAATAAAGCACATATAAATATTCTTATGAAAACAACGCTTCGTTTAAAATAAGAAACAAAATGGCCTCTAACCATCCCACTGTAGGGAAAAGGCCTCCATCATTGAATTCAACTTACCACAGCAATGATGGATACAAGCATAATCATCACACTTCCCAAATGCGGGTTGGAGGTGACAAACCCGGGCAATGTTGGAAAATTTCGGAGTCGAACGTAGGACATCTTGACCTGGTACACATTCTATTAGACAAAAGGAGCAAACACAACGTTAATTTAGACTTATTATTAGGGGTTAAAGTATGAAATTGCCGTTTTGTATGGACGAAATCGAGAAAAGTCATTTTTCCATACTAAAAATTTTTTAGTTTTTTAAAAACGCCTGAACCGTTTTCGATGCAATTAAAGGTGAAAGTTAGATGGTTATAAAGCTACGCATTATAGTATTTAAATTTCTGAAAATCAAAGTATATAATACAAATATACTTAATTGAAGCAAGAAGGTCAGCTGACACATTGTAAGGGGTCTTTTCAACGACTTCCTTTGAAGTAATAGGCACTAGTATTGCATTTTTTTTTAGTCAAAAGCTACTTTATTTAGTTTTTGATACAATACAAACTTATAGAAAATAAGAATTACGCAATAATATTACTATGCTTAAGAGCTATAAACAAAATAAAAAGTGGGAAAATAATCGGCAATTTCATACTTTAACCCCTATTATTTTATTCCTATATCAACAAATACTTATAAAACTTGAAGCAGACGCTATTTTGCATCATGCGACGAAAAGATGAATGCAATTTATATAAATGAGCAACCAAACATTCAGTGGGCGATTGAGTTGGTACATTTTTATATAGGTGATTAGATAGTTGAGAGGATGAATGAAAGCAGGTTGACTAAAATGATATATATGGCGAGTATGAATGGAAATGTTGGAAGGGGAAGGCCTCGACGAACTTGTCTTGATCAAATCGGGGAAGTTTTAAAGAAAGGTCAGGTCAAGAGTACCCTAAACCGGCGAGCGTGTATGAAACGATTAATGAATGTGGATGAAGCGAAAGTAGTCTGTAAGGATCGTAGCAAGTGGAAAGATGTGGTCTCTGCCTACCCCTCCGGGAAAAAGGCGTGAGTGTATGTATGTGATTAGATAAATTGAAAATTAACCCATTATGTACCATCTTATGTACTATTTGACTTTTAAAATAATTTAAAAAAAAACCTTTTTCATACTGCTCTAAGTGACTCTTAACTATCTCAGTAACAAACACAGATTTCTACTACGTCGTAACATCACAGATCACAAAGAAAAAAGTTATTTCATTTCAGTAAAATAAAACAGCAAATTAAACAAAAACGCAAGTTGTGAGGACAGAGAAGATTTATGACCAATTATGGAGACAGTCTCACGTGGCTCATAGGAAAATTTGTTATTTACAAAAAAAAAACTGTCACAAAGTGCGAGATCATGGATAAACTTGGTGCTACAAACAAACAAACTGAATTTATGTGCACATTAAAAGGATTAAAGTAAGCCTTAACAGTAAACATATTAATGTTTGTTACTTCTCATATTGTAAAGCAAAAACATCACCATTAAAATCTTATACAACAATTAATTTACTTAAATGATATTTTATGTCTCAGGCGGGACTCAAACCCGCATCTCCATGCATATACCGGCGCTTTTTCGACTATTTTCCTTAATGAATAAATAATAATAAACGTGGACAGCTTCGTACCCAAAACAACTTATCCAAAGTATTTAAAGCCTTTGTATTTTAACACCTCTACAAGTTTTTCCCTATTCAGACCCGTCTACGATTGAAACTCGGGACTTCGGAGCAAGCGACACATTAAGATTTCATTTCCTAATGTACCTAGGTACCGACTTATTATTTTATCCATTTTCGTCACTCCACACATCTAACTTATCCTTCTCTTAAAATTTTCTGCTGCAATTGTCTCTCATTTACCTTCCTAACGGCCCAGAAAATAACCTAGTCAAATTAATAATAATAATAAACTAAGTTTAAAACATACGTATATACCTACGTATACATGTATACATTTGGCCAGTACAGTGCAACTTGCAAGCTCAAAAAACAGCCTTACGCCTAGGCGCCTTTAATATTAATCTGAGCAAATTTCGTTTTACGCATTTTGAACATGGCTTCTTGTCGTTTCAATTAATGCTCAGATTTAACTCAGTCAGCAAATTAGAATATTAGTATTTAAACTTGCAAAAATATGTCTCAGTCGGGACTCGAACCCGCATCTCCATTCATACTGGGCTTACTTAGATTTAGCCTTGGAATGTTTTCTAAGTCATTACAATATATGAAAAGCTGGCTTAAAATAGATCAGTACCGACCCTTCTTGTTCCATGGGTGTTATAAAGACGACTAAAGGTGTTCTGTTAAAAGAAGACTAAAAGTATAATAAAATTGGTATATAAACTTGAAAATAAAATAATTTTCAAGTTTATTTACTGATATTATAAGTGCAATTAAGTTGCTAAAATATCAAATAAAGTATATAATAAAATTGGCTGAACTATAATCGACAACCTGCCAAGCCTAGCGATTATATCACATTCTCTAAGGAAGCCTGTGTCTAGTAACGATTAAATGGGATAAAGATGATAACAAAACATATTTGTTTTTGATGATCTGATGATTATTACAGTAACCAACACAACAATATACCCTTTACCAGTGGCAACAGAAGCCGCGTTCGAAATTGCCTAAATTAAGGGCCCGCCTGCTCCAGTCAGGAATTTAATTTAAATGTCGCACGTTAAAAATTGGGCACGTTACCTGTCGCGCGTGACGCCGCGTCACGTCGCCCTGACGTGAGCGGTTCGAGCGGAGCGAGCAAACAATTTTGTTGCTCAATTTGCAAAATGGAATTAGAGCGGGTTGAAATGAGCGAATTTTTGGTGACATTTAAAGTTATAAGGAATAAAAAATTGAAATTTTGAAAGTGTAACTTTACGAGAGTTTAAAGGAAAGGTTTTGTAGTAGTATGATTATCGCTGGCAAACTCAGTTATGCTAATTAAATTGATAATAGTTTGTAAATTGAAGCCGGTCAAATGCAGTGTTTCGTAGTTCTGCGTCGAAAATGCTGATTTGATTATGATTCATATGTCACATGGCCCTGAAATTGCTCGTATTAATAAAACAAAAAAGACCTACTTTTATTTGGCCACTTTGTCATCATAATTAATAATAAAAATAATAACCACACTGTAATAAGGCTTTTGTACTGACCACCTACAAAATATACTTTTAGCATATTGTGTGTACACATTTTTTAAGTTTCTATTGTTTATAGCTGGATCACTGACCTCATCATCCTCACTCTATATCAGCACACTGCTAGATTATGGTGGAGAGAACACACTTCTTACCGTATACTTGTGGCAGTACGCCTTTAGCTGCCTCTTACAATACCCATAGGAAAAGAAGGAAAATAAGAAGGAAGAGAACCCCTTCTTTTTTGATCTGTCGGCACCACATGACTTATCACTGTCACCTGATTAATAGGAACTGTATTCAATTGAAAAAAGTGCAAGTGTACATTGAAAATACGACACCCTAATTAATGTTATTAGCTTGTCACCTCAACTTCTCCTTATTCCTTCACTTCGTTCAAGCGAATCCGTGTAATAAGTGCAAAACAAGTTACCTTCATCAGTACGAGACAAATGCAAAGGCAGCCCAATAACGGCGTTAGTGGAAGGGCGCCGTAATGAGCCTCATCTAATTACGGCAGACGTGAGTCCGCTGCTAACACCTGCAATATGCACCTACTTTGGGGGGACATTGTCTGTAAGGGTAATGGAGGGAATGCTGTGTCTTGGCGTACTTCTACAAATACAAAATGTTTGGTTCATAAAATAAGTCTCATTAACAGATTGAGTATGGATGTCACCCATTTAAGTTAAAAAAACCTGTATGTGCAGGCAGAGTGTCACCAACAAAACTAATTAATGATTATAGCACCATCTATTGGCAACTTTGCGAAACAAGGTCTTTGCCATACAAATTCACTCGAGACTACAAAAACACGTTACGAAAAATTTGCTTCATGTTTAGTACGTTTTGCAGTAGCTACATTACTCAATAAAACGTTTAAGGGGGATGCAGACTAAACGCGTAATAAAGTGAATTTATTAATTCAAAATATGAAAAAGCGACAAGCGTCACCTGTCACGCGACACGCGCCGAAGACGTGACAAATTGCGTAAAATAAAAATTATGACGCCACTCGTAGAGGGGAGAGTTTGAAAGAGTTTACCTAGAAAAGCTGTAAAACACATTTTTTTAAACTTTGTTTCCTTTTTCAGTTAGAACAGAGTAATTTACGTCTTTTTTTAAAACTTACGTCATCTGTTAGTTCATGATACGATTGAGGGGTTAACAAGAATTTCCTGTTACTTGTGAGTGGGTGATATAAAACCCGAGCAATGTCTGTTCGAAAAAATTTTTATGTTTTACTGTCCGGGATCAAACCCATGACCTCTAGATCTTAGCTCGGTATATAAACCAGTAGACCAACGAGAGTAAACAAATGTAGATTGTCCTTTCTTCGCTATAATGAAATGTGAAAGCCAACTTTTCAATTACCCTTTCGCTTGAAAAGAAACGTATTCCTTATTAAATTTCCAATCCCGCCTCCAGATTTAGTGTGAGTCTACGTAGCCTCCTAAATCATACCTGCGTCAGGTAGCGTCGCCAGTGGCCCGTGAAGAGATAGTAATAAATTTGTCCTTTATATGAGTCGAGCTGGCCGTAAAGCGGAGTCGATGGACCGTACGGTCGTTCTTAAACTGGAAGAATTTGCGACATTTGGCATTATATTTGCGGTTTCCTTAGGTTGATCGAAAAGAAAGACCGATCATAGAAGGTAACCATGGCATGATGCAATAAGGAGTGGAATGTGCGAACGGAACTGAATTTTATGAATTAAAAATTAATAAAACAGCTTTCCGCTGAGCCAAGTTAGCTAAGTGGTGTTTTTTTTCAGCTTGGCCATTTTCAAAAAAGTTGATTTTCTATCAGATTAGCTAACAAAAATAAATATATACCCTTTGTTAGTGTATATTTCGCTGTTGTACAGACAACAGCACGTCAACCTACCACAAAACGTCAACTTTTCTCAATTGATATTGATCTCTAGATGTTGGACTTAAAGTTGAAAATCAATTTAATGACCTTTAACTTTTTGGTTAGGTTGACCTGCCGTTGTCTGCTCATAATTGGGGATCTCCTTTGCAGTTTAAAAAAATCCATTTTCAGTTGGCCATGATAAAATAGATAAATGCTTAGGATAGTCTTTAGTGTAGGTACTCAATATCATGTATGAAAGCATACATTTAGTTAAGCCTTAACACAAAACTAATGTAGCCGAAGTTATACTTTTACACTTTACTTTTGCAGCTCTAAAGCTGCCCAGATGAACAATAGACTAATATCCGAATAACCAAATTTTGTTTTAGCATTATCACATATTTTTTTAAATGTATTCAGAAGAATATGACGTCATAGTACAACAAAATTTTTAATGCAATATTAAAGATCTTCAAACTTAAATCTATACTTACTTACTAATATTATAAAGCTGAAGAGTTTGTTTGTTTGTTTGTTTGTTTGAACGCGCTAATCTCCGGAAGTACTGGTCCGATTTGAAAAATTCTTTTTGTGTTGGATAGGCCATTAATCGAGGAAGGCTTTAGGCTATATAACATTACGCTGCAACTAATAGGAGCGAAGCATGAGTGATAAATGTTGCAAAAATAATCGCGAACATAACGGAAATTGACGCGGACGAAGTCGCGGGGAACAGCTAGTCTTGTATAATTCGGAAAATTTTTGTATGATAAATCTTTTTTTTTTTACTTTGGGGCGCCACACTTTTACACCTATTTTACCTTTTATCTACACCAATCTACACTTATATTATAAAGAGGAAAGATTTGTATTTTTGTGTGTGTATGTTTGTAATGAATAAACTCAAAAACTACTGCGCCAATTTCAAAAATTCTTTCACCATTGAAAAGCTACATTCACCTTGAGTGACATAGGCTATATTTATTGCTAAAAAAGATTAGGGATCCTTACTAAAACTTAACGGATCCACCCGTGCGAAGCCGGGACGGGCCGCTAGTTTTTAAATAAAATTGTTAACATTCCTCAATTCATCTTCTTCTCATTCAGGGAAGAAGCAATTCCAAGCGGTCGAGATTTTAAAATTGACAACAATTGCGAATACAATATCTTCAAAACAAATGTATTTTTTGCTTAAAGTGCATCTTTAATTCTAATTTCAATTACTTTCTCGTAACTAAACATCAGACGCACCTAACTCAATTATACCAGCGAAATTAGCCCTTACGGAGCGTACGAAAATAGAATATCTATTGGCGATTAGCAAAGTTGGGAGCCAATAACCGGAGTGAAACTTTTTCGATTAGCACCTGAGAGTCGCTTGCCCCCGGGCTCCTAATCCTGGACAATTACCGGACTAGTTGAGAGTTTCAGGAAAAATTATCTGTTGGCTACCTCTTGAGGTAAGAAATGTTTGGCAATATCGACGAGTGCAAAGTAAAATGGCGTACCTACCTACCTAATAATTTAATAATTGCTGCTTTTACCTACGGAGGTAAGAAAATAAGTTTGGCGAGTGCAGAGTAAAAGGTCTACCTCAATGATTGTTGCTTTACAGGACAAATCAACTATGTGCAGTGTGTTTTTTTTTTACAAAATTAATATTTTTTTATGTGGTGGAATCTTTTAAGTATTACTTTTAGTAAGTATACATTGCATTGTCACTTGTATAAAAAAATTTTGCTAACAAAAAAAAAAAAAAAACAGTTGTTCATGTATGTGGGGCACTTTTTAACTAAGATCGCATTTGCTTTACATGATGTTGTAGTGGAGGTAAAAGTATTTTAACTCGTACAGAAATCAACCCCAGACTTTAGAGATGGCGACACTTTGGAGATCGGTGTCTAAGCTACTCGACTACGGGAGACGTTAGCCAAAATCACTAGTCAAATTTTAGTCGTCTGTCTGTCTGGACATTGGACCTATAATTATGAGACTAACATGACACCGAATACTAGTATCAAGGCAGCACCACAACACTCCAGAAGGCAAAACTTCTCACAATGTACGTCTAATTTTTACAAACGACATCCCCATTACCGGACTAAAAGTCACCCCACGCTTACCCAGTCAATAGTTTAGTATTTACGACCGGGGTCGCCATCACCCGGATTACCAAAGTGGGGCTACTCAGGTGGACTGATTTACTGCGGCGAAGGGAAGTCGGTCAATTGTTCGGGCCTTGGATACCTTTTAGTTCTGTTCTATCGACTTTGAATTGGCTCTGGATATTTATTGCCGGAAATCAAATCAACATTAGAAGGAAGTAAAGAAAAAAATAATAATTTATTTGGTATCAATGCAATACAAGTCATGTTTAAAAGTAAAGTAAAGTAACAGCCTATAATCATCCCACTGCAGGGAAAAGGCCTCCATCATTGAATTCAAGTTACCACAGCAATGATGGGTACTGGCATAATAACCACGCTTGCCAAATGCGGGTTGGTGATCACAAACCCGAGCAACCCGCTTTTTTGTTGCCCGACCCAGGGATCGAACCTGGGACCCCGAGATAAGATGGGATCTTTGCCCGGTAAACCACTACACCGACGGAGCAAGTCGGTACAAGTCATGTTTAACATACAAAATTATAAAGAAATGGGCATAAACTAAACATGCATAAAAAATAACGTACAAACGCCTTTTTACTGGGTTTTTTAATTTGTGCAATAATCTTTATTAATTAATAAATTTAATAACCAAATTTAATGATGCCAAAAGGGCCTCCGTTCAGCATTTATCGTTTTAGGTTTTGTTCTGCGGGATATTTATTTAGGAATAATTTTCACATAAACATTGCCTTATGTACTTTCCAGGTCTCAAACTATCTATCTTTACTAAAGCTCATCTAAATGTGGTTTCAGGAAAAGGAAACAGATAAATTCTTCCATATTTAGCTATAGCCCGCGACTTCGTTTATGAAGTAGTTTTGATGTGCTTTGGCTTGACTTATCAAAGAATGGATCAAATTGAAATTTAACATTCAAATAACTACGTATATTGAAGGGTTAAATGAGTTTTTATTTAAACTGTTTATAAAGTAAAACAGAGTTGTGCAATTTGTATGAAAACCAGTGAGTTATGTGAAGTCACATTCATCAATCAGTGATTGTTAAAGAACTAATCCAAAGAATATCTACTATAACAAACAAAGCCGCTGGTTTTAATTAAATTCAAAATTAACGGGGTCAATAATAAAACAGTACCTTCCCAGACTATGTAAAAATACAAAACTTTTTGCGTCCACCGCAGTAATAAAAAGTCCCAAAGCAAATCGTCCCTTATTAACATAACGGAGAGGACGGTGTCACACGTGTGGCAGCCCTATAACTCACACGCCACCGCAGGGTCATCACATGAGTTTTTTTAAATTTATTTTTTAATCAGACCAAATCTTTATCCCACATGCCATTAAATCATAAAAGAGTCACAATAGAATAACTAAACTTTTGTCAAGCCGTTTGGCAAGGCCAGGTTGGTAAGGTGTCTTATTAGCAGTAAACATGAGATGGCCGAGTGTCAGAAAAGTCTGTCAGTATCATAAGTCACAAAACACTTTAGTACCATATCCAATAAACTTATTATATTCGTCCATCATTCTCTTGAAAGCAAACAAATTATGGTACTAGAAATACTTCTTTATGGTAAGTACCTCAGTAAATGAAAAACAAAACCTTATAATCGCGAATTGAATTCGTGAATAACTCTTTTGTTCAACAATTTTATGCTTTAAGTAACGAGCAGTAATGTTAATTAATAAATAATGTAGACAAAGTAAGAACTATTAAAGGCAAACTGGTGTGTACGAAACTTCACCTTTGTTTGATTGAACTAAAATAGTTCAATTTTAAATAAAATTTATGCATTACTAAGATTATATTTTGTATATTGTATTATTGTTATATTTGGAATCAAATTATAAAGGAATGGATGATATCAATTAAAAAAGTAACGTTAATCATAAAAAAAAGGAAAAAGGAGAACTACACACCCTAAAAATAAAAAAAATTAAAGAATCTGTGAACCTATCAAGTCATCCTTTTATTAACATAACTTGTCACGTGACAACCCTATCTCAAACACCAGCGCTTCAGGGTCATCGCTTCATTTCGGAAACCACGTGAGATTCGCGACCTTTGCCTAACGCATTCGTCACGAAGCAATGCACTTTATTTCTATTACAATAAAGTTTATTTTAAAGTATCAGGGATCATTTGTCGTACAAAGTTATTTTGGTAGTTGTTATATTAAAAATGACCTTTATGTACATGTAATAGAGATGGTCTTAATTGAAAATGTGTCTTGCAAGTGACGCTAGCCAGATGGTCTCATTTGCATCGGACAGGAGAGAAGATTGTCTGTTTGTCACCTCAGCGAGTATTTGTACGGTGGTTTTATCTATGACGCCATATGGAAGGCTCTTGGGGTGACTGGGTTCATGTTAGAAATTATTCTATTGTTAGAGTATTTTAAATAGGTAGAAGGTAGATGATAATGAAGTCTTGTTATGTTTATTGACTAAACAGTGTTTATTGCTTTTTAAAAGTATCAAGTATTTAAAGATTTGATACTTTTAAAAAGCTTTACTTTTTAGATTTGATTTGATTAGTTTTGATATTTTTATTACTTTCTCGGTGTTTTATTCACTAATACGGCTTTCGGACCAAATTTTTTAGCGTTTAGAAGGAGCAGCAACAATATCTAAAGCGTTATTGCCAAGCTGGCTTTCCATGTATATTTTTCCATAAATAATTTTTTTATATTATTTTGTGAGGAGCCAACGATTAGCAAACATTGCCAGCAGGTTGACGAATTTGTATGATTTAATTGTTCGATAGAATAACCTAGTTAGTCCCATTCAATTTTGAAATGACATTAAAAAAGCCATCGCGCAATGGGTACATAGGGTTGACTACCATAAAATCACATCCAAACCTTTTTAAAATAAATATAATATTTATCGACGATTAGTGTGACATATCAACCAAAAGTTCTTGAGTGGAGACCGCGTCTCGGCAAACGTAATGTAGGACGCCATCAGGCCAGGTGGAGTGATGATTTGCGCAAGGTGGTTGGCAGGAGCTGGATGCGAGAAGCCGAGGATCGACTTAAGTGGCGTGCAATTGGAGAGGCCTATGTCCAGCAGTGGACTATGATAGGCTGATGATGATGATCAACCAAAGAAATTACTAATAAACATTAACCGTCGACTCAAAATTGCGCGATATTGCGGTAATTTTTTTGTAAAAAATGTGTCAAACATACATAATCAAGGACAGACCATAGAGTGTGTATGTAGTAAAAAGTTAATTCAATTCTGCACTGCTTTTTACTCGAGGTGTATGCAAAAGTCTCACGTCAGAGGGTCAGAGAGGGCTATAACTCACACGTGCCTCTGAGTCGAGGGTCAGATGCTCCCTGCCACCTTTGCATATCCTTCGGGAGGATTCTATTTGTCGGGGTGCTGAAGTGATTTTTAATAGCATTGATTTAAATGTAATACTTTATACAGGGTGAAATTTTAACCACTTTCCAAAATTTTTATAGGCGTTCAGTATCGTATTTAGAGCCCATTAATGTAGTAAAAAATGTAAATCAAGCTTTCACCTGAAAATATTTTTTGCAATATAGTTTTTAATTTTTACTGTCCTAGATAAGGTAAGGTATAAAGGGAAAATCAAAAACTTAAGAATAGTATCGTAATAAATTAATAAGATGCGAATCACGTAAAAAAAGTGTTGCTAGGCGGCCGTATCAAAAATTTTAGATTTTTTGCGTACATTTTCTAAGTGCTTTTTCTTGACATTTTTGTACTAGGCTATACCAAAAGAAAAAATACGTCATTTGTTTTTTGTCTCGTAGATTGATATATTAAAATTTGGAAAGTGGTTAAAATTTCACCCTGTATAGATAGTGAATGGTGGTCACTATCTACTATAGTATTATCTTATCTGTGCTATCTATAGAATAATAATTACTGATATTATCACACATTTAGTAGATGGGAGTTGGAGCACTGTTTTGATAATTTATTTCGGGTGTACAGAATTATTCATTCGGGAAAAAATAATTATCTTATCTGTGCTATCCACAGAAAAATAATTACTGATATTATCACACATTTAGTAGATGGGAGTTGGAGCACTGTTTTGATAATTTATTTCGGGAGTACAGAATTATTCATTCGGGAAAAAATAATTAATGTTTCTTTTCAGATGCATAGAACCGGGAAAATTTATTAAATATACAGTAAATTAAACATATTTTTGGTCGATGCCAAACAAGCTATCACAAACCAAATTAGTCAATGGTTACTATTATTATTGATATGTATATTTCTCTTGGGAACGGACTAATTTTCTGAAATTTAATAGCTCGGATTCGTTTTTCTTAAAATGTAAACAATTTTTTCATCTTTTTTATTCAATGATTTTTTGCCAAATTATAGACCATATAATCATTTACCAAACTATGTAGCACCGAAATCTTCCAAAACTCCGGACTAACAAAAAAAGCCAAAACGATCTATGTACAATATTTTTAAACGTAGTGTGTTAAACGTAAAGTTAAAAAGTATTCGGTTATCACAGTTTTGAGCTTTAGTAAGGTTTAACACTCTTGTACGTGATTGTAACGAAAACCAGGCCAAAGCCAGGTAAATAGTAATATCTCACGTCAGCTCCACCGCAATTTCCTTTGCCAGCTAGATGAGAGTGTCTAGACCGCGCATCTGAAAACATCATATTTCAGGCACCCACACACCGCTCAGCCGATGGGAGTCGCCTTCAATTACTGTATAGTGTGAATGGGATTGTTGTTAGGTTTCTTTTAGTATATGTAACATAATATTAATCTCCCTCGATCGTGAGTTATTCCAGACACAATTGAAATCAATTGTTATCGTGGCACCCGGGTGCCTCGTTTGGTTCAAAGCATTAAGATCGTACGTTATCATACGTTATCAAATGTTTTGGGTTGCGGGCGTTATTTAGATTTTAAGAACAATTAATATTCAAACGACTAAAAAATGATAAAATCAGTTAAAATCAGTTTTATTTCTGCAAATAGGCCCCTGGAGACGCTTTTACACGTCCCAATATTTAACCTACCACTGCTTCGGGACAAATGTGGGCTAGTGCCGAGAAGAAGCAGCGCAAGAAACTCGGTCACTATTGTCAGCCTCTTTTTAAATAAACATGTTTACATAAGATATATGCCAGTGCGAGCTGATACAATTTAAAGCCAAACGTTCCTATCATTTATATAATCATCAGTAGTGTAATAGCCCTTTTTCATTAAAACAACTTTGATATATGATTTGAATTTGTGTACAGGGAGGTCAGCAATTGACAGTGGTAATTTGTTGAAAATACGGATGCAATTTCCCATGAACGAATTACCTACTTTTCGCAGTCTGAATCCTGGAACGGCAAGTTTATCTTTATTTCGGGTATTGAAATTGTGTACGTCACTATTTTTGACAAAAAATTCGAGGTTTTTACGGACGTACATAATGTTTTCGAAAATGTATTGAGATGCAACTGTTAGTATGTTGATCTCTTTGAATAGCTCTCTTAGAGAGTCACGGGGTCTAAGGCCGTAAATAGCCCGCACAGCACGTTTTTGCAATATAAAAATAGACTCAATATCTGCCGCTGAGCCCCATAACAAAATTCCGTATGACATTATACTGTGAAAGTAGCTAAAATATACTAATCTTGCCGTTCCAACATCAGTCAATTGTCTTATCTTTCGCACAGCATAAGCAGCAGAACTAAGTCTTCCAGACAGAGACCTGATATGAGCACCTCATTGCAGTCGAGAGTCTACAGTTATACCTAAAAAGGTAGAGGAGTCTACTGTGTCTAATGGCTCATCTTTTACAATAACATTTGTGGCGGAAAACCTTACATTAGGCAAAGTAAATTTAACACATTTTGTTTTTCTTGCATTAAGCAAAAGATTATTCGTAGCAAACCAATGCAATAATAAATATATGAATAATAAATGATAATTCGCCCCTCTTAATTTTAAAAATTATTCAAGTGTCATCTGCAAACAATACCATCTCACAAAGATTATACATATAATATGGAAGGTCGTTAATGTATATTAAAAATAGCAAGGGTCCTAATACTGATCCCTGTGGGACACCCATGATAAAGGCCGACTCTGAAGACTCAGTTCCATCAATGCAAACTTCTTGTGTTCTACCTGTGAGATATGAGTTAATTAAATCTAACGAATCATTCGAAACACCATAATGTCTGAGTTTTTTAATTAACTGGATGGAAATTATACACATAAACTGGTACGTAATCGCTTTAGAAAAATGTCCGTCTTGTCCAATGGCTCGAAGTAAACTCAACCTCTAAGGTTCCTGTATACCGATCTACTATCTGTCTCTGTCACTTACTTACGGCCGGTCCTAATAACCTATCTATCTTCAGTTTTGGCATATCGGAGATAGAAAACAACTTCTGTCTTTGTTTCTCTGGACGGAAAAATCAGAGATAGAAACTGTTTCCTATCTCCGAAATGTCAAAACAGGCGATAGATAGATTATTGGGACCGGCCGATAAAGATTTCGGAATGAGTAAGACAGACAGCGTCAAAAATACGGACAGTGAGTTCGGGATAGCCTCTAGTGCTGGAGGGAGTTCTAACGAAAGCTACCCCACTTGAACAATGTGGCGACGAATCACTTGGTCTGCCATTGTGGTATTCCGAGGTTAGGTTATTAAATTTATACATAATTAGGTTATTAAATTTAAATATTATAATAACTTGATACACCGTACAGGTAAACAGTTTTATTGTCATTTTATGACACTTTTGATTATGTTTATATTGAGTTGAGAAGACCTTCTCCCCGCGCCTTCGTGCCCGTGGAGTTGTGAAACAAATAAACACTTAGAATCAATGATATTTCATCTTTGTAATATCATTGCTTAGAATCTATAAAAAAATATTTATAGTAACTTCGGAGAAACTCAACCACACACCCGAGATTTTTATTAACATACTATAATGTACATGAAGTAGGCATTAACCATTCACTTCGTTTGATGGTAGTAAATATTCCAGGTTAGTAAAAAGTTATTTATAATTATAAAACATTCACGCACTTTTCGTTTTCGAAGGTTAAAATCTCGAACAAACTGTGTGAGCTAGAGAATTCGTAGCATTTCTTAAACTTCAAACGGTGCCTACTAACTGCAACGGACAGCCAATTGGCCAAGTCTTGGCAGTCTTGGCGCGGGCGTCGCCAAGTTTGAGACGGTTCAACCTCAGTTTTGGAAGTTTTACTGGCAGAGGGTTAGTTGTTTGACTTGCCAAGGTCATATTTGTCGAAGTAAGATGTTTTTGAGGTTCTCTTGAATTATTGTTTTGTGTTTTAAATAGAATTGCATTATTATATTTTGAAAAGTAACTAGCTGTTGTCGTCCGCGTCAATTTCTGTTATTATAATTACGATTATTTTTGCAACATTTTTCACTGAGGCTTCGCTTCTATTGGTGGCAGCGTGATGTAATATAGCGTAAAGTCTTCCTCAATAAATGGACTATTCAACACAAACATATTTTTTCAATTCGAACCAGTACTTCCTGAGATTAGCGCGTTCAAACAAACAAACTCATCAGCTTTTTAATATTACAGTATAGATATCTTACTCTTACTAATATTTTTAATGCTAATGTTTAGATGAATGTAGCTACTCAATGACGCTGAACGACTGAACGGATTGGAATAAAAGGCATGAATACAGATTATAAGCAATAACAGCACATAGGCAATTTTTATCCCGTGAAATAGTTTCATATTGAAAGTTAAGTCCCAGGATAAAGATAGTACTACACACAAAAATTAAGCAAATGTGAACAAACACGACGTTTCGCTAAACAAGCGACTGCTATCCTTATACAGTACTGAGATAAGTTTTAAGATATAAAATGCAACTAGAGCTTATAGAACAGTTAAAAACCATATAAAAGCTGTCTCATAGAATCAACTACCTGTTGTTACATGAAGAATTTAATATTTTGTATGTAATAAAACATTTTCGTTGCAAGCTCGCATATTACAGGATGAAATTTTAACCAACTTCCAAATTTTAATATATCAATCTACAAGACAAAAAACAAATGACGTATTTTTTCTTTTGGTATAGTCCAGTACAAAAATCTCAAGATAAAGCACCTAAAAGATGTCCGCCAAAAAACTAAAATTTTTGATACAGCCGCCTAGCAACACTTTTTTACGCGTTGCGCATTCATTTATTCATTACGATACTATTCGTAAGTTTTCGATTTTCCCTTCATGCCTTCACAGGCTTAGGACAGCAAAAATTGAAAACTTGATTTACATTTTTCACTTAATAAATAGGCTCTAAATATACGCGCCTATAAACGCCTATAAAATTTTTGGAAAGTGGTTAAAATTTCACCCTGTATAAGGTGCTCCAGTGTTAATGTGCCGTTGTTTCTACTTCCAATATACCGAAAAGAAATTTTCAGAAATATTAGTAGATCACACTAAGTTTACTGTGGCGTCGTCTGCTCCGAGGTCTCGAGTTCGATTCTCGGACGGGTCAATGCAGTAAAAGATTCTTTACACGTTGTCTCGGATCTGGGTGTTTATGAAACCTTCGTCGTTTCCGATTTCCACAGTCGAAGAGCTTTAAATACTAATTAAGTTACTCATTTAGGATCCTATCCTCGACATATAAGTGATGTTGACATTAATAAAAAAATAAAAAACATTTATCAATGTATATTTTCAATTTACCCAAACAAATTAACTGCATTTCAGCCACAGAACACGGAAACTTTGGAACTCTAATTTTGTAAAGTGTGTAGAGCAGACCATTAGTTTTAACACCTTCGCTATCCAAACATTTTAACTTTTCCCGTCTTTTATGTGTGCCATTGCCAAAATGCACCTATGCAATCGGAACCCATTGCAGTAACCCAATCATCGCACTCCGTGTCCAAACACTCCGTGGCGACAGTCCAGTGAACAAACAGCGTGGACACGACCTTAGTACGAGTATGTTTGAACAAATCTTTTCCATTTTCGGTTTGCTCTGAAAACTTCGGTAGATGTAACAAGGAGATGAACGGTTTGCTATTAATACAGGTTGAAACATCATTAAAATCTTTTTTAAAGGCACTTGATCAATTTTATTTTAATGTTTTAACGTTTTTAGTACATATTACTTTATAATCAGATAAATCTAATTAACTGGAAACGAAAAAAAATTTTAGAGTTACAAAAAAAGCTAATACAATCAGAAACTACTTAAATACTTCTATTACTGAAATAACTATAATCTTAAAAGTACAAAACATCCTTTTTTTCAATCATTAAATATAACACCATTGGCTAGACTCCCAGCAATCACTTTTATTTTACTAAATTACATGCAATAATTGTACTTACTTAATTACGTCAGATCGGCAATAAGTATCTGAATAAAATTTGGCACACAGATACATTCAAGTTGAACAATAAATTATGATACTAATTATAAAAAAATTACCTATACGGTTCCCATCGCATATATTGAAACCAACTTGAAATTCACGAACAAGGTCGCGGGCAACGGCTATTAATTATTAATTTTGATTGATACTCATTAAACGTGTTCCACATAAACCCTAATAACCAACACGGCCCATCAAAATCCGTCATCCATATCTCACGCCAGTGCGTCATTCAGTCGAATGCCGTCAAATAAATCGTTTTCGCACTTCACCAGCATGCCTGAAAAAAGAGCCGAAGCCCCCATTGAATGCATAGGAATCAATCACACAGGTCGCCCGAATAAAGGCAGCGCAATAAATTCAGGGTTCCGTGCCATTTTCCACTTGTTTTCACCTCGTGACCATAACGCGGAGAGGTCAGCCGGCTTTCTTCCCATAATAGTTTCACCCATTAAGCAACTAAAAGAGAACTGCCAGAAGGAAACTGGTAAAGTATCTTCTGTTCAAACTGCAATAACTATAGCATCTTCTGTTAAGCTAGGTGGTTGTGGTAAAGTTTGGTAAAAATGTGGTAAAAAGAGGCTTTTTTCCAACAGTTTCATTCTGTTGTTTGGAAAATAGTAACATTTAAATGTTAAAGGCAAAATGTATTTTTCAAGCAACGATGGCATGATGTAGCAGTAGACAGTTATGACTAACATCAGAATAATAGAATACTCGTAGAAACATAATTATGTTTCTTTCTACATTGAATTTCGGGTCTTGAGATAAATTGTAAAACAACCTTATTAAGCTCATCTTATTTTGTTAAGTAAAACTACATTTTTTTTAATGAGACTAAAATTCTTAAACATTATCCTGTACATTAAAACTTTAGATAAATTAATGAGATGTATCCATCTGAATATCAGCGCCGCAGCTTGCTGCAGCATGCTGAGCTGGTGCACGTTTGATACCACATCGTAGCCCTCAAACAGTTGTCTTTTTTAAATGTTTTTCAATTTATTGTTTGCCTTTTAATCTAATCCATGGAATAAAAGGCTATTAACTTCAGAATTAAAATATCGTCTATGTCTATGCCTTATCTATTTGTAGTTAACTGTTTTTGTTGGGCTACGTTTCAACGCTCCAACCATTTGCAGCTCGACAAATATGTCATTTCGGTAACGTTTTAATCGCTGTTCCACACTGTTTGGGATTTATTGAATGGCAATTGGTAATGAGTATGTTCGGTTCGTCGTTTGCAATTTATAACGGGCGTTTTGTACTTTTAATCCCATATTTATCTGTACGCTATTCAGTTGTAAATTATATTACAGACTTATTATTTTTGATGTGTCAACTCTGACACATGTTCAGTTCTTGCCTGTTATGCTGTGTGTCACAATTTATTTGCATTAAATATGAATCCTGCTTAAAATGTGTTATTATTGAAAATGAAAACAATTTTAAAATTTCAAATCATAAACCAAATTTTTTGTATTAAACTTTCATGATCAATATATGACATGAGCTAGCTACTTCGAAATTTGGGTTTGTTTTCCCTTGATCAATGACGCTTGCAACCGGAATTTCGAATAGGTACTCATAAATATATTAAGGTATATGTTAGAAATCCCTAAGCAACTAGCTCATACAAATATTTTATGGCCTGGTTTTGATATTTTCAATAAATGGTAACTGCAGCTTGAAATGTATTGCTAAAGATACTAAAGATACCTAATATTTTGGTATACCTATACAGAAATAAACCGTGTTATTGCTCGTCAATTTATCGCGTAAAATTAACCCTGGAGTATAAATCCCAAAGCAATTCCAAATGCAAACACGTAAGATACTCAGCCGAAAATCCCCGGTCGCCATTATTTAAAACGTTCATTTTTCACACGAGACGCTAACGTGACGCGTCGTTTGCGATGTAAACACGTCGCCTGTCACGTCACGCCACGGGGACACGCGTCACGTGACGTCGGTCAACATTACACACAATTTTACATGAAGCAAAAAATATTGATTATCATTTATTAAAGGTAACATTACATAGTAGGTAAGTTCTTAATTTAGTCGTAGTATATTTTTGTCAGCGCCCCGTTGGTCTAGTGGTTTATACTGGGCCATGATCTCGGGGTCGAATACCGGGTCGGGCAACAAAAAGTTTCGAATTTTCGAACGTTGCTCGGGATTGTGATCACCAACCCGCATTTGGCAAGCGTGGTGATTATGCCAGTACACCTATCATTGCTGTGGTAACTTGAATTCAATGATGGAGGCCGTTTCCCTGCAGTGGGATGATTATAGGCTGTTACTTTACTTTACTTTTATTTTTGTTATATTATTATATATTTGTTTTATTCATGTTTTGCCCATGCAATTATTTTGCCAATATGGATACACTTTATTAGTTCGAATAATAAACAATTTATTTAATAAAAATTTCGAGTGTCTTAAATGGGACTTGAATCCAGTGTTTGTTTACTTGTATTTCCCTTTTAATGATCTAGCTGCGCTGCTCGCCACTTTGTATGCGTGGAAAATAACTCACAGGATTAAGAATTTACCTGTAGTATCATTATCATCATCATCAACCTATCGCATTCCACTGCTGGACATAGGCCTCTCCAGTTGCACGCCGCTTAGGTCGATCCTCGGCTTCTCGCATCCAGCTCCTGCCAGCCATCTTGCGCAAATCATCGCACTCCACCTGGCCTGAGGGCGTCCTACACAACGTTTGCCGAGACGCGGTCTCCACACAAAATGTAGTTTAACTGTAGCCAATAATCTATATGGATGTCAGTTTTAATTTAGTTCTTCTTGCAGTTCTGGCGTGATTGAGTAAAAAAAACATTGATAATATTAAGTTTAGATTATAAAGAAACTTTGTTAATGGCCTGCGCAGACGAGGGATTTTAGTCCGCGGACTTTTTTGTCCGCCAAAATAGATCGCTTACAACTGTATCGAGTAACGCAAACGAGGGATTAAAAGTACGGCGTATAAATTGTCCCCCAAATCAGCGAGTACATGCAGAGAGCGGACCGGACAAAAGTACGGGGGAGTCCCCGAAAATAATAGAACTCGTGTGACTAGGCGAAGCAACGCACATGGCGGACTTTAGTCCGCGTTGTGCGCTCGAGAGTGACGTACGTATCCACGACGATAAACGAACAATATGATCGCACGCCGTGCGCGTTGAGTCCGCGGTAAAGCCGCGGCGGACTTTTTATTCGCGGAGCGTACTTTTTGCTCCGCCGCGGAGAAAAGTCCGTCGTCTGCGCAGACCATAAAAAAGACACTAAATCCTTACTAATGTTATAAATGAGAAAGTATTTGTCTATCCTTTACCCCTTTACGCTTTAAATACAAAACCGATTTTGTTGAAATTGGGTACAAAAATAGTCTAGCCCTGCGAAAAGGACATAGGTATGCGTTTGAGAATTTTGAGTTAAATCACTTTTCACCTTTATTACGAATCATTCGTATAACAGAACAGTAAAAAAATATGAGAAATAAAAGTAAAATTTCTAAAAACATTCTGCAGTTCCACAAAACGCGTAACATTTTCCACGAAAGAACTTAACATTTCTCGATCGTATTCGGTATTGGTCTATAAGCTGTCAGGTGGGCTTACCGATGATATACCGGCCGGTGTAAACTGGTAACCGGCTCCATTGGCACGTACACTTTCACATGAAGCTATACATTTTCGTTGCAAACTAACACCTAAGACAACGACATAAGATGCCCCAATGTATAAGCCTGATATGCAGTGTCGAAAACCCCATTTAGTTCGTCGCTTTTAACCGGGTGGTGAGGAAAGATAATGTATCGCTCGGAAATAAAAGATTCTTGTAGGCGTGCTGTACATTTTAAGGTAGAGGTGGGCCAGTAAGTAGTCGCTTTAAGGTTCAATATTGTGAAACACACAAATACAGAATAAAGATAGTACACATTTTAAGCAATTGAATGTTTAACGCTAATAGTTTCAAAAGATGATATTTTATCTTACATGAAAACTGCATATTACTACTTAGTAGCATTTTATTACTTGTTTAAACCAGGATAAATAAATATTGACAGTTGGATTTAATTTTAAATGAAATAGGTCAAGAGTCAAAAATAAAGCAGTGCTTACACTTGCAAAGTGATCTGCCGCGGTACACGGTGCGAAAAAGACTCATATTACTGTTATTAAACATGGGGTAAACTTCTCAATCAAAACCACTATAAATTAAATCATCTGTAATGATTTTTTGACGTGATAACGTCTTTAAAATCGTTTTAGTCGGGTGACATGTTCAGAAACTTGTGTCACACCAAAACCTCACGAGCGCGATCGCAGGTATAACGAGAGAGAGAGACGGACCGATCTCCCGTCTCATCTCGAGCGCTGCCAGTCATTCCGTGAAACTTGTCACGCGGAATCCTCACGAGCGGAGGCTGGCATAGCGTTCGAGTGAGTGGACCGATCTTCCGTCTCTCTCACTCTAGCGGCATACAAACGAATGGAGATTTTCTCGTGCGGTTAAGTTTTCGTTGAATGTTTAACAGTGAAACAAAATGTGAAGTGCAAGTGAAGTGTTACAACAATTGCAACAAAAAAGGTGAATAAAATAGCCTACTTACTAACAATTAACATTCTTGAATAAACTTGTAAAAGTAATGAAAGATGGAAAAAAGACACGTGTGTGTTATCACGTAAACATCTCGATCGTAAACCTACTTTACAAACAACCAATTTTTTAAGTTCATTTCAATTCAGTTTCGATCTGGAACTGATGATACCTACTTGATTGTGTCAAACTATAACCTGTAAATTGTAAATTGTCAGCTTTGTTTTCTAGATAAACTGAAATCAAAACTACACGTCACAGAGCAGTGTGTATACCGCCTTATTATGGATCATTAATAAATGTAATGCATCAAGTTACCTTATAAGCCCAGTGAAAAATAAATTAACAACATTACAAATTAATGTAATTCGAAATCAAATAAACAAGGTTAGAGTATATAAAATCATCAAGACGATTTCTATTCATGTTATTTGACATCAAATAACATAATGTTTGGTAACTTTGATACATACATACTTTGAGCTGCCTACGGATGACCTTCCCGAAATCGACGTCTACGAGATAAGAATGGTCCTCGGACAAATTAAGAACAATAATTTTGATACTAGTAACCAACTTAAATAGGCCAATTACGGCAGATCCAGTTGTCCGACTCTCATTATTTAACTTCCTGCCTTCAAATCAAAACACAAAGCATTTTATTTGTATTTCGTATTTCGCTCCCGTCATTCATTGGCCATGAATTCAAATCAAAGCACATATTTGCCAAAACAATTTTTCTATAAAATGTTCCATAGTGATCTAGAAGTTTTACCGTAGTTAGTTACCTAGACAGTGAACCCGCTTCGTATTTTGAAATAAAATGAAATGAAATTAATTTATTTGCGTTTGGTTAAGGTAAACTGAAGATGGTCATAACAATTAAACATCCGCTTAATCAGCCAGTGTTAATGGCATGCAAATACTAAAACTACAGAATAATATTTAAAACAAATTGTCAACAAGCATCTAATACATAGGTTATAATTAATAAAGATTTTACAATTGGTCCTATAAATTTGTATCAGTGTAGTTACTAATGTGACGTCATCTATCGTAGTTCAAATATTCCTGTATAGTGTAAAATGCCCTTTTACTGAGCCAGCCGTACAATTCTCTTTTAAATTTAATAAAGGGTAAATCTTGAATTTCTTGTGGTATCTTATTATACACTGTCATACACATCCAATAGCAATTTTTACGGAATCTTGCACTCTTAGGAATTGTAACGGAAACTAACCTATTCCTATTTCTGGTGCCTCGTGTGTACACGTCTTTGGCTTGAGTGAAATAATTAATGGTCTTTACAAATTTCGCCGCTTCAAAAATATATAGACAAGGAAGTGTCAAAATGTTTAAAGATTTAAACAAAGGCTGACATGGCTCGTCAGGTACAGTACCACATATTGCTCTAACACACTTTTTCTGTGCAATGAACGCTTTTTTTATGTCCGTGCTATTACCCCATATGATGAGCCCGATTGCTCCCGTCATTCATCAAATTCAACCCCAAATTGGCAAAAAAATGCAAAATGTTCCATAGTGATCTAGAAGTTTTACCGTTGAGTTACCTAGTGAAGCCGCTACGTATTTCTCTTGAAACGATCAGTTCGGATCGCGCGTCGACACCACCATTTGTCTTGGACCACCTTTAAAAGCTATTCACAACCATTTCTCTTTTTTAAAAACCTTTAGACACTTCCTTTTCGTTTTTCAATCGCTCCCCGTCGGAGTTATCGCGATAAATGCCTTTGTTTGGCCGTTGTTTTGGTGATTCATATAGAGTTGATGGTATTGTTGGAATTAGTTACTGTTAGTTGCAAATTGTAAGCAATGCTTTAATGTTAATATGTTTATTTTTATGTATATGCTAATTATTTCAGTTGATTTAAATGTTAGTCGCATAATTAATGTGCCAGTAACTTCCGTTTCCTTAAATGCGTTTCCGGAAGCGCGCCCTGCCATTATTGATAATTAAACCCATTGCTGATTTGACTAAAAATGTTCAACTCGTAAAAATTATGCATATTGTTAAAAAGGAACAATAAATGGCCAGTAGTAGATTGTTTGAAAATAAACATGATTTAAAAAATATTGCTCATAATTATTATAAAAATATCTTTTTAATTCAGTTTTTTCAGATTCCCGCAAGGCAACGCTTGAATCTATTAATGCTACAGAACAACTGTCTGATATCTTTGCGATGGTAAGTTTAAAATAATCTTTTTATGATGATCTCTGTATAGTTCCTTTTAAACGCGAAGAGTGGGTCTGGACAGGTGAATGGATGTCTCGCCGGGTCCGCAGCAATCGCTCACAAATAGCATTCCGCGATTTAGCGAGTCACGGGCTATAGCGACGCAGGCCTACTGCTTATTGCAACATAAGTAGTTGCCATGTTCCCAATAATTGTTAGGTGTTACCTGATTTTAATCGCTGTATTATGTTATTACAGACATCGCACTCGTTGCATTGGGTGGACTGAGGGTAGAAGTAACAGAGGACAATTGTTACATTAGCGATACTTAATATTTGACGATCTCCATTGCGGAGTGGTGTACACACAGGTATTCAAGGCGTTGCCCGTTCTGAGGGCCCGGGATCGATTCCTAGACAGGACAATAAAGTAAGTAAAGTAGCAGCCTATAATGATCCCACTGCAGGGAAAATGCCTCCATCATTGAATTCTCTTATGACGAGAAAATGTAGAATGAAAATTTTTAAAATATATTTTCTCAGGTCTGGTTGTTTATGGTTCCATAAACAACTTCTTTGTTTCTGATTTCCACAAGACAAATGCTGTGAATTATAGCTAACATTGAGGTTATCACTATGTATGTGATGTTATCCTTATTTATTTACTATTTTATAAACTGACTAAATTAATATTATTACCCGTTGGAGTAATGCCAAAATCCACCTATTGGACTGTGGGCTGATGTGGGCTAGTTGTAATAATGGATTTACATAGTATTTTTTAAAGCAGTTTATGACCAAAAATGTATCTACTGCAGTTAATCCTTTCGCTAAATCTCGTAACTTACTCCCGGAGCAATCAGAGGCATCCGTCGACAGGTCGGACGATTAATCAGGATGATGTTTAGCCTCCTTAATTGAATGCTCCCAAGTGCAACGTTTATTGTGCCCATCAATACAAGCCGTTGCGCCTTTTTTGGGCATGAGTTTGAGACTTTTTGGACAACTTATATAGCGGCAAACACAAAGAGACATTGTTTCGAACCGTGTTTATATTATATTAAAACAAATAGCACACGTTTGCACTACATGTATAGTATGTTTGGACATGTCTTTGAAAATTTTTAAGGATGAATACCACTGAACTACCTGAATGAAATTACGTAAGCTCTCTTTGTAAAGGAGCTTAAAGTTATTATCCTTACTAAAATATAATATAATATTTAAGACATGCCACGCTGGGCCACACAGAGCTATCTAGGGATTAAGGAGCTTGGCATATGGGGTACTAGACAACGTCTAAACTTACTTATATACTTTTTTTTATAAATATATACTTATTATACATATAAAAACACCCAGACCAGTACAAACAGACATGTTCATGCAAACAAATATTTTTACTGTGCCCCACACAAAACCCGCGACCTATGGCTCAGAAGCAGCGTTAATTATCGTCAGATCCTAATGATTAAATTAAAAAATATTATATTATTAAAAATCTTTATTTTGGAACAGTAACAGGATAAACATTACAAAAGTAAAAACGATGTTATCTGCGAAAGTATAAACTGTGTTGCAGACAACAACGCCCTCCTCCTAATAATATTAACAAAGTTCCAATAAAAAGTACAAAGTTGATCTTATTTTTAATTTAGTATAACATAAAACCCAAAAAGTTGTGTGTGCGTGTGTGTGTGTGTGTGTGTGTGTGTGTGTGTGTGTGTGTGTGTGTGTGTGCGCGTGTGTGCGTGTGTGCGTGTGTGTGTGTGTGTGCGGGTGTGCGGGTGTGCGGGTGTGCGGGTGTGTGTGTGTGTGTGTGTGTGCGTGTGTGCGTGTGTGTGTGTGTGCGGGTGTGCGGGTGTGTGTGTGTGTGTGCGTGTGTGCGTGCGTGCGTGCGTGCGATAAACACTGATACATAATTAATGAGGCTAGCATCTAATACGTTGTTCTGCAGTGCGATTCTCTTAGTAAAAATGTAATAACAGTTTTAGTTACAGCTGCAGTAACAGTAATGAATGCACGATTGGTATTCTCTTTAACGCTGATCGTCACTAGCGCCGCGTGGCTACAAAAAAAAAGTAGCCGTGTTAACAGCGGTCAATGTTGACGACCATTTGGATCAGCGGTAGTAAACGCTGCTTCTGAGCCATGGGTCGCGGGTTCGATCCCCGCACAGTACAAATATTTGTGTGCATGAACATGTCTGTTTGTACTGGTCTGGGTGTTTTCTATGTATTATAAGTATATATTTAGAAAAAAAAAGTATATAAGTACGTTTATCGGTTGTCTAGTACCCCATACGACAGGCTACTTAATAGTAGCTTAATTTGGGACTAGATGGCTCTGTGTGGCCCAGTGAGGCATGTCCTAAATATTTATTTATTTATTTATTTATTTAATGTGTCGGTTGAGACATTCGTGATCACAGCTAGAAGCGTAGTGGCAAATCGTATTTAAGAGAAAAGGGCTGTTTCAAGGGAAGTTACAATTAGAACAGAAACGGTCGTTACGATACTGGACGAAATGATACTGTAGACGTAATGATACTATGGCCGAAATGACACTATAGACATAATGCCACTATGGACCTTATGCACCAGAAGGCAGCAAAAGTACCAAATACCTGTGAAAATATAGAATTTTCTTAGTTCCTTCACTCACCCGTCCAATAAACGAAATAAAAACGTTATTTTTTGTTTTTTACTTTATTTGATATTTTAGCAACTTAATTGCACTTATAATATCAGTATATAAACTTGAAAAATTTTCGCCCGGCATGCGAGGAGATGCGGGTTCGAGTCCCGCCTGAGACAAAATTTTTCAAGTTTATATACTGATATTATAAGTGCAATTAAGTTGCTAAAATATCAAATAAAGTATATAAATAGCTGTTTCATCTTAACTGACTGTCAAACATCTGCAAAGATGTTTCTTTCGGGTGTTAAGGGTGCAAACTCCTAACATTTGATGAAACAACGCTGGCTCACAGCGTAAGAATATGCTTGAAAAATTCGCGCCATGTCGCAGTGTCTCGGTGGCCTAATGGTATGGCGCCCGCCTGGCATGCGAGGAGATGCGGGTTCGAGTCCCGCCTGAGACAAAATTTTTCAAGTTTATATACTGATGTTATTTTTTGTTTCAGAATACCAAAAATATGCTGAAGAACCTGATTTAACTGATGCCATTTGTCGCAGTAAATAAAGTCACGCACGTAGGTATGTTGAACCCTATTAGTACCTTAACCCACAATAGTTTTACGCAAGTCGTAACACCTCGCTAAGGCCCAAGGGGCCTGTTGACCGCACATCCGTAGATTGCCAGACATGTTACGGGCACTTGAACTAATTATCACACTACCGGTGTAGCGAGGTGTTATTCCTGCTTATACAACGTCAGTAAGGGGTCGGAGTTTTGACACACATTTGGTAGTGATTTTGTGGCCTAGCACTTTTGTCTGATATTTAGAGATTTTTAAACATGCTCAGTAACGAAAACCATTGCCTGATTGACTAGTAGTTCCGTCCTAATATAGTGCAGTGCTCCTTCTTGTACCTCTTCTTCTCGTCGTCTTGTCCATCTCTGCTTTTGTGAGAGGCAACTAAAAGAGTTCTGCCAGAAGACGACGGGTTTGGTAAACTATTGGCCAATCGGAGAAAACCAACCTACCTGCCGAGGGTAGTGGTTATGTTAAAACTATCCTGCGGTTTCTTTCTTTCTGCGGTAGTAGGCTTCGTAAGAAGCCGCCTGGATGCTACCACCCTCCTGCCGGAGTCCAGCGCCAAACAGTTTTTCTGTGTTCCGCTGCTGTGTGGGAGAACCAGTACCTCTGGGTAAGCTCGCTCCGTCTTAGGCTTCTTCTTAACCGTATAGTTAAGTATGTAGCCAAGAGCAAGCCCAAAATTTATTCAAAAAAAAAACCTTTTCAATCTAAATCTACTAGCGCAATAATATGATCTGATAATGAAGAACGAAATTAGTCTAAGGAACTTTGCCAAACATTGAAATAGCACTAGTCACGTTTAAAAACCTGATCCAATGTCTTAGAATCACGGAGGTTTGCGACAATCGTTTCTTTTGCATCTAAAAATCACGGAAGGATAATTTTATTGTTTTTTTTACAATCACAGTCGCAAGGATCATACTTAGTACGCGATCTAGGAGTTGGCAAAAAACCCACAGCCTTCGAAGCACAGAGCTAATAAATACCTACAGTACATTTAAAACTTTAACGAATCCTCTTCACTGATGTCTTAGATATTTCGGTTATTGAATCTGATGCGATAGGCTCCACCTAGTCTAATAAATATCCCACTGCAAAGGCCTCTATCATTAAATTCGTTCCACAGCAATGACGGGTATAGGCATAATCACCACACTTACCAAATGCGATTTGGAGATCACAAATTCAAGCAATGTTCGAAAATTCGAAACTTTTGCTGCTCAACCCGGGAATCAGCCCAGGACCCCGAGATCTTGGCCCAGTATTTAAACCACTAGACCAACAGGGCGCTATGTTTACTTAACAAAAGCTTACACTGAATTGTAACATAAAATCTTATATTGGACATTTCCTTTAACGGAAAAGATCCTTTTTTCGTTTCACCTTATTTCGTGTAACCACGTCAGCGTTTCCAAGTTTTTGGCGCAATATCGCTAACCGCCGCGTCAAGCGCAGACAGGTTTTTAATTAACAAAGCCCAACACTTAAGTAAAAAACGGCCTTAACGAGTTTACCGAAGGGACGCGAGCGGTATGCTGATGGGGGAATTAAAATTTCGAGTACAGAAAGAATTTAGTTGTGTAGCGATTTAGGAACTTTCAATTTTGCCGAGTTATATAACATAATACGACTGATAACGCCTTGGTCTAGAATACGTCAGCTGTCTAGAATTAATCTAATTTATTTATTTTATTTTATTTATTTATTTATTTAAATCAGGCAACAAAAGGCCCATACAATATATACCTTAAAGCCTAACATACATAATACACATAACTAAAAAATAACTATGTATTGTCTAATACACGTAGAGAAGGCGGCGACGGCTAATGGCTTAATTACCAGGCCAAGATCACGGGGTACTGGGTTCGATCCCCGGGGCGGGCCACATAATATGTTTTAAAATTTCTAAGCTCGGGCTTGCAATCACCAACCCACATTCGGCAAGCGTGGTCATTGTGCCTGTAATAGGTACCTACAAATAAATAAATAAATTCAAAGATTAAGGGCTTAATTTATTTTTAAGCTATTGCATAGCTTCTATCGCGGGCCTTGAGCGTGGAGACCGAATCCAGAAATTCCGTAACGAAAATAACCTAACCTAACACTCGGGGCGAGGCACGATCGAACAATTTTGAATTTCCGAAATTTCAAAGAATTTAGAAGAAAATAAGGATTTTGACAGTATGATTGCCTATGGTAACCATATCTGCCAAAATAACAGAAAAATTTAATTACAAAAGTCAAAATTAGAAAATACATAAAATTATAAAATTAAGCTATTGCATAGCTTCTATCGCGGGCCTTGAGCGTGGAGACCGAATCCAGAAATTCCGTAACAAAATAACCTAACACCCCCCCACTCCGACCGGCACAGCGGTGAACTTTTTAGTTTTATAATTGCATAAGTTGATAAAAAATGCTATGCAATAGCTTTACCGCGGCAGTCTCCGAGTGCCACACGTCTTTTTTTTATAAATAACGGGCTTGCTCTTGACTACATATACTTAACTATACGGTTAAGAAGAAGCCTAAGATGGAGCGAGCTTACCCAGAGGTACTGGTTCTCCCACACACCAGCGGAACACAGAAAAACTGTTTGGCGTTGGACTCCGGTAGGAGGGTGGTAGCATCCAGGCGGCCGTTACTATACGAGTGTAGACAAGCAAGTGACACGAATGGCTGGCTCATCAGTTTCATAGCCCGAAAAAATTAAATTATGCGTATCTAGGCATAATAGGCAAAAAACTAAATAATAATCAGCCTTCTAGAAAACCGACATTGCAGATTGTGAAATATGTATTTAATTTAACTTTGCAATACCTTTATAGACTCTAACTTTTATTACCTAAGCCTTAGTTAATACTCGTAAAGTATCACAGTTGGCTGCCCACCTGGAAGGCTAACCTTGATTTATGTTAGTTTGTAAACTATGCGCGAGTGAACTACTAAGTTTGCTTTAGCTCAGTGGCCCGGTCTTAGGTTTACCTATTAATAATTAAAAATATTTAAAATGAAATGGTTTTTTTGTCGTGTGGTGCAGGCACTTTTAAATAGCATCTTGTCTTCCTTGTTGTTGTTAGAGGCGGCTAAAGAAAAACTGTCAGAAGGAGACTGGCAACAGCATTTTATCTTAATAGTTGGTCAAATTCCCACCCATCTACCAAACGAGTGCCAGTGCCATTTTATTTGTTTACGGATTTATTTATGCAATTCGTAAACATTTTTCTGATATTTAAAATCTCAAATGAAATCAAAAATCTAACTTCTACAAACTACCAAAAAAAAGTCCTACCCTAAATTACAATCACCTACGAAATTGCTACGAAAAGCTATACAAAACATCTACGATAAGCATTTTCGTAGCAGATCTCCCGTAACGCCGTAGCCGTAGCAAATTGCATGCGATTTATATTTAGCTTCACTACGGCTTTGCTACGAATAACTCAATCGTTTTTCGCGTAATCTCTGAAAAAACCATTTAATGCTTCATTGGGATTACATAAATAAACATACAAAAGCATAAAAGCAGACTCCCATCCATACTCCATATTTAATTGTTACTAATATTATTAATGCGAAAGTGTGTTTGTCTGTCTGTTTGTTAACTTTTCACGCTTAAACTGATGAATCGATTCAGATGCTTTGGTTAAGAGATGGTTTGATGCCTGGGAAAAGATATAGGATAGATTTTATAACACTTCCGTGGCGAAGTGGCGTACACACTGGTATTCAAGGTGTCGCCTGCTCCGATTCCCGGATGGGTCAATGTAGAAAGAAGCGTTTTTCTACATTTTTTCGGGTCTGAGTGTTTGTGGTACCTTTGTTTTTTTCGTATTTCCACAATACGAGTGCGTAAAGTTAATCACGTTGGGATCAGAGCAATGTATTTGATGCTGTCCATATTTATTTATTAAATATTACAGATTTTGTTCTTTTGCGGAGGTGAAAAAGGGAGGGCACTCCCTTAACCTACACCTAAGCCGCAAGCCCTAGTTCAAGTAAGCACTGTTTTGGGTATATTTCGGCGATAATTTATAAACATAAAATCTGAGCAATGTCTTTCAAATAACATTCTGATCTTTTTTTGTTCACTCGTTACCACAGATTAACTGGTCAGTATTATTACTGGCTAATCTATAACCGATTTACCTTACCCAAAATAATAGACAATGGCGGCCATTTTACAAGGGAAAGCAATAAAAAGGATTACAGATTCAATAACACGATCAGATAAAAGTTGATAAAGTCCACCTGCCCCTGAAACCCTTCACTTGAAAAACTGAAGGTATTGATGGGAAATTCTTCAGTTCAAATCTAACCTTTATGTTACTGGATTTAAAGACTATCTTGGCTCGTATCTGAAAATGTTTCGCAATTCGCAATTGCGAATGCTATGGACTTTATTCTAAAGAGTTAGAGGTGATTTTGTAATAGCGTTTGGTGTGGAGTGGTAACATTGAGTGGAAAACTTGAAGGATATCATTTCATGGTCCAGTGGTTACAATTAGGTTAGTTTTTTCTGTTCGTAGATAATGGATTCATTTTCCCTAGGTGGCCTATTAAGGTGACTGTTCAGATGTTCGAGGTAATTTGAAAACCTTTTTAAAAAATATATTTACAAGGAATAGAATTTTGTTACAACCTATACGAGTACTTGTAAAAAGTTTGTTCTAAATAAACTTACGACGTAGAATCGAAGCTACCGAGTAAATCAAGAAATTAAGCTTTAAAAGGTGAAATATAGATTTATAATTATGTAAATATCAGCTGAAGAAGGTTATGAGTAAATGTGATATTTATTTCTATCTTCTTTTAAATATTTAAATGAATTTCCGTATTTACATTTATATTAAAGATACAAAATGACATGGATGGTTTTTATCTCCGAAATCATAATTATTATATCATACGTGGTACTCTTTTTAGAATTAAAATAAAAACTAAATAGAACAAAAGTTAGTATTTATCCGAATAGATAAAATAGGTTAAATACAAATTAAGCTAAGTACGTTATAAGAGAGCTTATTTGGCATCATACTACCCTAATGCAACAATAAAAAATCTTTCTACATTAAGCTTTTTGAACATTCAAACTAAGTAAGTAATTTATCGTGTTTGCGGAAAACGGAAACATTAAGATGGACTTTAATTCTTAGTTTTATGAATGAATCATAAGCGACAATTATTGTTGTGATACAGTGATGATATTGTTTTAATACGTACTTATCAGTGAATAAGATATAAAAAAATAGACATAAATTAGGATTGACGGTACCGCTAGAATTCTCTTGGTTATTGAGTTTGAGTTGCAGTTACATTCCAATCAGTTTAGGGATAGGTTAAAAGATATTATGTGTAAGTGTTTTTCTGTTTTATGTATTTATTATGATCAATAACTGATGTCATCAATAACTTGGCAGTATAGTGTTTGATCAGAGTCGGACAAGAAAAAAAGAAAAAAAAGAAAATGACAGTCGAGTTCCATGTCTTTGACATTGCCAATTTCAATAAAAAAATTAAAATAAATAATTAATATTAATGTGGAGTTTTCGAATGAAGTGAGTGCAGAGATATAGTGTTGGTGTTAGTAAATGGTTAGGCCTACCCGTGGAGCTCCTAGAAGTTAGTTCAGTCAATTGAAAGGGTTCCGAAAATAGCTTGTTAAACCAGCGTTTAGAAGACACCATATTCGTTCCGCTTATGATAGTTGCAACAAGTGATTACTTGCTCAGTGAGTTGCAATGCTTGGACTTACAACAGTCGGGCTAGTTCGTTAAAAGAGTGGTTTGAAAATAATTAGTGCAAATTTTAATAAGATTTTTAAAAGGTATTTTTAATTTTTTTTACAAAGTGTAAAAGAATTGAAGTTCGTGTACCTGCAATAGGATTGATGGTAAGTGATTTTTAATTTTACTGTCGTAGGCAAAAATGTGTTCATGACGTATTGGAAATCTAGACTTCCTGAACTGAGGCCTAACTCCGCAACGCAATGTCCGTATATTCGAATCCATCTGTCCCTCTCACTCATACCGATGCCTTAAAGTATCTGAGAGAGACAGATATATCCTTAAATACGTGCTTCGTGTTGCAGACTTAGAATATTATTCTAAGGTTGCAGAGTAACGGCCATTTCCAATAACCTATCTATCTTCAGTTTTGGCATATCGAAGATAGAAATCAACTTCTGTCTTTGTTTCACTGGACGGCAAAAACAGAGATAGAAACTGTTTCCTATCTCCGATATGCCAAAACTGAAGATAGATAGGTTATTGGAACCGGCCGTAAGGCATCTAATCGGTTATGTTCGACATGACCTATTACACCACATTATCAAACAGTGCGCGGTTCCCATTCTGGAACCTTTCCGTCTCGACAGCCATCAGTTGTTCTTGCTTTGTTTCCGCCCACTGCCACTTCAACACCGCGATTCTTCGAGCAGTGTCAGTTTCATAGTTCTCATACGGATTTCCTTATTTCTGAATTCTATCGCGCAGGCAAACATTGCTTTTCCATTGTCTGCTGTGGGACTGGAGCACTTTTTAGAGTTCCATACCGAAAGAGTAAAAATGGGTCCCTATTTCTAAGACTCTATCCGTCCGTCTGCCTGTCTGTTTATCATTAGGCTATATCTCATGAATTGTGGTAGTGAAACAGTTGCAATTTTTATAGATGATGTATTTTTTACTGCCGCTGCAGCAAATAATACTAAAAACAGAATAAAATAACTATTTGAGGTGGTTTGCCGTTTTTGGCCCGATATTAATATCGGCAATAGGCAGACGCTTCAAACATTGGAAGAATAATTATTTGAATATTCATAAAAATAAATAATAAAACTAAACTAATGTGTGGGGTAGTCTGATTCGCACTTGGCCATTTCTTATATTACATTTTAGTGCCATATTCAAAGGCTAATAGTCGTCAAAATAGTCCAAATGCAATTAGTTTAATTTGAGAAATAATTAAATTTAACATTGGTGAAACAACAAAAATCCTATAACCAACTGAGACAAAGATAATTACACACTTTTAATATGAAAACAAGTGTAATTAGAATTCAGAGCGGCTGCGAAATTAAGTACCGTTAAGAGCCGAGGTAATGCACTTCGGGCAAATAAAGTGCACACACGCGTAGTCGGAGCACGAACACCTGAGTTACTGCGTCTTGGTTTGTACTAAGCACAAGAGTGCAATGAAGGCCATGGAAATGTCATAGTAATATAAAAAAACCTCTATATGACAGTTTTTTTTATGCCCTTATGAAAATTTCCATCTGATTTCCAATGCTTCGAATCAGACTCTTGTCATTCCTTCTTTGATGCAATATAATGAATTACATCGGTTTCATACTTAACATTAAATTGATTTACTAGAATTTCTAGGTGTTATAAATGAGCTTACTGTTACGAACTATATCTAACAATCTATGCCATATATAGAAGTAGGCACTAGCCAATCACAAACATACGCTAAAGTATGATAAATGATGATTGCGTGTTCATTTCAAGAGACAAAGCCATAAAATCTCATCCGTAAACCGTACGTTTGCCTCACCTGCCCTCAGTTTGAGGGGTCGAACGGAAAAATAGCCGCGTCCAATCAATCGGTGAAATAAGAAAAAATGATTGCATTCACCTCACGTGCCTCACTCGGCCGCAAAAACGGGGAAAAAATTCGTAGGTATTTTTGTTTGCCACTATGTGTATTTGGTGAATTGTGTCGTTGACATTTGTTCGCTATTGTGCTTTACAGTTATTGCTGGAGTGACGGGGTTTATCGTTTTACGTGAAAACGATTTAATAGTTGCATAGTCGACTTTTGGATTTTAGGAAACTATTTCAAAGAGTAAAGCTTGATTTCTTTGTTGTGTTCTGCTTGACTGAATTGCAATGATGTTCTTGGGCAAATATTTACTGAGTCTTATTTATAATGGTGTGACGCCGGCATACAAAAAGTAGCACCACCTTTCTGTTTTCTAGAATGGGGCTAAGAATGGGGCTAATTGTCGGCTAGAATGCTAAGAGTCCGTACTGCCAGAAGAAGAGGGGCAGCAATGTCTTCTCCCCACTATTCTGCAATCGCCAGCTCGCAAGCCAAGCGTGGCGATTGTAGCACAGTCTTACCTTTGGAGAGGCCTGTGTTCGACCGATATATATACCAGTGATAATGATGATTCATAACAATAAATAACTAAAAAGCTGGTGTTTTTCTATTCCAAATTAAAATGGAACCTTATTTGAATTACGAGTATTTTCTATTTTAAAAAACTGCAGTAATCTGTGTTAGTCAAACTTAAAATAATAAAATCAGTTTTTTAAATTTTTTGTACCAGTAATTATTATAAAGGTTTTTTATACTTTGTCAAAGTAAACTAAACAACCAATATTCTTATTCTTATTCGAAATAGTTAAAATGGTATCAGAAAATCTTATGAATCAACGACCGAAAGTGTACCTCAAACAGATCCCAAATAAAGGCCCGGCACTGTACATCCTGAATAAACGAATTTATTAGGGTGCATCTTAATAGAATAGTTATGCTTTGTTTTACAATCGAATCCCGAATTGGAAATCACGATTGTTCGGAAACTTTACAACTATTAATGAAAGTTATACCAGTTCATGTAACTACATCCGAACTTAACCAAAAGTAACCGAACTTTAAAACAATAACTAAAGTCAACATTACAGTCATGCCCAACCAACTGGAAGTTACATTATTTTACTTACAACCAATTACTTGGACAATTGTATGTTAACTTAGAATTTTAGAATTAACTAGAACGAGTTCGGTTCTTGGCAACAGCATCGGAAACTTTGATTCGGTAGTACAAAAGAGTGAGGTTCAGTAGGTACGTATCTGTTATACGTAGGTACAAAGTTAATAAAATCATTATGTTTTGGAGATTGCGGTCTTTTTTTTTGCAACGACTTGGTCAGTAGGTTGAAGGTGATCCGCTAAAGACCTCCAAGCAAGGGGTTTTTGAACGCGCGCACCGGGCTCTTACTATCCAACGATACAATAACAGGCGTTTCTAAGAGCCATTAAAATACCTTAGTGGTAATGATGTTTTGTAGTGATGTTGCCAATAGCCAGGCCAGACCGCAGTGGAGCTTCATTCAAGCAAGCCCAATCGAGACTGCGTTTAAAAATGCGCTTCCACGGACGCGGAGCTGGACGGAGTGAAGAAGAGCAGGCCATGAATTGACCAATGACAGTGCTCAAAATCTCTACAAATCACAAAATATGAACACTGTGATTGGTTGATTCACATTCTCTTCTCTCTGCTGCACCAAGATTCACGTCCGAAGAAACGTAGGGTGCATTACGCAAAGGCGTCTTTATTGATAGAAATCAAGACCATTTGCCAAGGGATGACCAGGGAAAAATAGGTTAGGAACTTCTCTGTATTGGCTCAAATGAAAAAACGAGACTACTTATAAGTTTATTTTAAGTAGTCCCGTAAACTTTTAACACTGACATTCTAATAACAATGGTTAGCTGTAATCAAGTCATGGATAAAAATTACGCAGATTTTCATGAGGGTGTAGAATTAGGAGGCATTTGCTCTACCTTGTGTTAGCAATAGGTAGGAAAATAAAACTATTACTATATACTATATTTGAGCAATTAGCGGGAAATGTCGTTACTGTGTCTTGCTCAACTATGTCGAAAGGTAGTGAAAAACTTTGACGTATTAGAAGTTTGGACCAATTTCAATTTGTGATAGTCTGAGGTGTCTCAGTGTGTCTTGGAACTGTTGAAGTATTAGATTAGTCTAGTTTTGTTTGAATCGTTCAATTTCAGAGGTCTGAAGCAAATTTTTCTGAGTTATTTTGTGTGTCATCATGTCTGTGCTCATCTCATTGCTATGACTTGAATTCAATGAGGTAAGCCTATGCCCTGCAGTAGGATGAATAAAGACTTATGACTTATGTATTTGGTATAATATTGCAAGTCTTTGTTTTAAAGACTATTGTTTTCAAACTATTTTTAGAGCAATTAAATCCTGTGGGCTCGGCTAGGAGGGAAATCAATCTAGAGAGCTGATAGCTAATTCAAATACGCTTTTATACCCAAATAAAAGTTGGTTTGCGGACCTTTGTCCAAGAGTGTGTGTTTGTGTGTGTGTGTGAGAGAGAGAGAGAAGTGTGATGACAATGTTTGGTGACAATGTTTTTTTTTTCCTAAACTTGGTTTAAAAACGTCAGCGTGCTACATACAGCAATTCTTACTGGCTGGTGTGTGTGTGTGTGTGTAAAAAAACCTATAAAATTATTGAAAAAACTATGATGAAAAGTTTTTAAAGATTAATCGCACGGTAGAGTTTTTCACTCAAACCTTAAAACATTCCTTACCAGAGAAACCTGATAGTAACTTTACACTTAGGTGAACCGTTTCCAAGTTTTAACAGAGGCGGTGTAATAACTCTGTGAGGTTTAATTAAAATTTTATCCTTTGCGAGTCTGCAGACTAGCGCGACGCGAGACTTCTTTCGACCTGGCGACTTTGGTGATTGAATGTGCACGGCAGTGTGATTTTCTTAGCACAAATGATTTAACAGCTTTGGTTGTAGCTGCTGTCACAGCAATGAACGCAAGATTGGTATTTTCTTTTAACGCTGATCGACACTAGCGCCGCATGGCTACCAAACAAAGCCGTGACAACAGCGGTTGATGTGACGGCTGAGACATCCGTGATCACAGCACACAAGCGCAGCGACGAGTCGTATTTAAGAGAATGCAAGGGCAGAGTTAACGCTGCAGCGCTGCACTCTGACAGTACTGGATCAAACTATTATTTTTTATGACGCTTAGGAGGAGGTTTATCAAAATATTTTTTTTATTAAGCTATTGCAAAGCTTCTATCGCGGGCCTTGAGCGTGGAGACCGAATCCAGAAATTCCGTAACGAAAATAACCTAACCTAACACTCGGGGCGAGGCACGATCGAACAATTTTGAATTTCCGAAATTTAAAAGAATTTAGAAGAAAATAAGGATTCTGACAGTATGGTTGCCTATGGTAACCATATCTGCCAAATAACAGAAAAAATTAATTACAAAAGTCAAAATTAGAAAATACATAAAATTATAAAATTAAGCTATTGCATAGCTTCTATCGCGGGCATTGAGCGTGGAGACTGAATCCAGAAATTCCGTAACGAGAATAACCTAACACCCCCCACTCCAACCGGCACAGCGGTGATACTTTTTAGCTTAGAATAATAACGCTTATTCTAAGCTTTTTAGTTTTATAATTGCATAAGTTGATTAAAAATGCTATGCAATAGCTTTACCGCGGCAGTCTCCAAGTGCCACAATTTTTTTTGACGTTATTTCACGATCTATCGTTTTGTGAGCTAATATCATTTTCATACATTTATTATCTGTTCGTTGAGTATACGCTTTAAAAAAGCAACTTATCTAATGCTGCTGATTAGCTGGTCCATATTATAGGCTGCTAGTACGTATTAGTAAGATTTAACCAAAGTATTTTATTCATACATTTTATTTATTTTACTATTCCAAACAGAATCCCAACTCAACTCTGAAGTGTTTTTAACAGAGGGTATATATCGTAATAGTCCCCCGACATGGTGTTTACCTGCGGGGGACGAATCGGAAACAAATCACACAGCTCACGTCACTACGTGGTAAGGGTGGGATTACATGAAAGACAGGGGATTACATCTTTTTTAAGGTAAATTATGTGACAAATTTACGGACCAATGATATAGAGTAAAATATCGTGTGCGTCAATAAATCGGTATAGGTACCTATTTAATATGTCCAAACTGCTTTAAAGTAATTTTATTGCTAGTGTATATTCAAAATAAGGTTTTTTTACTGCATTACTTTTGGAATCTTTTCCTTACACACTGCTTTATAATTTAAAGTTTAAATTGTTAGTGGTGCGTTTCTAGAAACATAGCTGAAACTACGGTTGCATGCAACGTAAAGCATTAAATAAATTCGTCCACGTAAATAATGTCTTGGTTGCTCAATGTTTTGAATAGTCACTCTTTAAGCAGAATCTTGTCAATTCCAGCCCCACCTTACTTTGTAGGCTTGTAATTATATTTTTTTTTTAATACTCCCTTGTACAATACTTCGATTAACTATTCTTTTTACAGAATTGTATAAACCCATGACGCTCACACCCTTGGCATACCAAACAGACTGCTCCGCCGACCAAAACACAGTGATCTTTTGTCGATCTCTTTTCGAGTCCTCTTAATTCAAAGATAAATTAAAGCTAGGTATCGAATTGTTTTACAACGAATCGTTTTTTCAATTTATTACGTAAACATATTCGAAATTTGGAAATAATTTTTATTCTACCATTTATAACCTTTTAATTTCTACCACTTTTTATAAACTTTTCATGCCATGTGAACCAAGACTAATAAAATAGTTCGAGTCTCGTCACGTCGCGCACGAGCGAAGGTGGAAGCTGCCAATAAAAATGTATAGAGGGATTTGCGGACTGACCGCGGGATACGACAATTATACTTTCCGGGGTTCCGCTTGCAAATAGTGGACTTAATAAGCTTACGCTGTCTGTGGGTCTGTCTGTCTGTCCTAGTTTTCAATAAGGTTACTATTTACGTGGGTTGTGATGACATGTGACGGCACAAAATTAGAATAGCATTAAATTACACCTTTGCATCCTACAGCTGTCGTAAGAGAGGAAATTACCAAAAAAAAATGGACACCGGTGTCATCTTAGTTAGTTGAAATGAAAGATAGTTACGGATTTAGAACGCGTTTATTTTTGATTTAACCCGACGTTTCGAACCCTTTACAGCGTTCATGGTCACGGGTAGACGCCGTAAGGGGTTCGAAACGTCGGGTTAAATAAAAAAAAAACGCGTTCTAAATCCGTAAACTATCTTTCATTTCAATGTATAGTGTTCGTGTAAACTCAAGAAAACAGTATCTTAGTTAGTTTTTCCGAAAGTTCTACTATTTACTTTGTTGTTTGTGACTTTCCGATATTGCGGCATTAAATTGTTGCAAGCACTTGCAAAGGACTGTTTGTTTATTAAATTAAAAAAAAGTTAAGTAACATCCTACTATCATCCTTCTACAGGATGAAGGCCCCGATTTTTGAATTCAAGTTAAATTTAACTAAAAAAAATTTTTTTTTGATTAAAGATTTAGCTAGGTGAATAAAAAGGCCGTGTTTGTTTCTATAATACAAGTATTTCTTTGCTAGCTACAACCACTGCTAAATAAATTAACTTGAATTACACGGACCTGGATGGATTATGAAATAATCCCTTAAATTGGGGCCGGCTTCACCTGCCCTCGGGTCGCGATTCCCGACTCCCGAATAATGAACAAAAAACCGTTAATCTGACATCTGGGGGGATGAGGGTTGCATGTTTGACATTGCACTTTTAATTAATCGCCTTTGACCACTTTGTTGTGGTATTAAATTGCTGGCTATTTCGACTTATTGTACTAGACTAGTTAATTAGTATAATTATCTAAAAATTCATAAGTGTAAAATCATAAACCATTTGCAGCAATGGCTTGCTATATAGCTTAGATAGTCAAGTTGAGCGACTTCAGAAATTGAACATCACAATCCAAATAGACCCCTATTGTAGTTTACTAGTGACCGAGTATCTTCATTAACTCACACTTAGCCTTGGAAATTTCCAATATAATATAATATTGGGAAATTTCAAAGCGCCTCCTGGAACCTATTTGCAGGTGTAACGACTTCTTTGGAACGATGTCAAAATTCAAAATGATAAAAAAATATATCGTATTGTCATCGATTAGAATGTAGATTGTAGATTTGATATAGGTATCTCTAATTCAGTGGCATACGCGTGTTTTCTTAAATTCTCATTTATAATTATTTTAATAATAAGTAATACTTTTATCTATTTAAAATCCATTTGCTGCACTGCTTTTTTCATAAGCTGTAGAGTTATACAGAAATCTTTTATGTGGCAAAAAGCTACACAGGTATAAAACTGATTTTACTGATATATAAAATTACATGTTTCATGATTTGAAATACATATAACATATGAAATTTATTTTTTATCTGGATGATGTTTGTAATAGATCATTCTGAACAGGTTAAACCCATCGTCAATCGTACAATTGCAAGGTGAATCAATCAATGTCGAATGCAGTCTATCCCGAGACTTATCCCAAATAATCCCGCCCCTTATACCTGTCTCTTATCGTAGTTAAGGGCTATTCTGAGAATATACTAAGGTATATATTTTGATTTTGCTTTGGACAAATTTCATCTCCTTGTTCTTTAGTGAAAGTATTAAATTTGTATTATTAGTTTTATTCAATTACCAATTCACCGTGTTAATAATTAAACAAAATTTGTTTATAGACTCTAAACTAGCTAACCCGGCATACTTAAAATCAATGCCTTGGGATTAATTCGCCATAGTATTTATTTGCATGTAGCAAAAGTTTCTTCCGGACTTAAATAACTTGCCTAACTAGACGACCAGTTGGATCAGCGGTAGTAAACGCAGCTTCTGAGCCATTGGTCGCGGGTTCGATCCCCGCACAGTCCATATATTTGTATGCACGAACATGTCTGTTTGTACTGGTCAGGGAGTTTTTTTATAATAAGTGTATATTTACAAAAACAAAAGTATATAAGTAAGTAAGGTGCAAGATAATCGTCGTTAAATGTTTATGTATTTTTTTTTATTTTAAATTTAAATTTTGATTTAAATTTATTTATTTATTTATTTCATCAAAGCATGTTTACATTTTCAAATTTGCCTGTATTAGGTGACAACGCTCTTACATAGCTGAAATTATTTAACATTATTTATTAAGGTGTGTGTGTGTGTGTGTGTGTGTGTGTGTGTGTGTGTGTGTGTGTGTGTGTGTGTGTGTGTGTGTGTGTGTGTGTGTGTGTGTGTGTGTGTGTGTGTGTACGTTTGTGTGTGTGTACGTGTGTGTGTATGGGCTTTATGATATGTTATTTAATACGTTGTAGAAGTGCCTCCGTGTCATTATAGTTTAATGGTAGCAAAAAGTTTCTAACCAGGATTTTACATTCTTGCTTACTTTTGTTGTAAATATCTACTTTATTAATAATTTTATTATATAGGTATTCTGACTGTTTAGTGAATTGCTTTGAAGCAAATGTTGTTTTTACTCTATTGTTTATATTGCTTTCTTTCTTTTCTTCATTGCACTAGGGTCATAGCTTTGTGGTTTGTGATTTCTGAGTATGCTTTGTAAAATATATAATTTTCTCACCGACAAAACCTTAGCAACCAAGTATAGAGTTTCAGTTGGGAATCTTCTTTTCTTAAAGTACATCACCTTTAGTAAGGCGCGTTGTGCACGTTCAGCTGCTAGTATTTTGGTCTTCTCCGCTCCACCCCAGATGGGGATGCAGTAAGTTAGAACAGACTGAGCTAAGGTAGTATATATCTCAGTATATAAACTTGAAAAATTTTGTCTCAGGCGGGACTCGAACCCGCATCTCCTCGCATGCCGGGCGGGCGCCATACCATTAGGCCACCGAGACACTGCGACACGGCGCGAATTTTTCAAGCATATTCTTACGCTATAAGCCAGCGTTGTTTCATCAAATGTTAGGAGTTTGCACCCTTAACACCCGAAAGAAACATCTTTGCAGATGTTTGACAGTCAGTTAAGATGAAACAGCTATTTATATACTTTATTTGATATTTTAGCAACTTAATTGCACTTATAATATCAGTATATAAACTTGAAAAATTTTGTCTCAGGCGGGACTCGAACCCGCATCTCCTCGCATGCCGGGCGGGCGCCATACCATTAGGCCACCGAGACACTGCGACACGGCGCGAATTTTTCAAGCATATTCTTACGCTATAAGCCAGCGTTGTTTCATCAAATGTTAGGAGTTTGCACCCTTAACACCCGAAAGAAACATCTTTGCAGATGTTTGACAGTCAGTTAAGATGAAACAGCTATTTATATACTTTATTTGATATTTTAGCAACTTAATTGCACTTATAATATCAGTATATAAACTTGAAAAATTTTTTTTTTCAAGTTTATATACTGATATTATAAGTGCAATTAAGTTGCTAAAATATCAAATAAAGTATAGTATATATCTCTTTAAGGATATTCTTTGATATTTATAATTTTAATAAATTACTTTTAGAACAGGATTTTAGGGTGAATATTCATTAACTGTCAATACAAACAAACCTCCCTAATAAGGGCACAATAAAAATCGATAGCAATGAAAGGCTCGTACTGTAATTTTTCTGCACACAAACTAATTGTAATTTGTATATATCGGATGTAATATATCAAGAATCCGTTTTACCGTAAACTGATGTTTTGATCCCTAAGTTTAGACCAAACACCCGTAGCAGCGGCGTGTTTACAGTCAGTCAGACATTTCAATCTGGTTTTGTTTTCAATATTCGTTTTTAGTTACATAATCACAACCTCTGTTGTTGATGTCCAGATGGTTTCCTTTCGTACTTTCAAAAACATAACTAGATTTCTCGCCTGTTAATTCACCAGCATTGTATCAAACCCTTCCCGAATTAATCTGATTAGCGGAGGGAGTTCCTGAATGTTGCAGACGTGGCCGTGCACTTGCTTGCCAGGAAACTGGCTGGGTTGATTCGAATTCAGGTTTTTATTAAAAGTGCATGCCTCTACGAAACATATTAAGGGAATAAGCCCGGTAGAGTCAATTTGTTTCAAAAAAAACTTCTTGACAGCAGGTTGTCAATAAATAATATTTTAAAAGCTCAATCTACGTTATTATCCTCGAAGCTTATTTTCGCTTTCACATGCATTAGCAATAAAAAAAATACTTGATTTGTTTTTATTTGACTTTGGTTAAAATGTTACTCGATTCTTTATCGAATTTCATGCTCTAGATTATAGCAACTAAATTTAAAAAAAATCTAGATGATACTAATTATACTAATCCTAACTCAAGTCTAATCTATTTTGATTGTAAAGTATTTAGGTACTAGTTTTTTTTAATGTTCACATTGTCGTGACATTATATTAAGTCGGTAGGTATCGGTATTGTTTATCTCCCCAATTATGGAGCACGAAAAAGCTCAAATTCAAAAATGAAAGAAATAAATGTCGTCAGTCTATACTGAGATAAATAGTTCAATACAATTTTTTAGTCCCAATAATTTGCACCGACTTGTACTCCGCGAGTGTCTTGAATAATTCATTCGCTTTGATAAGAGTTACTTGGCAGGTAAGTTGCAGTTGCAGTTTGTTTTAGCGATTACAAGACGCCTTTTAAGGCATTTACATTTGTCGGAGTTTGTAAACAAATTGTGTAAGAGGATTGAATTTGATTGGGACGAGGGACGGTGATAAATTATTTATTATTTTAATCTTTTGTTGAAAATACGTGGTAGACATAATAGATTTGAGGAATATTAGGCAAATTTCTGTTATAAATGAAAAAAAGTTCACGTTCACAGAAAGTATTCCAAAGACATTTGATGCATCATTGTGTTTACTGTCGACATAAGCATTAATAATCAGATTTTTGTTAGAAGAAGCCTATTTAGAGGCCTGTGACATGGCTCGCTTTTATGACTTTAATCTTGCACGTTGAGAGACTAACTACTTAACGTGCCTTTACAGACCCAAGCCAATTTAGTAAAAAGTGTTTCCAGAAATAAAACTACTGAGTATCAAACGTTGGACTCTTGCGTTGAAGGTAAACCACAGCGCAACTTCAGAATGGGTGTTGATAATGAAAAACAAAGACTGGAAAGGAAACCCCTTTCCTGTTTCCTTTTTCAACTATTTCAATTGCAGTTCGATCGTGATTGAATTGGGCGATTTTGACATTTAGCCCATACTAGAACTGTCAAACACCTGCTATTCAATTACGATTGCGATACGCTTTAGTTAGCTGAATTAAAAAAAATCCCTTGTAAAACTGTCTGAACAGTGATTAACAAAGTTCGTAGAAAAACACATCAAATATTTTACAAATTAGAAATTTAAAGTCTTATTCTATGAAAAATATAAGTAGTAACTCTTTCTCCTTTAAACAAAGAACCATAATAATATTGTAATTGAATTGATTCTCCGGCAGGATCGGGCCGTTTGCTCTGGCCTCGGACTTGGCCAATATAAATGTAAATTATCCGAGGTACAACACGGCTGGACCTGACAACGATTTTATAGATACAGACGTGACAATTACAGTTTTTTATTGATATTATATCTATGCAAAAGTGTACCATCGGTAGGTACAGTTTTAGTAAATGGCACTAACGATTAAAGACCTGACCTGAGTAAGAGTAACGATGTGACAAAAAAAAATAACCAGAGAGACTTTCGTTTTACTGTATGTGCTACATATAGGCTCAGGAAAATTAGGCGTTTTTTCCTTAGCTTTTTTCTATATGGTTGCATAAGGAAATCAACTTAATTTTATTATTGGTATTAAGGGCATGGCTAAATGGTTCTTCAAATTATCACTGACAACTTAGTATAGCAATGATTCGCTTACTTAAGTGGTAAGAAAATCATTACTATTTTAACTTCGGCTTCAAATACCGGTTATGTGAATTTAGGGAAACATCGTATCCTAAATTGCCGTTAGAAAATAAAAAGCGGATGGGATATGGCCATACTTTAGGTGGCACGTCAAGCCGTTTTGCCGCAATATTATGATGTCGTGAAAACTTATCACGTCAGATGTCAGACTACCAACCGCATATTATATATTAAGCCCAGAGGCTTCTCAGATCAGATCTTAATGGCATCCCTAAAGGTGAAACATATAACTAGAAAATTCCATAGGTCATTTCACGAAACTTCCATTGTCAGACAAGTCTGTACTGCATTCTTACTCTTTGGCATACAAGACATGCGTTCCGAATCACAAGAACTTCATGCATAAAGAAGCCCGCACCGCGCTTCACCACCTGGACGTATCTGGCGGTTGAATTTTTGATGCCTGAATCGGAACGTGCCGCCCCACTGTGTGCTCCGATATGAATTATTCGGTGTGACCTGTCTTTTATTGGCTGATCATTGGACCGAATGGGTGATTCGTGCGTGACATTTTTATGTTACGGGGAAATATCTTTTTTATAAAATAAGGAATCAAATGCCAATTTTTCAAGCTTGTTTAGTTTTGACAGGTAATAACATACCTACTTTCTGTAGGCATATGTTTTATAATAAGCGGTTGTTTGAAGCGGTTTTTCCACTTTTAAGGGCGGAATGTTCTTTTATTAAGAGGACTGACTTTGAGTTACGTTCATAGGTACTCGTATAAAACTTGTAATAAGTACTATTTCGCAAAAAAAAACAGTTAAAATCAGTCCACAAGAACTTATCTAAAAACCAAAGCCATAAAAGTGTTTTTTTGGGAGTTGTAAACCCTCAATTTTTGTCGTCTGTCTACATTAAAATTAGTTGATGATTAAGTATAAATAAAGCTGATTTTATAAAGTTTAGAATTTGGCCTTCCTCAGATTTTAACTAATAATCACCATTCATTTTTGCTCTAAATATTTTAAGAAATATTAAGGTTTTATTTACTTACTAGCTGTTGCCCGCGACTTTGTCCGCGTCAATTTCTGTTATTATGATCGCGATTATTATTGTAACGTTTTTCACTGATGCTTCACTACTATTCCTTGCAGCGTGCCGTTATATAGCCTAAAGCCTCCCTCGATAAATGGACTATCTTACACAAAAATAATTTTTCAATTCGAACCAATACTTCCTGAGATTAGCGCGCTCAAACAAACAAACAAACTCTTCAGCTTTATATCAATAGTATCAATTTAGTTAATTTGGTAATACAACCAGACAAGTCATTAATAATAGGGGTTAAAGTATGAAATTGCCGATTATTTTTCCATTTTTTATTTTGTTTATAGCTCTTAAGTATAGTCGTATTATTGCGTATTTTTTTTTGTATTGTATCAAAAACTAAATAAAGTAACTTTTGACTAAAAAAAAAAATGCAATACCAGTGCCTATTACTTCAAAGGAAGTCGTTGACCCCTTACAATGTGTCAGCTGACCTTCTTGCTTCAATTAAGTATATTTGTATTATATACTTTGATTTTCAGAAATTTAAATACTATAATGCGTAGCTTTATAACCATCTAACTTTCACCTTTAATTGCATCGAAAACGGTTCAGGCGTTTTTAAAAAAACTAAAAAATTGTTAGTATGGAAAAATGACTTTTCTTGATTTCGTCCATACAAAACGGCAATTTCATACTTTAACCCCTAATATTATCTGAATTTATTAAGAGAGCGTTAGAAATGATAAATTATTAAGTCAAATATATTGAATGAAAGTTGGTAAAATCTTTCCTGATATGCTAATTGAAGCATAATTTCGTGGTAGTGTAAATTTGCGATGGATACGAAACAGGCGCTTTGATAGCAATTATGATAATGAGGAAACTTCGAATTACCCACAGGTGATGCTTGAAGAATAAAAATAGTGATCATTAAATAATTCAGTAAAAATCTAGTGTAATAATAATATATTGTTTAAAATGATGTACGCCCCGTTGGTCTAGTGGTTTAAATACCGGTCCAAGATCTCGGGGTCCCAGGTTCGATCCCCGGGTCGGGCAACAAAAAGTTTCGAATTTTCGAACGTTGCTCGGGTTTGTGATCACCAACCCGCATTTGGCAAGCGTGGTGATTATGCCAGTTCCCATCATTGCAGTGGTAACTTGAATTCAATGATGGAGGCCTTTTCCCTGCAGTGGGATGATTATAGGCTGTTACTTTACTTTACTTTTTTTTTTAAATGAAACTTGGCTTGGTCATATAAGAAGGTTATTTTAATACAAAAACTGACGACGTTTAATATTTTTTTGTTTATTGTAAATAAACCTTATTAATAGCATTATTTAATAGCAATAACATTAAATTGCAACATGCACTATTTAAGAGTCTGCCAAAAGGTTATGGAGCGGAGCATATATACACGACTAGCTGTTGCCCGCGACTTCGTACGCGTCAATTTCTGTTATTATGATCGCCATTATTTTTGCAACATTTTTCACTGATGCTTCGCTCCTATTGGTCGCAGCGTGATGTTATATAGCTTAAAGCCTTCCTCGATAAATGAACTACACAACACAAAAATAATTTTTCAAATCGAACCAACACTTCCGGAGATTAGCGCGTTCAAACAAACAAACAAACTCTTCAGTTGAAATTATAGACGGAATCCAGAACACCTCCATCCGCGCAATATCTGGCAGGTATCACAGATGTAAAAGATATAATAGAGTAGCTGAGGTGGGAGTGGTCAAGCTATTTGTATAGAATGCATACGGGTAGATGGCCTCAAATTGTCACTCGGTAGGTGGATTTGGACGGCTATTGTCCAAGAGGTAGACTCAGGAAGAGATGGTGCAATGACTTGTTTAGACAGACAAGGGATTGGGAGCTGTTGGCAATGCACAGAGCTCGTGAATCAGTTTAAGGAAGATCTTTGCCTAACAGCAAGATGGTAATGGTTGCATAAAAAAAACAATTAAACTAAAACACACACTCTAGTGATCTAGCCAACAAGTCATTACTTTTAAAATCATTATTTTAACGCAACCTTCTTTTTGCGTGCCTGCCTCGCTATTCAGGTATTCATTAAAACGAAATTAGGTACTATCTGAAAACTTTTACGTTTGAATATATCCAAGTGAATTACAAAGGAGTTTAAAAATTTCTGTATCACAATAAGAATACTCCACCTGCCCTGCCGGTTTTAATGAATACTTAATACGATCGTCCAAGTTCTGTGTTCACCATGATTTTTATGCCAGCCCCAGCATTATCTATGCATTGTCTTGGTTGGTGTATTTATTTAATTTTACCGCGCCCGGTAGGAAGGATAAAGTTTTAACATCGTGGACTTGCGGTTTTTGTTTCTACTAACTCTTCAGTGTTGTTGTTATGTTAATTTTTATGAAAGATATTAGGGGAGTATTTTAGGCTTCAAATGTTTTGTATTGTTGATAGAAAACTAGTCGTAGGTACAACAGATAGGTATATTGCGCTTTTCGTTTTATCACGCTCTCGCTTTCAGTCCCTTTTACCCTAACATGATATCCTGGATACAAACTACTATTAATAATACTACCTACTACTAAATATATATTATTAATTACCTAGTTTAATCCAGAAATAAATGAAAACAAATTAAATTTTATTTTTTGTCAAGGTTTCGTTACAGCTAAAAATTGACGCAATATTTAATTAGTGATTATTTGAATAATATTTTGTTGTTTGATCATGAATGATAAACTTCTTTTTAACTTACTTGAGTTTATAAATGTTGATGACGACTACGCCACTGTCCAAACTCTTATATGATTGATTGTCAGAGAATTCGTAAAATAAGAATGTAAATTCAAAGATACTTAATTTAAAATCCAATGGCAAATTGTATACGATCCCAAAAACTTTATGATCGATTCCAAAGTAATCAAATAAACTGTTTTTGTATAAATAAATGTAAATTATGATTAATGTTGAACGGTTAGGTTGTAACTTGTCGATAATTTTTTCTGCCCTTTAGTATGATCATTTATTTCTAAATTATTATGAATAATACAATTTAGAAATTAATTTCATTTACCTTTTTTTTTGATTCCTATAATTTCAATCAGACAATAAAAATACCTGGAAATAAAACATCGAAAATTTGTAAAATTTTGAGATAGCTTTTACATTCTTATTTTTAACGTAGGTACCGACAATAAATAAACCTGAAAAGTCGTGTGAAGGATATTCATAAAAATTACGATACGCAATGAATTTCAGATTCTTCGAAAATAATTGACTGACCTCAATGATATTTAAAAAGTAATAGATATGTTACATGCGCTCTCAATATGCGTCCCTAAAACGTCACAATTGTGACGTCTTTTCAAATCCATGAAAGAGAAAGAAATTGTTCTTTTCACAAGTATGACAAGGACAAAATAAGAATTACGCATGTGTGCAGTTGTTCGCAAGCGGCACATATATTTCGATAGTTTTGTAAGGGCATAACCTATCTATACTTTTTAAATATCATTGACTGACCTCTATTGTTAACAAAGGTAGTACAAAACCACACGTCTCCACCGCGTGCAAATCGAAAAGGCCTGGTGATGAAGGAGTGCTCATCTGAAATGAATCTTTTAATATCGGCGGGTAAGCCGCGCTCAAATATTGGAGCACACGTAACAAAAGGTCGATGGCTTTATTGAAATCCGCAGTTCGGCTGCGCGATCATACCTAATAACGTGATAGGTTCGGTAACGTGGAGATGGCTTTTGTTGATTTTAAACTTTATGGTACAGGAGTTAGAGTGTACAAAAATGTAAGCTTGTTGGAAACTTTCTTGGCAAACAAAATGTGAGGCCTGCTTAAAATTTTTATTTAAAATTTAAATTAAACTATCAAATCTAGCTACAATTTTTATTATTGCCAATAATAAAAAAATATATTACCAAAAACTGGACGCGTGCAAATTGTATTCAATCAATTTATGTATGCTCCACTTATCAAATAGTATACTATACTATTTGATAAGTGGAGCATACATAAATTAAATTCCACTTATCAAATAGTATACTATACTATTTGATAAGTGGAGCATACATTAATTGATTGAATACAATTTGCACGCGTCCACCATAGCCAAACAAACGAGTTTTATGCAATATAACACTAGCGATTTGATAAAACTAATAGACTCAGGCGTTACTTTGCGGAAATCTATAACTAAATATGGATTTTGAAAATTATTTTGCTAATGATTTCCGCTTGTTAACACCGGCCTAGGTACCTTTAACACACTACCCGCACTAACACTAAATGAGCAAGCACTATTTCATGCAGGAAAACCGCCCGCGCTCCTTACAAAAACATATGAAGTACAAATAATGCAAATGCAAGGTACTTATACCTACCTACCAACACCGATATATTATATAAGAAAAACCTCGACGCGTTTCGCCACTTCACGTAGGATCCTTAGGAGATGTTACCTATCGCCTTCATTTTCAAACGTTCATGTTACGTTTCTGATGTAATGTTACTGTTATGTTACCTTTTTTAACTGACTTAAGATTCTACTTGTATACACATTTAAATATGTTTACTTTGCTATATATTATAATCAATAAAGCAACTGAAAAACTAATTGTTTATGACAAACTTATTCTGGATAACTTAAAAATATTTTCTTCAATCGAATTGATATCTTATTCTATGGGTTCTATAATAAGCAGAGGACCTCCGTGGCCGAACGGCGTACACACCGGTTTTCAAGGTATCGCATGCTCCGAGGCCGCGGTTTAGATTCCCGGACGGGAGAAAAAAAGTGCTTTTCTACATTTTCTCGGGTCTGGGTGTTTGTGGTACCTTCGTTGTTTCTGATTTTCAAAATACGAGTGCTATAAAAAGTTATTCAAATTGGGATCAGAACAATGTTATGTGATGTTGTCCACATTTTTTTTAGTCTGTAGAGAAAAGTCGCTTCTGCCCGTTTTCTTCTAGAAGTACTCCTTATGTCACTGACGACACCCATAGGAAGAGATGGTACTACCGGCACAACACGACTTTTTAAATAGATAACAATACTACTATCGGATTGAAACAGAGACCCTATTAAGTATCGCGAAGTCCGTATTTACAGACACTTTGTTGCGACAGTCCTTAGAGTAGTTACCCAAACTAATATACAGGGTGTAAGAAAAAGTACGAGCCAAATTCAAGGGGGTGGTTATCAATCGAGTTTAAAATACAGGAAAATATATAAAAAAAAGTATTGCCAATAAATTTTAATGAGTCTATTATTATTTTTATTTATTTTATTTTTATTTTATTTTATTAAGGACAAAAAACAATTGTACAATTCCACTTAACTTAAGAGTGTTAGTAAATATACTATGTTATTGTACAACCGACATCTTTATCCACATATTATTTTATAAAAAAGTAAGGTTATGAACGTGCATGTACTACTGCCTACAAATTTGTAATAAAAAAATAAAAACTTAAAGCAAATCAAAATGAAATGAATACCTATAAAATGTTATTTTAGATACATTATTATTTTACATTAATAAGTAACAATAATAATCACGGATACATCAACAATACCACCTATCAAAGGTAATATTATTAATAGATCCGTCAAACCTATTACTATTACACACTACCTGACAGCCTTTGAATGACGCACCTTTTATATGAGGTAGGAGAGAGAGCAAAAATGTCAACATCAAAAATATCTGTATTGTATTGCTTTAATAGCCTATAAACAGGAGCTCGCTTTCCTGCATTGGTCCTACATCGGGGAAGTGAGAACAATCGATGATGATATCTTTGTTGAATGCGTTCAGATCTACTAGGTATTTGATAATTTATACAGTCAATTAAATCAATACAATCAAACATATTATTACACAAATTATATAAGAACATCGAACCCAGAAGTGACCTTCTCATCTGTAGTGTATCAAGTGAGTATTTATCTAATAGAATATCATACGAAGATCTAGAATGGAAGCATTTAAAGTTGACATACCTAAGAAACTTGCGTTGAACAGATTCGATTTGTATATTATATTTATCATAAAATGGATTCCACACAATTACGCCGTACTCTAACTGTGACCTAATTAACGATTTAAAGAGATGTATATAGGAGCTGGCTTGCTTAAACGCAGAACAAGACCGAGTGACGAAACCATAAAGCTTATAAGCTTTACTAGTAATATGATCTATATGCGCATCCAAATGTAATTTAGAGTCAAGAAAAATTCCCAAGTCTCGAATTATCAAAACGCTATCTATAGGAGTGTTGTTTAAACAATACGAGCGAGTTATAGTATTTCGTTTTTTAGAAAAAGATATAGATTTACACTTGGACAGACTAAGATACAGTTTGTTATTATAACAGTAATGTGACAGGCGATTTAAGTCTTCTAAATTTACTACAGTGAAGTCACTACGTAACTACAAACGCAATACGTACATACCTACTACTTAAATTGTAATAGCAACGTTATGTTTGTCTTCCTATTTAGATGACGAATCGCTGAATTGCATTGTTTCATTGAGATCAACCGTGCGGGCTGGCTGTGGCCCTACGTACGATAAAGCGAGGCGCGTTACATGATTTTGATGAGGTTTCGCTTTATTTATTTCTAAACTTATTAATATGGATAGATGGACTTTTCTGTATAACAATTAAACCCTTCTACATATAAATCTAAACTAAATGAAAAAAAAATCAAGGTCTACAACAATGGTTTATCAAAAACTCGTTTAAAAAAGTATATTCTGAAGATTTGACTGTCGAGAAATTAGGAGTTCTTAGCAAGGGAAAGGAAGCGTTGAAATATTTTGGTAGAAACCTTTGCTCAGCAGTGGGTTAAAAAAATTTAAAAAAAAAAGTTAAAAGAAAGTCCCTCTCCATAGTCGACATGTAATCGACTTAGCTTTCGGAAAAAAGCTCGAACCAGGAAATGAAACAAAGGTACACGAACGCGATTGTCGCTGATCGTTGCGACTAGGTGTTCACAACCATGCGGATTGTGTATCTGATTACGAAAGAACTGTACGTATATTGATTTGAGACATACTTATTTTGTTGGATAATAGGTACTTAGGTCAGAACGTGACTGTTGTCGGTACATAAAGCTTTCACTATAACGCCCCGTTGGTCTGGTGGTTTTAATACCGGGTTAAGATATCGGGGTCCTGAGTTCGATCCCCGGGTCAGGTACTGATCACCAACCCGCATTTGGCAAGCTTGGTGATTACGCTAGTACCCATTGTGGTAACTTGAATTCAATGATGGAGGTTTCTTTACTTGCAGTGGGATGATTCTAGGCTGATACTTTAATTTTTAAAAAGTACAGGCTATTTCTTTCAAAACCTTTATCGTGTAAACATCTAGGGCATTATAAGAAAATTTGACAATAAATATAGTACAGAAAGCAATATTAATATTTTTATCCCTTTCGTAAATTTCTGACAGTAAATTTATAAATTATAAAAGTGTATACCTAAATTTTATTACCTGTTTTTACAGATTTAAATTACTTTTTTTGCTTTGTCGTGTAAATATCAAACTTCGGCAATGTTTTTAAATTCGTAACTCCTGTGGCCCGACCCGATAACCGAACCCAAGACCCCGATATTTTAGCTCAGTATGAAAGCCACTAAACCAATGGGCGCCACTTTAGGCTACATAGATTCCATTTGATGCTATTCTAGTTTATTGACAGATTGGCCCACAATTCACCCCGTTTTTACAACCAGAGCGGTTGGTCGGGAGAAAAGCTCAGTATTTCTTCGCTGGCCGGGCCCGTAACGATAACCGAAAGCCCTATTTGAGGCACGTGCTAATCGCATTTACCGATACGGGCTTTCTGTTTAGGGTTGGCAAATGTCGAGGAATGCAGAGACAGAATAAAGATTTACTTACGCATCAAACTCGATGTTTCGAATAATTTTCCAGCATTTGTGGTCATGGGTAAACTAAGGTGTTGTTTGAAATATGACTTATTCGAAAATATGTTTAATACTCTCTTATAATCAAAATTACACAAATTGTAACCATTCACTGTCTCGTTTTGTAAACAAGGTCTAAATAGTAATCAAAATGTTTTCAAATGTGTCCTGCATCCAATATAAAAGCAAAGTAAAAAGTAAAGTAACAGCCTATAATCATCCCACTGCAGGGAAAAGTACTCCATCATTGAATTCAAGTTACCACAGCAATGATGGGAACTGGCATAATCACCACGCTTACCAAATGCGGGTTGGTGATCACAAACCCGAGCAACGTTTGAAAATTCGAAACTATTTGTTGCCCGACCCGGGGATCGAACCTGGGACCCCAAGATTTTGGCCCGGTATTTAAACCATTAGACCAACGGGGCGTTAACATACCAATACAAGTAACAGCCTATTATCCCACTACAGGGCAAAGGCCTCCATCATTTAATTCAAGTTACCATAGAAACCGCGTTTGTGATTACCTATGCCTGTACCCATCGTAAAGGCATAATCACCAACGTGCGTTGGTTATTATAAACCCTAGCAATGTTCGAAAATTCGAAACCCTTGAACCCCGACAACTCTAGGCCCGGTGCTTAAACTGTTAGCGGTCCACCCCACGCAGCGTCTCCGCAATCCGTAACGATCTTTGGTGACAGCCAATGATATTATATTAAAAAGTAGCAGATATGTTATAAGCGCGCGTTGTGAAGACTCAAATACGCCCAAATTAGGCGTCCACATCGAGTGCAGTCACGAGCGGTAATCATTAAAAAAACTATATCCATCTCTTTCATTTGCGTGCTATTCCGCATCTTTTGTTCTACTTATTAATTAAACTTGTCAATGTGTGCAGTTTTGGATTGCTCGGAACAGATTTAATACGCGAATTACTATGATGGTAACATATCTGTACTTTAAATTATCATTGGTGACAGCTGAGTGATTCCTCCAATGGTACTACCACCATCAAGGATCCGCCTGGCTTGGGACCACCATCCTGCCGAAGTCCGACGCCAGCTTTCGTCGTTAAGCTTGATTTCCAGCGCGCTTCTGGGTTGCTCGCTCTGTCATATTACTTCTCATTTCTAGGGTTCAGTATGGAGCCAAAAATAAGCCCATCATTAAAAAGCAACGTTTTGTTAGTGGCAGCCCTACCTCTGAGCATTTCAGGGATTACATCCTTCTCACCGGAGGGAATAGATATGTCGTTTTATAGTGCGGCCACTTTATGTGCCCGGTGATCGGGCCTTTACCAAGGTGTGAGCGCTCTAATAAAACATTTTCGTCTAGGGTACCGACACAATCATGGTCACACTTTTTATTGGCGGTTTTATGTTGCCGGTTTTGGGTTGCAGGATTTATTTTACAAGGCTTTTGTGTGTGGCTATCCTATTTTTTTCAGAATGTCAGAGAGAAGCTTTTGAATGTCTGCACATATGTTAAGGCCATAGTTGTTGTTTGTGTTTTTTCTTTCACGTTTAGTACATTAGCTTTATTTTTTCTTTGTATCAGTAAGTAAAATTGAATATTTATTTCAAATTACCTACTTTAAGACGAATAACTCCTTAGTCTGGCCGTGATCATGACGCTGTAAGGTGTCCAAAACGTTAGTTACCTGGTAAATGTTCATAATACAACAACAAAATAAAGTTATACCGTCAATAAGCAATCACCTTTGACGACCATTTCGATCAGCGGCAGTAAACGCTGCTTTTGAGCCATGGGTCGCGGGTTCGATCCCCGCACAGTACAAATATTTGTGTGAATAAACATGTCGGATTGTACTGGTCTGGGTGTTTTCTATGTATTATAAGTATGTATTTACAAAAAAAAAGGTATATAAGTAAGTTTATCGGTTGTCTAGTACCCCATACGACAGGGTACTTAATAGTAGCTTAATTTGGGACTAGATGGCTCTGTGTGGCCCAGTGAGGCATGTCTTAAATATTTAACCTATTGATTTTGTTACCAAATGGTAATGATGCTAATTCAAATGTATTTAATAGTAGCACGAATGCTTCTCCCAACAGTAGATTCATATGTTATTAAAACAAAACGTTCCTAGAACACACTAAGAACTAAAGCAAACGATATACTATATATGTAAGTTGACAATTTAACTAGAACACGATACAATAAAACCGAGCTAAAACGTGGTAAAGCCAATGCAATGGGCAGCGTAATATCCGTTCGCTGCCACCTACAGAGTTAGGTGCGCCATTTAGATGCACTTTGTGTATTTTAGTATTTCTGCTAAACAATACGAATATATTTGCATCTTTCGACTGTGGAATTATAAATATCCATAGCAGATTTGTTATACAGATATTGATTCCTTATTTTGTATGTCTTATCGAGTCTACCGAATATAATAATTTATAAACGAAATCTGGAGAATATGCTTCTGTATTGCTAAAACCGTCTTGCAGCCGAAAACAAAAGAACACAACCAACTCGTTAAGCCAAAACAGTGTTTTCAAACATTTTGATTGCAGATACCTATTCAATTTTGTAAAGTTTTTTTTAAGTTATAATAATATTAACGCACCAAAAGATTATTATTATTGTCTTTATGTATACTGTCTTTAATTTAAAAATGTATGGATCGAGGTGGTCTGAAATAAACGTTTTATTATTTATTATTATTAAAAGTGTTGTGGCAGTGGGACGGCCACTGCCATTATTTTAGGATAAGCCAAGGCCGGATAAACAATGTACTAAAAAAAAGTGCTTTATTTTACGCTTTGGGCTGGTTCAAATTTATGAAAAAAATAATTATTTGTTATTTTTTAAAAACTGTCGGTACGACTTTTCTAATCGTGTTAGATTATTTATTAAGCTTAAATAGGACCAACTTTTAGTACACCCTATCAATTGAGCAACCTTTTTTCGTCAGCTGATAATTATCATCACATTTATTCTAAATGATGAACTAAAAAGATGTCTACTGCGACTCTTTGGTTTATGTAGTTATCGAGATGTCGTCAACATAAAAGAAAAATACAATTAATCCCTTAGCCCATTTGGCACAGTGAATGATTCACTCCATCCATAGAGCTAACAACCGCATTACACCCCCGTTTACGGCGGGCTTGTATTAATGACGCGCGTCTTGCCTGACTTACCTTTTTCTGGGATTTCGAGTGCAAGTGATGAAAGGCAGCGGACTGTCGTATCTAAAGGATTTTGGACCATTGCGTTGCATTATAATTGCTAATCCAGATGTTACGGAAAAATCGTGATAGCTAGCTTTGACGACCTCCGTGGCGGAGTGACATACAAACCGGTTTCCGAGGTCCCGAGTACGATTCCCGGACGGGATAATGTAGAAAAAAACTTATTTTTCTACATTTTTGCGGGTCTGGGTGTTTGACGTACGTTCGTTGTTTCTGATTACAACAATACGAATGCTTTAAATGGTTAATCACTTTGAAATCAGAACAATTTATGTGATGTTGTACACATTTATTAATTACTTAGATGTTTCAAGACTTATTCACCTTAAAAAAATATTGAAGAATATAAAGAGTATTATGTCTCCAACGAAGGAATGAAGGAATATTGTGCAGGGAAATACCGAGCATTGATTGTGAAGCCTGGTGTACACCCTTTAGCTTTTTTATGAGACCCAAATTAGGAACTGAAACGGGGCCACCGTTTTAGTTCCACAAGTTATCCGGCAACAAGCATAAAGTCGAGTTTTTTAAGTTATAATAATATCGCCTTGAGATACAGAGGGAATTTATACGCGATAATTTTTCGTAGTTTCTCGAACGCTATTATGAAATGAACCTGTTAGTGAATATTAATTCAGAAAAAATACCGAACCCAGCAATGTGCAATTTTATTCAGTTTATTTATGTATTTTATTATATCAAAATATCAATAAAATAAACATAATATAAGAATACTAAATTTTAAGTTTTTATTAACTTTTACTTTTTAACCCCCCACTGTCGCTTTCTGCTTATCACTTGAATCAAGCAATTGAAGAAACTCAACAATAAAAATTACACCTTTCTCCGAACAGTCAGAGCTTATTTTTGCTATTCTTCCCTGAGGAAGGTCTGTAAGCAGGTTGTTGTAGCCCTCTCAATTCGTTACAATTTTTCTTTGTCACAAAGGGACGGATTTGGGCCGAATTAATTTTGCGAGTGAATTGTTATTAAGCGATTTTTAAGGTGTCGGCTTAGAGGGCTCGATTAAGCGAGAATTGGAAAAAAATGCGAAAGAATTGAGGTAAAAAGAGTGTATTTGAAGTACATGCATTAAATAAGGTGCGAATGTTTTTGGATCTTCGCTCGATCTATCTTAGGCATTTTAGTCGTATTCGATGTTTACCATAAACTTTAACTATGCTTGCATATTGATTCAGTATTGCAGTGGAAAAATGTGTAGTTGCCTAGTAGTGGTCACTTTTCCATGATTTACAAAGTAATTAATACAAGCTAAAGACGAAGCAAATATAACTAAATAACTATAAATATTTTTAAAATTATTCTGATAGCAGACCTAGGTTTTAGCAAAGATACTATATTTTTAAAGCGTTAAATAAAATTAAATGTTGTAGTTACATGAATTTGTCCGGTTTATTAATGGCCGCTCTTTTAAAATCGTAGCAAAGTCTTTAAGTTCTTAAATTTAATTATCACTTCTGTGCTAACATTTATTGCCTCGATATTATCGATCGATATTATTTCAGCCTGCAAATAAGAGGAGATGGTCAATTTAACGCGTGTTTTTTTATTATATGATACATAATTATTTACTAAGTTGATCGTTTCAAAGTTTTTGTTTGCCAACAAAGGTATCACTCAAACAAAATAATAGATAGTTTTTTTTTATAAATTTATTTCAAAAGAATGTTAACCCTGTTAGTCCTAAACGCTCGAGCCGCTTAGCTTAAACACTGGAGCATCTGAGCCCGTCCCTGCGTCCCCTAAACGGTAGTGGACCGGGACCCGGGATTAGTGTGGGTCCGGACTCTTTCCCGACGGGAACTAATAGCCGCGGGTATTGGTCAGTGGGCCTGAAGACCGGGGGCAGGTGGAAGTATCTGCAGGCTGACATTGCTAAATGAAGTACATATTAACTTTCTTCGGTCCTCTTTCCAAGGAGATATAGTTGGTATGGTCACAATAATAAAAAAATAGAACGCAAAACTGACACACTGGTTTTAACGCCTGTCGTCTGCTCTGAGGTCCCGGGTTTGATTCTCAAACGGGTCAATGTAGGAAAATTGTTTTTATGCATTTTGTCGGGTCTGGGTGTTTGTGGTACCTTCATTGTTTCTGATTTTCACAAGTATTTAAAATAATTACATCAATATTTTTACTAACCATACCACCAGAAAAGGAAAAAACAACAAAATCAGAATTGTACCAGCTCTTGTACAGACAAGATATGGAGATACCTACACAAAATTATTCTTAAGCACTTAACCTAATATTTTTCAATTTTTTATACTAAAAGTAATTTGCATATACTCGTACAATAAAAGAAAGGTAGTGACGGCCTATATATATTCATCCCACTGCATGGTAAATGCCTTCATCATTGGATTCAAGTTACAATAGCAATGATGGGTACAGGCATAATCATCACGCTTGCTAAATGCGGGTTTGTGATCACAAACCCGAGCAGTGTTCAATAACGCCCGACCTTGGGATCGAACCCGGGACCCCGAGATCTTGGCCCGATATATACCACTAGACAGAAGGGGTGTTTTTCAAGTTATACAATATAATTTTTTTTTTCTTGAAGCAAACTGATAGCTCTCAAAATTTTCTAAATACAATAAAAACGTGTCTGGTATTTTGCATATTTCCTTTATTTATTTGTAAAGTACTCGTACTTTAGTGTTTTAATCTCTCCACATTGCGTCGTAAACTTTGTCTACCCGTCACAATGTCTCGAGTAAAGTTGGCCACCTCTGTCATCTGTCTCCCGGGAGCTAGGGACCGCAACACTGACTTGTTCCAACACGGATTAACACCTGTACCTCTGGACTTTGTTGTTTACTTCTTGTTTACAGATTTCCAAAGTTTTGAACGTGAAATTGTAATGGCGTCTTGCTGGAGTTAAATTTTGGTTTGCATTTACAACTGAGAAAAAATTGATATGAATCTTAATTAGAAGTGGATAATTTTCCACGCATAACTCACTACTATATAGACCGATTACGATGATTTTATATGTATGTTTATACATAGCTCAAAGATTATAAGTAAAAATAAAAATACATCTCTAAGCGAAAAGAAAACTAGGCCATCGCAAAAAATTAACACATGATCAATTTTGAGTCGTTGCCATACAGGAAGTACTATCATTATGCACAGACTCAAAATTAGTAGCAAATTTTACGGTTCATTTTTTAATAAAAATAGTTTTTAACGTCTTTATTATGTTTCTGATGTTTACTGATGTTGTGATGGATTGGGACGTAGATTCTAAATGATACAGGTCGATCGTGGAATCAGTTCTTTATTGACCAATGATGGCTCGTCTTATTTTACTATATAACAATATGTGACAAGAGAGGCAAGCGTGACTATCTTCAAGGAAGTGATTGTTTTTGGTTAATATCACGTACTTATGGGACGTGATATTAACCTGTTATCTTATATAATTTGTCATCAACATATCACAATGTGTATGAATTTCTAATCTTTTTAGAATTCTTGACTATCTAGGTATATAGATGATATAAATATTATGTAACACTCCTAAATACGAGTAAAACGCTTTCTAAATACAAATCAGAACATGCTCTAGTTCCAGAATTTTGTAATGGGATAATATTAAGTTACACATAACCTTTGACGACCTCCTTGGCGGAGTGGCGTACGTACGGTTTTCAAGGTGTCACCTGCTCCGAGGTCCCGGGATCGATTCCCGGACGGGTCAATGTAGGAAAAGAGTGTTTTTCTACATTTTCTCGGGTCTGGGTGTTTGTGGTACCTTCGTTGTTTCTGGTTTCCAAAATACGAGTGCTTTAAATAGTTATTCAAATTGGGATCAGAACAATGTATGTGATGTTGTCCACATTTATTTATTTATTTATAATAACTAAAAACTTACATTAACACTAGGTATATCAAAATGAAAAATTTTAATTGCTGAGTTTATTATCACAGCGTTCATGGTTCTCCGTGACCATGAATTCTGAAAAGTTTACAAAATGTCGAGCATAATAAAAAAAATCAATTTAAATATTTGTGTCAATTGCTGAACTCCCAGTACATAAACTCAAATCATATATGAAAGTAATTTTAATGAAAAAGGGCTATTATACTATTAATGATTATATAAGTGATAGGAACGTGTAGCCTTTAATTGCCCCAGCTCGCACTGGCATACCTATATCTTATGTAAACATATTTCTTTAAAAAGAGGCTGACAATAGTGACCGAGTTTCTTGCGGCTTCTTCTCGGCACTAGCCCACATTTGTCCCGAAGCAGTGGTAGGTATAAATATTGGGACGTGTAAAAGCGCCTCCAGGGGCATATTTGCAGAAATAAAATTGATTTTACTGATTTACTGATTTTGTGTTTTATTTCAGATTAATGGAACAATATTATATAAGTGACCATACCTAAATTTAGCGTGTGCGCTGCGAAAACTCAGTTGTATCCGAGCACCCGTAATGATTTAATACGACAAACCTTAATGATTCTTATTTGATAACCGTTTACAGAGTTTTCTTGAAAACATTCTAAACTAAATTATACAAGAATTCAGTGGAATGTTTTGAAAGTGCCACCGACTCAAATATGCGAAGGTAACAAGGTTACAAAGTTTCAGCCGTCTGAAATTGAAATTATTTTTTCATTAAAATTTCCAACTCCCAAAGTTTCAGGTGAAGTTTCTTAATCGTCCCATTCTGATTCTCCAAGGGGCTCGGGGATGAGTTTGGATCTTGGAATATGTTATGTATGTATGTACAAATATTTGTGTGCATGAACATGTCTGTTTGTACTGGACTGGGTGTTTCTATGTATTATAAGTTTATATTTACCAAAATAAAAATAAATAAGTAAGTTATCGATTGTCTAGTAGCTAATACGACAAGCTTCTTAGTAGTAGCTTAGTTTGGGACTAGATGGCTCTGAGTGGCCCAGTGTGGCATATCTGAAAAATTAATGATTTTTGCTGCAAGGAATAAATTGGAAATACCGAATTGTCACCTAAAAATATTTCAAAAGAATGCCTATTATATGGCTATCAAAGTATTTAATAGACTGCCGCTGGACATTATTGGTCAGCCTCTAGACAAAAATAAATTCAAGAATATGTTATTTAAATGGCTCTTACAGCACAACTTCTATTCTATTGATGAATACCTGAATATTTAATAATAATAATTTCATATTGAATAATTATTGACATTGTAATCAAGCTAATTTAACTTTTAATAATAATATTAATAATTTCATTTAAAGTATCCACTGTCATTGATCCACTGACATTGTAATATAGCTGCGTATGCAAATTCGCAGTACGTGTATTAAAAACTGCCTTTGATAAAGTATTTGTAAATAAAAATAGCCAATTGACATGTCAGGATGCTTGTGTAATTTAATAATATTGATTAGATTTTATTTTTCTGAGCATGTGTTCCTCATGACATTGTTTGTGTAATTTTATTAATTTGTTGACTTTTAAGTTTATTATTTCTAATATGATTCTTAATTCTATAAATTGTATGATAATGTTCTCATAAATTTGCATGCCTACGACATAGGGCAGAACCTTGTTGGCACTTGAATTCATTGTCTTCGATCTCAATGTACTACACAATGTTGTGCAAATAAATGTTTGACTTTGACTTTGACTTTGACTTTGCATAGGTAATAAATAAATAAAAACCCATCGCCTAGCCTAAAATATATCAGATTTTATAATATTCTTTCATCTTTATCTCAAGGCCCCGTTGGTGTAGTGGTTGAAGTAGCAGGCCAAGATCTCGGGGTCCTGGATACTATCCCCAGGTCGGGCAACAACAGTTTCGAATTTTGTTTGGGTTGTGATCACATTGTTGGAAGTACCTAACTTGATTTCAGTGATAGGGCCTTTGCCCTCATGATTAAATGCCGTTACTATTGTTACTCCTTATGGAGTGGTGGGATCTACCTCTTAGTGGTCCATCCCGGGCAACGGCATCTTTGGTTTTCTAACCAATGGTGACGGCCAACAGATCCCTCTACGGCGGTAGGCTTCGTAAGAGGCCGCCTGGATGCTACCACCCTCCTGCCGGAGTCCAGCGACAAACAGTTTTTCTGTGTTTCGCTGGCGTGTGGGAGAACCAGTACCTCTGGGTAAGCTCGCTCAATCTCAGGCTTCTTTTTAACAGTATAGTTAAGTATTTAGTCAAGAGCAAGACCATTATTTATAAAAAAAAACGAAATCACCAGCTTACGTGTACCTTACATTATCCCCGGACTCCTCTACCTACTTACAATGAATATTTAGCAGCACAGTGTGTTTTTCCAGTCCATAAGTTGACGTCTCTAGGTACTACGACAAAGACAGCGTCTAGCTTCCTCAAAACAAAGATTCGCCTAAGAAAACTTTATGTCAATAGTATCACAAACACCGATCTATCAGCTGGCTAGTCCGAACCTAGTCTCGCAGCGACATCTGTCGATCGCGGTCGACTCAACAATACATCATCAAGATATACGGATCACGAGACCCGGAACGTAATCCGGGTCCCGGCTCACCTGTGGGATTACGGCACGGATACGGCACGCCACCGTGAACTTTTGACGGAACCTCTATAAATAGATAATCTTGAGACTTGGACCAAGATCTTTGAACATTTTTGGTCTATTTAAGAGCTCATCAAACTGAGCTATCGATGTTATGGTAACTAATTTATTCAAAGTTAAAAAAGCACTATTTCTTCTTATCCTATGAGATTCATAAGAAGCAACTTAACGGTAGGACAAAGAGAAGATGGGTGACAACGTCTTCGTTCTTTATCTTATTTGCAATAAGAAAAAAAAAAAACTTAACTAAACACAACTAGGTAGATACGAGTATTTTAACTTATCTAAATAAGAGCACCTAGGTAGGTTTTCCGTTAATGTTCTACGGAGTTTCATAATAATATCTTGATCTTGACATGATAATAAAGAGGCTAACAATAAAAGCTGCGATTCTGGCACTTCTTTCTACTTCTTTCTTAGAAATATTCTGCAGTTGTACCGAATCAGTGGTAGGATAAAATACTGTAACGAGTCGAGGCGTCTTATATTAAATTAGCATAAATAACACTTATTTTATTTTGTCACTACTAAACCAGACTACATGTTAATTAATGAAACTAAAACGGAAATTTTGTTTTAATTTCCAATCTAAACTCTCGCAGTCACTATTATCCATTATCCACCTCGGAGTAAGCCCTCAAACCTTGCCCCGGTAAGTCCAAAATCGTGTTTGATCCGGTTTGAACCGCCCTGAACCGGAATAATCCGGTCTACCTGATCCGGTGCGATCCCCCGGCGACTTGCGGGCAGGCTGAGCCGAAGTTTGCGCTAACCAGCCACGTGGAAGTATCCTGATGCTATTTTTGTTTAATGTACATTAGCTGATTTTAACTGATTTTTTCCATGTCACATAAAGGTTAATTATTGTCATGCAATGATATTTAATTAAAATACTTACGAGTATTTTTAATACTTTTAATTTTAAAATTACTATATTTTACGACGTTGATATCAGTCGATAGAATGTTTAGAATCACCTGGCTTTTTTATAATGTCATTGTAAGAGGTATGGTACCCGGCAGACGGAACACATTGTGTAGATTTTGACTCAGCCGTCTGATGACTGTGTTATGAGTCGGCGCCAAACGAACAATCACTGATCGCCTATCGCCAATTATAGGTAAATTGGTGGCATATTGAAATTCCAATCTTTTTAAAGGCAAGTCTTTTTGTCACCATTTTTTTTTTCAAAATTTCCGGGCCTTTTCAAACTGCAAAAGGCGCGCTCAAAAAGGGGTGAAAACGTCGGACGTCCGTACCTGCGTAATTCATGCAAACGAATGCAAGCCAATTAATTAAGAGCAGTCAGACTGCGACTGAAATCTGCCGCCGCCGCGGAAACGGTAAGAGTGCTTGCAGACACGACTATGCACGCAGATGTGTAAACAATAAACGCTGCGTTTAAACGAAGTGGAACGCTATAGAAAGAAAGAAAGAAAGAAAAATATTTTATTGGTACAAATCATCACACAAAAATTTAAATAGGTACAAACAACACTGCTGCGATATGTAGCCAAAATGGTTTCCACTCAGCGGTAGTTCCACGTCAAAAGTAGCCATGTTGCTGGTTTTCTGTGGAAAACATAGAGGTTGAGGAGCCACCGGCCTACGCAAAATAAAAAGATGGTTTCTTATACCTAGTCCGTCGTATCAATTAGTGCACAAAACACTTTTAATACCTACATCCCATAGGACGTGTAGGTCCGCCGTAAAAGGGTTGACTTATTTTCATTAGCCTCTTTGCTTGGAAGTAGGTCAGGAATGGCGCATCAGATTTCAGTAAGCAATTGCGTGCGGTCACCATTTTTTATCCTTTCCATCGCAACAGTTCTTCTACACCCACTGCCGCTTCAGCTCAGGAGTTTTTCGAAAGTTGTCGTGTATCTTTTTTTACGGATTTCCTCATTTCTGATTCTATCGCACAGGGATATAATAAACATTGCTCTCTCCATTGCCCACTCCATTCCATCTTGAGCATTCTTATGAGACTTTTATTAAGCGACCACTTTAACGTTACGTTGCTTATGTGAGCCAATTAAATCATGTGTTTCTATTGCATTGTCTATCAATAATTATAAGTAAGATATGGTACGGTCAAGAATGTATGAACTACAAAGACTTCCTTGCTCAAATATGAAATTTAGGTTTCAGTTTTTGAAATCGAGAACTAAAAGAAATAAATAGATATTATGTGTGTAAGTTTTTATTGACAGGTCATAAAAAAATACTGTAGCCCCTAGAAAATGTTAATTTCATCAAACTTACCAACGCAAATCAAATGTCCCAAAGGTTATAAACATTCCTAGAAACTTTCCGATATAAACGCAGCGTTTTTAAGTTTCTTGTTAAATACCCTTAACTCCACTAATTAATATTGCAATATCTCGTCTCCTCACAATGAGATTCCTTAAAGATTAAGGTGTTCCATTAAAAAGATTCTCGTTTCCAGACTAGCAATTACGAATCTTTTAACTCCTAGAGAATATTGACTCGATTTGTCACCAGCATTTTTGTACCTTCTTTGAGCTAAGTCATAATAAAGTTGAAATCGAACTATCAGGCATAGAAATTCTGTTGATGACGAAAAAAAAGATGAAATTCCAATAATTGTTTTTCGTTTGTAGTTGAATTAATATTTTTGGTTATGTACAGACAGCACGTCAACCTTCCACAAAAAGTCAAATTTTCTCAATTGATATTGATCTTTACTTGTTGGACTTAAAGTTGAAAATCAATTAAATGACATTTAACTTTTTGGGAAGGTTGACCTGCCGTTGTCTGTACAAATAATGAACATTCGAGAAAATATAACTTCCGCGGTGGAGTAGCGTTACCTACCTACTTACTTACTGGTTCTGAAGATGTCGCCTACTCTGAGATCCTAGGTCAGTTCACAGACGGGGTCAATGTAGGAACAAAAAAGTTTTTTCATATTTTCTCGGGTCTCTGTGTTTGTAGTAGCTTTGTTGTTTCTGTTTTCCATAAAACAATTGCTTTAAATTGTTACTTTAGAGCCAGAACATTTTTTGTGATGTTGTCCTCGTTTATTTTTTATATTTTTAGTATCTGTCTGTCACACCAAACAGTTGCAAAACTCAGGAAATTCCTGTAGATGTAACAAATGTCAGACAGGTTTCTTAACATAAGTGACATTATTCCTATGGATGATAGTAAAATGGCTCATGAGTCGCAACATTAGTTTCCGAAATAAGAGTGAAATTGTGTGTTTAGAGATGAAGCGAACTTCTGCTGGGTGCCGGCTCTAGAACATTTATCACGCGGCGTGTGGCGCTAGTGACGGCCTCAGAAAACTATCGATAACTATCGATATCGATAGTTTGTTACTCTTATGCACTCGCATTATACTGTGTTCAAAAATAATACAATACATAATCCTTTCTTCCTTAATATTATAAATGGAAAAGTAACTCTGTATATCTGTCATACTTTTACGCTTAAGCTTATGCTTAAGCTACTGTACCGATTTTAATGAAATTGGGGACAAAATAGATAAGAAAAAAGACATGCTATTTTGTGTCCCAATGCTGGGCACACGATTCCGTTCGTGCGATATAACGCGTAGTTCACTCGAGTAAAGTCGCGGGCAAACAGCCAGTCGTAAAATAGTAGGAGGCCCTCATTTAACAAGTAGATTTTGATTTAGTTCAACTAATTAATACTCATTGCCCTATGTACCAACAAGTATATCGTAAAACTGATAATTTATTATGATTGGTTGGTTGGTCTAGTGGTTTAAATACCGGGCCAAGATCTCGGGGTCCCAGGTTCGATCCCCGGGTCGGGCAACAAAAAGTTTCGAATTTTCGAACGTTGCTCGGGTTTGTGATCACCAACCCGCATTTGGCAAGCATGGTGATTATGCCAGTTCCCATCATTGCAGTGGTAACTTGAATTCAATGATGGAGGCCTTTTCCCTGCAGTGGGATGATTATAGGCTGTTACTTACTTACTTACTTATGAGTCATTGAGGTAAAATACAAATCCACCTTATCTGGTTTCATAACCATAACTATAAAGATTAACACAACGGTAAGTTATTACGAAACTAATGTCGAATCAGTTAGTAACTAAGGATTAAACTATTTGTCAGTAGATAAATATGTGGGTCAAACTTTCAATGATTTCTTCATGAAACCGCAATAAGCGTCAAATCTTAAGCATGTTAATTGTTCTCATATCAGCCTAACAATAAGACTGTACTTCATAATAACTCATATTTATCGTATATCGTTTCAAAAAACTAGGAAATAATATTTTTTAAATAGTAACAGCCTATAATCCTATTGTTGGGCAAACAAAGTATTCTATCATTTAATTTCAGTTAACACAGCAATGATGGATAGAGGCATAATCACTACACTCTTGTGATCACAAACCCAAACAAAATTCAAAAATTCGAAACCTTAGTTGCCCGACTTGGGGATCAAACCAAGGACCCCGCTATCTTAGCCTGGTACTTAAACCACTGGACCAATCGTTATCGAATATTCTATTAAGAGATATAGGTAAATAGACTCGATAGAGCGACCAAGGACCACCCCTAAAACGCACGTTGAGTTATGCAGTCTGGCTTCGAGTATATCGATGAATTATTGAGCTATTTACATTGCATCACTAGTCCGTCTGTGGGGTTGAATATGGATTTCATTTGTTTTGAATATTTGCTGTGTACCTGCCAACCTATGGTTTATGATTCGATAGTTTTCTGCAATAACATGAGGCTTGCAAAACAAAATGTCAATTCGTTTTTGTGTTTTATGACTTTTCGCATACCGTCGCTTATATGTTTTGGCATAAACATTATCTGTGATGGTAGTAAATAGATTGCGCCACACCTTATCGGTGTCATAAGAGGCGGCTTAAGCACTGTCAGAAGAAGACGGGCCACATATTGGCCAAACCAAAACCACCTTGAATTCTAAGCTTGACAATTATTAATATCATCATCCACTAGCCTGTATCAGTTCGCAGCTGAACCTTTGAGACCTGGAGGATTTTGCAAAAGCTTCCCAAGCTTGTTGACGAACGCAGTTTGGTTAATGGTGGAGGGAAAATGCTCCAGCCCGTTTTCATCTGGCAGCTCTTACGGCACCCGTAGGAAGATATTTTTAGTTACGACCCCGTGGCGGGGTGGGGTGCCGGGTTTCAAGGTGTGGCTTCAAGCCCGGGTTCGAGTTCCAGACGAGTCAATGTTTAAAAAAAGTGCTTCTATATTTTCTCGGGTCTGGTGGTTTCTGGTTCTACCGTTATGTTTGTGATGTTGTCCACAATTTTATTTATTTATTTTAAATAAATAAAATTGTTGATTGCTGGCTGGTACTACACCACACATAGTGGCGATTGTAGTATAAAACTATTATTTAAATGGTAGACGAGTATGTCCAGCAGTGGAGTTATGCCGGTTAGTGATGATTGTGTGAAATTGTTCTGGTTATTTCTTGAATCCGTTTCGTAAATCCTATTTGTTTTATCTCACCTTATCCCATTAAGCAGGCGATCTCACCCCTTCCGCTATCTGAGCCACCTCCAAGGGTCAGATAAGGATCTTGGCGTCCATCCGTCTACGTCACTGGCGTTTCAGTTAAACGGTTCCTATGTTTTTACAACTGAAGAAAAAATAACAACAAAATTTTGTTTGGTTTTTCTTCTTCACGATTACTAACCCACTTCGCATAGTTGATACGTCTCCTTCTGGAAACTCTTAGATTGAATTAGCTGTTACTTATCTGTGATTTTAATAACTACTACTTAACTGACCGTTCCATGTTTAAGACTGCGGAAATTTTATTCATAGGCAAATCTATTGCTGAGTTACTTTAATATAATTCTAAATCATCTTGATTGAAAAAGGACTACTCTAGTAAATAATATTTTTACTTGTAAAATACTCAATTGAATAAATAACAGATGTCGATATAGAGTTTAAAACATTCTTGTTTCATTTTACTCTTAAAACTTAATAATGAATGTGATTTACTGAAGCCGAAAAAAATATTTAAAGGAAATTATTTTTTTTGAGAGTGATCTACTTTTTTGCACGTGTCCCGAAGCAGTGGGACACGTAAAAGCGCCTCCGGGGTCCATTTTTTTTCTATTGATATTATAATGATGAATAAACGAGTAGAACAAACTTTTTATAAACTATTTGTCGTTTTTTCATACGACAGTAATTAAACATGATTATTTTTCGACAATTAGAGACTTAAAACTCTTTCCATATGTCGTTTTAAGAGAAAGAATGGAAATTTTTTTAGCTAGCATCTTTTAGTTGATAAAAAAGTTTAGTAAAAAAATATGAAGTTCATAATAATATTATATTCACGAATTTGTAAAATACTCGTATATCTTTCGGATGTTGGAGGGTTGGATGTCCAATGGCACAACAAGCTGACTAGCTTGACCATGACAATTAAAAAATAGTTTGTTATTTAAAAGATTATTTACAAATAAGTAGATGAGTTGGTTTGACAATTGTATTAATGCGTTTTGAAATTTCACTGACCTACATCGAAAACCAATAATTGAACAATGTCTGGTTGATCTGTATTTAATAAGAAGAGATATGCTCGAACAGCTATAATCTATTTGAATCCGACATGAGTTTAAGTGTCGTGGTGTTGTCTGGGACTTTACATAAGGTACACAATGGCCAATAAGGCATCTGTTATATAAAAGTAAATTAGCTAAAAAGTATTTTAAAATATTTTTCTATTCAATGAAATCGCTGTTGCAAATTAAAAATGCAATTTCTTGAATAAACATACAACAATAATATATAAGGTTATATTTATAAATACCTTTATAAATATTATACGCGATAACGACCCGTTAATAGACTTTGTAACAATATTATGTGTTCAAATCGCGAGAGTTTAAAATCATTGAAAAAACATTTGGACTGCCCAAGGTGAGACTCGAACCAATAACCTTCCACTTACCAAATGGTAGCTCAATCGGTAATGGAAGGTTAACTAAGCGATATGTTGCCAAAATATGGAAACACAGCTGCCGGACGAGCTGCAGATTTTCAGCAGAGTCTTCTAGCAGTACTCCTATGCTCACCAATTACAAAACTCTCAGGTCGAAAAGAGTTGGTGTTACTGTTGAGACTTGGAATTTGTTGTAATATTTTGTTTAATATGAAAAATATACTGTAATATACAATATTATACAGAAACATTGTATGATATTTAAGCAATTTAAATGCAAATATAATATTTAAACTTGAAAAATTGTCTAGACATATTTTTTCTAAGTTATACAGTATAATTATAGTCTGATATTATACAGTAATTATTTTACCTATTTGGTTGTAATTTTCAGATTGACCTTGAATTTGCTTAATACGAAAACGACGTGTATTTTACAGGAAAAATACAAAATTTTTAACGCTAATCTGTATGTACCTACAGTTTTTCAGCATTCTATGCCAAGTCAAAAGAAATACCGCGACACAACTTCATATACAGCGCAAAAACTGGCTAGTCCTCACGTAAACCATTACCTCCAAACTAAACGATCACCGGACCTCATTACAGCCGTGCCCCCCCCCCTCCCCTCCTCTCTCTGGGAGGGACGGGAGAGCTAAGTGACTCCGAACGGAAATAAAGGTGCACGCGACTGTAGGTAATGTTAATTGAATTTCTGCAGACGCTGGGAGTAGGGAGGGAATGAGTTTGTCGATAAAACAGCAGCAATATTAAATTTAATCTTTAATGTCTACACAATAGAATGTAGACGACCTCCGTGGCGGAGTGGCGTACACACCGGTTTTCAAGGTGTCACCTTCTCTGAGGTCCCGGGTCCGATTCCCGGACTTTTTTTCTACACTGACCCAGAAAAAAAGTGTTTTTCCACATCTACTCGGGTCTGGGTATTTGTGGTACCTTTGTTGTTTCTGGTTTTCAAAATACGAGTGCCTTTAATAGTTATTCAAATTGGGATCAGGACAGTGTATGTGATGTTATCAACATTTATTTATTTATATTAAAAATAGAATATTAAGTAACAAAATTACTTTTTGTTTAGGAATACTCATGTTTTTTGTGTCGAGTGGTATGGGCACATTAAAAGAACAGCCCCACACCTTCTCTTCCTATGGGTGTCGTCAGAGGCGACTAAAGGAGTACTGCCTAAAGAAGACAGGCCGCAGCATTGGCCAAACTGCGATCGCCAACCCGCCCGCCGAGCGTAGCGATTTTGGCAAACTCCCTCTTTTAAGAGGCACGCGCCTAGCAGTGGTTTGATAGGGCTGTTTATAATTATGGTAAAGTTTCAAGCTATGCATGCAAATGTTAAATTTGGTAAATATTTGTTAAAATTGGCTAAAACTCAGTTTTTGTTTTGCAAGTACGTCCAAGGCTTTGATACATTTAAATATTTTAACCTAAAACTGCTTTAGTATTTTCTTTGTTTAATTTTTGTTGTTTTTGAATAAGTCTAATGTTCATATTATGTCACATAAGTTTTTTTAAGCTATTGCATAGCTTCTATCGCGGGCCTTGAGCGTGGAGACCGAATCCAGAAATTACGTAACGAAAATAACCTAACACCCCCCACTCCGACCGGCACAGCGGTGATACTTTTTAGTTTTATAATTGCATAAGTTGATAAAAAATGCTATGCAATAGCTTTACCGCTTTTATTGTCTTCGTCCTATTAGCATCATAAATATCAAGCCGTGTATACTATTTATATGCTACGGTGTCGTTACCCTTGTAAACTCTCCATGCAAGCATGCCTGGACTGTAACCTGTTAATCTACCTATTTTAAAAAAATTTTTTTTTTGTACCTAAGCCAATAAAGAAAAACAAGAAAATGCAGCACAAGAAACTCAGTCACTACTGTCAGTCTCTTATTAAATATGTTAAAAAAAATGTGCCAGTGCAAGATGAGTCAATTTAATGCCATACATATACTCTTTCATAAACAACTTTGATAGGATGATTTAATTTTATATTTATACATTACATATTGGACTGTGGTAATTTATTAAAATGCAAATTTATACAAGTTTACAAAATCTAGAATGGCATGTTTATCTTCATGGTCTCGTATGAAAATTGTAGTTTTACCTACATGGTAAAATAAGTGAAAGAGATCGACAAATGGTAAATATTTGTCAGCTAATATGCATATTATAACCTTGTGACATTGGTTTTACCAGGTTTGTTTGTATATGATACTAACTAAGAAAATATTTTTGTTTATTAATTATGTAGTAAGTAGGTAGGTAACTATTTCTGCATCATAGTTTACTGTTGCATTAAATATGAATCGAATCTCTATATTTTGACTAACTATGTGAAAAGGAATCACATATAGGTATGGTGTTTATAAAATAAGTACCTACCCTATTTACTTTATTTGATATTTTAGCAACTTAATTGCAATTAAGAGACATAATTTCCCGTCTGCGCCTGAGACAGAATTTTTCAAGTTTATATACTGATACCTACCTTGTTTCTAGGCTCGAGTTGGATTATAATTGCTGCAATTATTGCAAAGTTTTAGTGTTAGTGTAGTGTAGTACCGGTTAGTGTAGCGGATCGGTGTTCCACCCACTGCGCAAGGGTCCCGGATTAGATTTCCGTTCAGATCAATTTAGGAAACGGTTTTTTCTCAATGGGGGCTATCGCTAGTGAATTTGCCACTAGAGGCGCTAGTGTCGCGTGAGGTCCAATATCAATCACTTTGTACTGGTTTTAGCGGAATTTGTTGCATAAAATATAATTCCTTCAATTTACCTGCTGGAAAGTGATCTCCGTCGTAAAATATCGCAAATATGGATTATTTGGCGATTAATGTGAACGCTTTAAAAGCGGAATTAAGAAAAAGCGCAAAAATAGGCGGCCTCAAGATCAACTACTTTAGAAGTTAGTTTGTTGATATCAAGATAGTTATTTATAAACAATATAACCTTCATTAGATTCAAGATATAACACTTTGTTTCGGCGCCAATCGCCTTTGACAGCTATACCTCCGGAGTTCCGGACCTCAGTCTACAGTGGCGCCAACTGGTGAGCAAAGAAACGGTAGTCCCCATTGGCTTGGGTCTAGAAGCGGTGGATTGTAGTCGTGCTTGTGTTGTGCTTCTGTCACAAGATAAAAGCCGCTAAGGCGACTACTAGTGCTAAGTGCTGCCCCCAATTGATAATAATAATAAATAAATAAATATTTTAAGACATGCCTCACTGATGATGTAATTTTATAACTTCTAAACAAAATCGATTCTCAAAAAACTAGAACAGTATCATTTTAGCTAATTACCTCTAGTGTTTATTCTATAACTGTTAACTGCTTTTCATTCTGTCATTCTTTCGTATTGTACATTATTGCTAAAAAGGGCCGCTTTTGGCGTTAGCGACAAGTTCGACTTTATAAACAACTAAATGAAAAGTTTACTGTTATTCAATAAATACTAGAGTTTATTTCCTAAAATGATACTGTTCCAGTTTTTTGAGAATTGATTTTGTTTAGAAGAAATAATATTAAATCAATTGGGGGCAGCCCATTGCTCAGTAGTTGCCTTAATACGATCGCCTTAATACGAAAACCCTGACACCAGATCCTCGAAGAATGATCACAGGATACGGAGAATTGTAATTATGTTAAAGTTTAGCTATAGCTGATTTTAAATAGGCAGTGTACAATTTAATGCAGCGTTGGTGTAGTGGTTTAAATACCGGACCAAGACCTCGGGGTCCCGGCTTCAATTCCCGGGTCAGGCAACCAAAAGTTTCGAATTTTCGAACATTGCACGGGTTTGTGATCACCATTCTGCATTTGGGAAGCGTGATAATTATGCCTGTACCCATCATTGCTTTGGTAACTTGAATTCAATGATAGAGGCCTTTTCCCTGCAGTGGAATGATAACAGGCTGTTAATTTACTTACTGTTATACAATTTAATAATATGCACCAACCTTAGTGCGACACTCAGGTTGGTTTATACTTAATTACTGCAACAATTTCAACATTTATTCCTTTACTAATTAGCGATATTATTTCAATTAACATCGATATTTTTTTCCAATCAGCCCCTCACTAAGGCGGCCGGCAAGTGATACGCGCGGCCGCCGCGCGTCGCACGCAAGATTAAACGTCACAAACCTTCAAGACGTTTCAGGGGGTGGACTGCCACACCTGTGCACTCACTCTCGCCCTTAACATAAACGGCTACAGTTTAAAATCGATTGGCATTATCATTGGACTAAGTTAGCAAAGCAGTCACCTGCAGAAAACAACTTTTAATAATTATTATTGTGAAATTATAATATTTTTTAACGACTCAATTGCAGCTTCATTGCTGGAATGGTTTTTAATTTGAAAAGAGAACTGCCTTTGTGTTATGATTATGATTCAAAGGGGTAGGTTTACCTACTACTGAAATACTTAAATGATGCAATCGATTTAATATTTTACGTAATCGTGTCTAAGATGCTGTCTGAAATTTTCTGATAAAGACTTTTGTTAATTTTAATTGACTGTGGAAGTAGCTATCAGCGATGATACAAATTTTAAAATAATTACTAAATTTAATACCAACCAACATAAAAAAGGTGTTTTAAGAACAAACACAATATAACGACATACATTCGGTGCGAATATATTGTTTAATAGTTCTATTGCAAAGATAACTATATTGTATTATGTAGGTGTGGCCAGAAATTACTCTATCGTTGCTCAATGTAGTTATTATAATGTCTCTATCTGCCAAATAACTTTAGTTTATTATACTGCTTAGTTGAAAAAGCACGCCAATTTTCTAGTTCAATTCAATTCAATATTTTATTGCGTTCTATAATGTTACAAGGATGTTATAAAATATGACATAAACAGTTCATTATAGACCCTGTTCGGGCACAACAATACAATTAGTAGTAGACATAGAGGATGACGCCATAATTACATCATATTTCAGTACATAATAACAAATAATAAGTGTATACATACTTTCTAAAATTGACTTTATATTCAATTTATAGATATTGATTAAATTTATATCAAAATAACAGCTAATCTCATATTTTTATTAGATTGTATTACTTATTAAACATTTTTATAAATTTGAATTTCAAAAAAATTAAATAAATTGTAATATTTGTGGTCATTGTATTAATTAATCTGATTATAATTTTTTATAATTTTATTATATTTTTGTTATTTAGGTTTTCATTTATTGTATAGTAGCAGTTATTTAAAAGATAGTTTTGCAATAATTGCGAACCTTTTTAATTTACATCTATGTTCGCCAGGTAAAAGGCAGAGTTAAATTGATAATGACGTCATTTCTATAAGTCGGCGGGAACAGTGTGAGAATGAAAGAAATGCGCCAGAATTGTCTACGGTTACTACCTTAACGATCTTGTATGGGCAGGCATTGGAAATTGGACTTAAAGCTACCGTGACGTTTGGTTCAAAGTCAGGACTACTTAAGGTCGTCCAGACTTGTGGTTCAAAGTCGAAGTGTAGCTGATTAGCGCTAGTTTTAAAGTAGCATAAAGAACGTTACGGTAATTTTGGAGTCGTTCCGGATCTTTTTTACCACGCTTTTATTAGCTTGGGTTGTATCTATCTATGTATCTATGTATGTAATGGAATCTTTGAGCATAAATTTGACCGATTTCCAGAAGTTTGATTATTTTGAAACTTTGCACACGTATCAAGGACCGATGACAATGCAATAATTTAATAACAGTTTTCCCAGTTTTCCTCTGTAAGAGGGAGTAAAAGATATGGAGCTAGCGCGCGATCTGTATCAATTATGTTTCCTGCATAGGTTTGGACTTACAGTCGGTAAAGAAGGAATCAAACCTATAAACTAAACTAAAAAGTAAAAACTAAAAAACCACGCTTTTAAAACAGATTGAACTAAAAAATTAAAAATAAAACTGTAGTAATCAATTGAAAAATTCATATTATTGTACAAAAAGCGTGGGGTGCTTGTTATGATATCCACAGATATAGTAAATTATTGATAAAATATTTACAACAATCTAAATCAAGCCCCCCACGCTTTTTGTACAATAATATGAATTTTTCAATTGATTACTACAGTTTTATTTTTAATTTTTTAGTTCAATCTGTTTTAAAAGCGTGGTTTTTTAGTTTTTTTTTAAACTATAATTTTTTTCTATAATAATAATTATGAAAGGTAAAACTTTACATAAAATATACATAATACAAACGCCTCATTGGTCTAGTGGTTTAAATAACAGACGGAGTTTTTTTTTGAAATATAGGTATACAGGATGAAATTTTAACCACTTTCCAAATTTTAATATATCAATCTACGAGACAAAAAACAAATGACGTATTTTTTCTTTTGGTATAGCCCAGTACAAAAATGTCAAGATAAAGCACTTAGAAAGTGTCCGCAAAAAATCTAAAATTTTTGATACGGCCACCTAGCAACACTTTTTTTACGCGATTCGCATCTCATTTATTCATTACGATACTATTCATACGTTTTTGATTATCTCTTTTTACCTTATCAGGCCTAGGACCGTAAAAATTGAAAACTATATTGTGAAAAATATTTTCGGGTGAAAGCTTGATTTACAGTTTTTACTTCATAAATGGGCTCTAAATACGATACCGTTCACCCTGTATACAGGATGAAATGTTAACCACTTTACAAAATTTTTATAGGCGTTCAGTATCGTAGTTAGAGCCCATTTATGAAGCAAAAATGTAAATCAAGTTTTCACCCGAAAATATTTTTCGCAACATAGTTTTTAATTTTTGCGGTCATAAGCCTGTTAAGGTATAAAGGGAAAACCAAAAACTTATGAATAGTATCGTAATGAACGAAAGTAATGCGCATAGCGCAAAAAAAAGTGTTGCTAGGAGGCCGTATCAAAAATTTTAGATTTTGGCGGACATTTTCTAAGTGCTTTTTCTTGACATATTTGTACTGGGCTATAACAAAAGAAAAAATACGTCATTTGTTTTTGTCTCATAGATTGATATATTGAAATTTGGAAGGTGGTTAAAATTTCACCCCGTATATCCACAGCTCTTAAAAGTCATGTTACAAAAAAGAAGTTTGGTTTTTACATACTGCCAACATTGGATTTACATTTTATTAAAAAGTTATATTTTGAGAACATTAGCTAATCCTACTTTGTACATTACTTACAGATAAATGATAAGGTGTGTGTGTGTGTGTGTGTGTGTGTGTGTGTGTGTGTGTGTGTGTGTGTGTGTGTGTGTGTGTGAGTGTGTGTGTGTGAGTGTGTGTGTGTGTGTGCGTGCGCGTCTTATGCTTTTATTTCACAAGATGTCACCGAACACAGTCTCGGTTTATAATCGCCAACCCGCATTTGGCGAGCGTGGTGTTCATTTCAATGATGGAGGTATTTGCTTTGCATTTGGATGATTATAAGCTTTTACTTTAATTTTTTTCTACCTGAATCAATTTATCTAACGAAACCTAGTATTTGATATTATCAAACTCAATCAATTCTAACATCAAACAAACAAACCATTTCCTAAACCACTTCTGTTTGCGATGTAAACCAACTCCCACCCCAACAAACACCTGACCACCCTGTTTGCAGTCGGTAAAAGGTGCTATCCTGTTGCCGTGTCAAATTACTAAACGCTGAGACAATAACGAAGCAGGAGGCATCAATTACGAAGCAAATAATACGAGGTTGGAATTATTTGGGGAGATCGCTTGCGAGATGTTTTTATCGATGAGGCTACGAATGCCAGAAAATATCGGTTGGGTTAGCGATTTATTTTAATGTGCCGAAGAGCTCAGAGCTTCTTTATCTAGCAAGAGATCGAGAGAGATATGCGGAGCTGACTGACGACCTGCACTAGTTGGAGAGGCACCAGAAGAAGAAGAAGATGTGTTAGGTAAAGCTTAAAATAGAGGAGCCTCTTGTCGCCTTATGGGTGTCATAAGAGGCGACTATAGGAGGACTGTTAGAAGATGTCAGAGTGAGTGAGAGATATTTAATTTTTAATCAATCAGATGACAGTTTCTATCTATGTTTCACTTTCAATGACTCATCATCATCAGCCCTCATTAGTCCACTGCAGGACATCTGAAGATTTCTGAAGGAGATGCCATCATTGCCACGCTTTGCAAGCGGGTTGGCAATCGCATTTGACAATAAGAATACAACTTTCCAAGAACAAGTTTTCTCAGTCAGAAACCTGGAACGGCAAATTTATCCTCAAGCCCATTATTGAAACTGGGTACGTTACTTTTCTTATGAAATAAATGGAGGATTTTTTCCAGGCATTGAAGCCTCACCAATCAAAGAATACCTCAGAGATCGGAAACAATTCGCCGTTTTAATGAGTAACATCGATCAGGCCCGGACATTGATTGAACACAAAACGCAATTTGAGTAGGCAGTCTTTGACTAAACATTCTTGACGGCCGCCAAAGAGATATGATAGGTTTGGGTCCATAATGTCAGTATTATGGATACAAAAATAGTTATTTGTTATACAAGGGTGCAAAGTTACTTTAAGCCACTAAATTACTGGCTTAAATTAAAAATAAAATTACTTATATAAACAATTTTGAGTCTTGCCTGTTGGAGCAATTGCCCCAGAAGCTAAAGGTTGCGAGTTCAAGTTCCAACTAGGACCGTGAAAATTTTATCCAAGGAGTTGTATTTTCATTGTCGAAGTAACTTAGAAAGACAGTCAACCGATTAAAAAAAAAACATTGAAATCAAATCCCGCATGAGGCAGACAAAAAAATTAAGGATTTTCTAAAATATCTAAACAAAAAAAGTTTGTTTTCTAGTCATTGGAAAGATTTATACATGGGACATCCGTATATTATCATCTAAATTTTCTGATTTTTGTATTGTCTTTAAAATGTGTGCCAATCGCAAAATAAGCATTATTATCATAGTACAATAGGTATCACATCAGAATAAAATGTTTGTTGCAAAATAGCACCTAATTCAACTGCGTAAGGTGTCCTAGGGCTTATCCATAAAATATGTGTTGTCGTCTGTACAATAGTTTTTGATTGACTGTACAGGAACCAAGAACTTCTATTGTTTATTTTTTTCTGTGAAATTCGTATTTATCTTCATCATCATGATTTAGATTTTTGCTTAGGTTTGGGTTTAGTAAGATTGATCTGACAGTGGTAACGCCCCTCTAGAAAAACTTGTTTAGTTCAGATGAAGGCCAAATGTCTTATCAAGGTGCAAATTCCAAATTATTTACCAATTTGTTCCTAATGTTCACTTCATTTGCTTAATTTTCTTTATGCTAATGGCTTTTTTTCCAACTTTTTTTGTAGGATAAATGCAGATACCAGAACAGGTATCAGAGTTTTCTAAGTCACTCCAATTTAAAAAAGATCGTTACCTAAGTTGACCGGACCGGGAATCGAACTCGGGACCTGGCGTAGTAGGAGGCCACTGCACTACTATACCAACGTAGTCGTCAAAAAAAAGTTAATCTAATGTTTTAAAGAAACAATAAAATAATATGGGAAAATATTAAAAAAAAAAGTTACATGATAATCTATTTATTAAAGAAAGAAGTCTTATTTGTTATACTTTTATTTTTGATTTATTTTAAAGAAACTCGATGCTTGCGTATACTTGCACTAGACTACCGATAATTTTACTAAAGGTTTTTTTTGTAAATACGTAACATATACATAGAAACTACAAAATTGTTTAGCTCGTATCTCAATATCACCTTCAAGGTAAGCTGAAGCTCTTCAAGGTTTTTTTGCGCCAAGTTGTCTGAAGACTATAATGTGGTTTGCTATCGGATTGGCTCCAACCGGGTATAGATCCGGCTAATGTTAGTCAGGTCTGTTTATTAACTACTTTGAGTTCATACTTGAGGTGATAAGGACCTATAAACTTACTAGTTCAACTGCTTTAAAGTTGCTCGACACAAATGTCCTCACGAATAGCGCACGATGGGACAGTAAGATGTTAATTAGTATCCTAAGAGCCAACAATATTTATTGTATATATATTTATTATATGTATGTATATTATAAGGTATTTATGTATTGTTGTGTTTAGGTTTATATTTTGAAATATGTATAATAATTGTATGTTTATGTAGAAATTAAGTTTTTTAAGTTAATTTGTTTTGTTATGTTTGATTATTTTTACATAATGTACTCTGTGCACCTTCCCCTTTCTTTGTTGTATCCTGCACCTAAAGGTTGTCTGGAAAAAATCGCTACAGGCGATAAGACCGCCCAAGTTGTACATCTTTCTGTAACATTTCCTGTAAATTTATTTCTTCTGTGGTGTGCAATAAAGAGTATTCTAATTCTAATATTAGTTATGTTTTTTTGCATCCAATGCAGCATAAAAACAGCAGCATCATCTATACTTCTATACTCATAATATTATAAAGCTGAAGAGTTTGTTTGTTTGTTTGTTTGAACGCGCTAATCTCAGGAAGTACTGGTCCGATTTAAAAAAATCTTTTTGTGTTATATAGTCCATTAATCGAGGAAGGCTTTAGGCTATATAACATCACGCTGCGACTAATAGGAACGAAGCATGAGTGAAAAATGTTGCAAAAATAATCGCGAACATAACGGAAATTGACGCGGACGAAGTCGCGGGGAACAGCTAGTACTTGATATGACATTTAGACAAAATGTATTGATTGTGTCCTTGCAGTTGATATTCATGATCAATAAATAATTTTCCGGTGCCGCCTTATTAACTAATTCTTAGTTTAATGTGTCCAATAGTAAGCCATATTGATTACAACTTTAAACTATTTTTTTTGTAGTTATACTATGCGTCGATATTAATAAACCTTTTTGTTGCTACTAAAAGCTTCAGCCATTAACGGCGAAAACAACTGAATACTAAATTACATGATTGGTTTTCGTTTGCTATAATCGCAGAAAAAAAAAAATGTGTTTGACAACCTTGTCATGAAAGTTTAAGTTTTTATCAGGGTTCCGTACCCAAAGGGTAAAAACGGGACCCTATTACTAAGACTTCGCTGTCTGTCCGTCGCTCTGTCACCAGGCTGTATCTCAAGAACCGCGATAGCTAGACAGTTGAAATTTTCACACGTTATGTATTTCTGTTACCGCAATAACAATAAATACTAAAAACAAAATAATTTAAATATTTAAGGGGGGCTCCCATACAACAAACCCGTTTTTTTGGCCTTTTTAGTACGGAACCCTTCGTGCGCGAGTCCGACTCGCACTTGGCCGGTTTTTTCTTTTGCTTTCATTACAGAAACAAAATAAAAAACGTTTAACAAAATGCATAGTTCTAAAACTTTGCGATTAAAATTGCAAACCTATCTGGTTTTGTTCCTTTGCCTCGCTTGGCTTATAAAAATTAAAAACAACAGCAAGACAGAGCTCCCCAGGGCGCAGTGGCGCGGTGAGCGCTCCACTTAATAATATTTTTCACCTTGTTTCGCTTTCCAATTTTCCGCAAGTCACTCTCATGGGTAACGGGCCGTGTTTTGATTTAGAAATGCTTCGGCATCGCTTCGTTTATGTGGAACGATCCGACAATTACTTGGTTCGGTTCGGTCGGGTCGTGGCTTATAAAATTATAGTGTTTTAATTATGTATTCGATATTATAAATGTCTTGGTGGCTCAATGCTGCAATGGACAAATCAGTGCACTAAGTATAAGAGAAAGGTATGGGTTAGGCTCATATAAGGCAATCTTCATAATCATATTTTGCAATTTACTGTAGTAATTTATAAGCATAAAAAATAGTCTACATTAAAAATATTTATTTGATTACATAATGTAGGTACTAAAAGTACTCGTAGAGACTCACATTTAAAAACTTTCCCATAACTACTTGTATACACCACAATTAGGTACATGTAGTGTATAAATAATGGGTTTAAAAAAACTATCTCAGGCTATTATCATATAACAAGTAAATAAACACAATATATAAATATAGGTACTAACCTTACGACATAATCTGGGTCTAGCACGAAAAACTATCGAATTCGAATCGTTTGCGTGTTCGTATCGCCATCGAAATATTTAGTATGAAAACTTAAACAGCGCTAGCGTGTTCAAAACGAGAACTACAAAACAAAGCACGAACTTTGTGTCGTTTGCTTTCGATACGCAAACGATTTGAAGTCGATAGTTCTTTGTGCTAGACTGGAGTTCCAAGGACCTCAGAGCTAGAGAGACAGAAAACAGATGTGTACGCCACTCCGAAACGAAGGTCGTCAAATAAATTCAAATATCAAACGTACTATCATTTTATTTCAGTGCCAAAACTGAAGGTATGTTTTTAGGTTTGTTTGTTAAAAATCAATAGCTTTACGTTTTACTATTGACTTCCAATCAACACAAATGCACAACCAATGACAACCCTAATAGATTAGCACCTTATACCGTGTACGCGAGTAATGGCGGCACTCGGGATCAGCCTCATCGGCAGTCAATTGGTCCCGCAAATCGACTGGCCCCGGCTTTTAGCCCCGATGCTTAGGCCTTCTTGCCACGCGTGGGGAGTGGAGCAATTTTCCTTTCGTTAACATTCGTACGAATGTATTGAGTAACTGTTTATAGCAGATGTAAAGAAGTACTAAGTGGCGGCTCTAGACTGGTGACCATGAATAAGAAGACGCAGTGTGGGTCTAGCTGCGGTCTTCTCATTTTTCACAATTATAATTAACCAACGAGAAACCAAAAATTTTGTTCTGGATTTGATACATACATACATACTCGTACATACATACACTCACGCCTTTTTCCCAGGGGGGGAGGCAGAGACCACATCTTTCCACTTGCTACGATCCTTACAGACTACTTTCGCTTCATCCACATTCATTAATCTTTTCATACACGTTCGCCGGTTTAGGGTACTCTTGACCTGACCTTTCTTTAGAACTTCCCCGATTTGATCAAGATAAGTTCGTCGAGGCCTTCCCCTTCCAACATTTCCATTCATACTCGCCATATATATCTTTTTAGGGATTTGATTAAGGAATATAATCATAAGTAAAAAAGAGAAACAATGACTTCCTATTTGTTTCGGTGTTTTGGTATTCATGTTATTTTTTTCTATCATTGGAATGACCTTTAATTGATACTAAGATCGAAATACGTAACAGTATTTATCGTTTTATAAACTGCGCCTTATTTAATTTTAATCTAACTACCGCATAACAATAACCCTTTTAACTAAGAGTCTCTTGTTCATAAAAGTCAATGAGAAACTATTATTCTAATGACTATGCACTTTACTATCAAGCTGAACAGGAACTAACATAATATCATTATCACCATTCTATATCAGTCCACTTCTGAACAAGGAGGGCCAGTGTCTAATAGTCTCTTCCATAATCGCCGCTTGGCAGGCGGGTTTGGCGGTCGCAGTTTGGCCAGCGTGGAGAAAAGACGGTGCTGTCCGTCTTCTTCTGGCAGTACTCCTTTAGTCGCCTTTTACAACATCCATAGAAAAAAAAGAGATGGAACTACTCTTGTATGTTTACCACATGACACGAACTGATGTATGAAATAGTTTAAATGCATGTTAGTAAGCAGTTAGCAATTTCAATGTGTTCGACTAATTCGAAATAAAACTCCCATGAAACTGAATTGAAACTCAGTGAAAACTGTATTAATCTCAGATGAAGCGAAGCCGTTATAGCTAAAGATGTAGTCGGTACAATTTCCGATAAATGTCCGGGCCCACCTCGCTCACCTCTTTACGGCGCCCGGCGCTGATGGCCGCAATTGCGAATGGACACGGGCAAAAGAATAGTGTGGATATACCTTTGCAAGTATTTAACGCCCCATTGTTCTAGTGGTTTAGGTACCGGGCAAAGTTCCCGGGGTCCTGGGTCCGATTCCCGGGTCGACTGACAAGAGTTTTTGATCACCGACCAGTATTAGGCAAGTGTGGTGCTTGTACCCATTATTCCTGTGGTAACTTGAGTTTAACAATGGAGCCCTCGGCCCTGTAGTATTATACGTTATTCTTAAATTTATTTACCTTTATTTACCCTCGCTTGGTGGACTGGCGACGATCTGGCGAACTGATGTGATGGATGCGGGTTGAAGTCGGCGCAAACCGATTGTTGTGTAGATACTCGGAGGAGGCCTTTGTTCAGCAGTACGTGTCGTTTGGCCGATAATATAATGGTGATGACTGAATTAGAGTCTATCCCCCGGGATCTCTAGTCTGTACCTTCATGCTATTCCGGCATATAATCTAATATCGTGCCAAATTTTATGAAGATTAAATTTGTTTAACCATTTTTTCACCCATCCAAATTTCCACATTTGTTATTTTTAATGAATACTGTACTAAATTGTCTTTAAATACAAAAAAAAAACCGTTGGTTCAAACGCCCTGTTGGTCTAAACGCCCCGTTGGTTTGAATACCGAACCAAGATTTCGGGGTCCTAGGTTCGAGCCCCGGGTCGGGCAACAAATAGTTTAGAATTTTTGATCGTTGCTCGGGTTTGTGATCACCATTTGGCAAGCTTGGTGATTGTGCCAGTTCCCATCATTGCAGTGGTAACTTGAATTCAGTGATGGAGGCCTGGATTTCCCTGCAGTGGGATGATTATAGACTGTTACATTACTTTACTACAAAAAAAATCTACACTTAGTCTAGTGTTTCAATAAATAAAACAAAAGGTAAGGTCCTCCTATTTCTTTCGTCACTCTAGCGATGTATTGCGGTCGGTCACTCCCTTGGACTTTGTTACCTTTATCGGGAAATTGCTTCCCACATAACTATACATGACTTTTCCATCGAAGACATTAAGCTACAACATGAAGTTAGCTTGTTATATGCATATAGTGACTTAGACTTGGACGCCTGAGCTAGCGTTAAGCTTGATTCTTAATTCTGTTATAATAGTATTAAAATTATTAATATTATAAATGGGAAAGTGTGTGTGTCTGTTTGTTTGTCCGATAAATTTATGTGATTTTTTAAGTGGAGATAGTTGAAGGGATGGAGAGTGACATAGACTACATTTTAACTCTTTCTAACCCCCAGTTTTTTTTTTAAGGTAGACAGCTAAAAATTGGTATGCGGAGTATTTGTGACTAACAAAAAAATCTTGCATAATTTTTTTTTGGAAATCGGCCCCTAACCTCTTAAAAGAGGGGGTAAAATTTTATTGTTACCCCCAATTTAACGCTAGCGAAGCCGCGCGCAAAAGCTAGTATTAAAATAACTATTTTTATTATCTAACTATTATATTCGAACCAGCACTTCCTGAGATTAGCGCGTTCAAACAAACAAACTCTTCAGCTTTATAATATTAGTATAGATTAATGCACTGTGCTGCATACATTTTTGGGGGAGGACAGGCGTCTTTCGTGTATGTACTTGTGTCCTGAGACCTACAGACTGAGCAAGCACTACACCACCTGTTTACACTAATACCACACCACAACACCGGCTTGGGTTCACACCACCCTACAAGTAGTGTGCGTAGGTACCTACGCCGGTGTTATGAGCGGAAATAATTGTCAATAATCATCTCACTGCAGGGCAAAGACCATATTTAGCATAGCAATGATGGGTAAGTATTATACATAGGCTGCACTAAAAGTATCGGGAATGGAATATTTCCAATGTTCCTGTCATATTAAAATCTTTTTAATTGCAAACTCCTTGGTTTTAAAAATCGAATACCATTTATTTATTTAAAAAAAGGTTCTCGGTCTTATCACAAGGTCTTGTCAAACTTGTTTAGTCGTTGAGAAAATGGAATTGACTCGAGAAAATTCAAGAGCGATGATTTATTATGACTTTCGAAGTGGTTTAACACAAAAACAGTGTGTTGACCGGATGATTTCTGCATTTGGTAATGAAGCCCCATCCAAAACCACAATTTATCTCTGGTTTGCTGAATTTCAACGTGGACGTGTCAAGCTCAGTGATGATCCCCGTCAAGGTCGTCCAAAAACTGCAGTCACCCAAGAAAACGTTGATGCTGTGCGTAAGCTGATTGAGGAAGATCGACATGTGACATACCGCGAAATTCAGGCAACTTTAGACATTGGCATGAGTCAAATACAAATAATCTTGCATGAACAATTAGGTGTAAAAAAGTTGTTTTCCCGATGGATACCGCATTCGCTCTGTGAAGAGCAAAAAGCGGCTCGCGTTACTTGGTGCGTCAGAACTCTAGAAAGATTCCACGCAGGATCCTCAAATGCTGTTTACAACATCGTATCAGGTGACGAATCCTGGATATATGCGTACGAACCCGAAACAAAAAAACAGTCACGGGTTTGGGTGTTCGAAAATGAGTTAAAGCCAACAAAAATTGTTCGTTCACGGAGTGTTGCAAAAAAAATGGTGGCCACGCTTGTCTCCAAAACCGGCCATGTTGCGACTATTCCTCTTGATGGACAAAGAACGGTTACTGCAAAAGGTATGCTAGCATTTGTTTGCCACAGGTCGTTTCTGACCTCCATAAAGAGAACTGCAACCGCCACATCATCCTCCATCACGACAATGCGAGTTCTCACACCGCGCACAAAACAAAAGAGTTTTTAGAGCAAGAAAACATAGAATTATTAAACCATCCGCAGTACAGCCCCGACCTAAGCCCTAATGATTTCTATACTTTCCCTAAAATAAGGAATAAATTGCGTGGTCAGAGATTTTCATCACCTGAAGAAGCTGTGGATGCCTACAAAACGGCCATTTTGGAGACCCAAACTTCCGAATGGAATGGTTGCTTCAATGATTGGTTCTGTCGTATGGAAAAATGTGTCAAATTTCGCGGAGAATACTTTGAAAAGCAATAAATACATTTTTAAATAGTAATGTTGTGTCACTTCCTTGATTCCTAAAATTTTCAGTGCCCTCGTATAGGCATAAATCACCACGCTTGAATGAGCGGAAATTATTAGCTAAATATTTTTTATTTCATACCCTGTTTACTTATGTCATATCTTTTCCGTGAGCCATTACTGTATTTATAAATTAATCTTGTCGTCTTCTAATACTCTTATAGCACCTTTCCTCCCTCGTAGAAGCATCTCCCATAAAAGCATACCCGTATATTTTTAGATAAGCAAGCCAGAAATAATTTCATATTTCACCCCATTGTCCACTCCGCGACATCGCTTGACCCCACTTGCGCCAATCTAATTTGCTCCCTCCGTATCCGTGGCAAACGTTCGCCAAACGTCCCAATGTTGGCTGTTGATAGTTCCGTTATAAGTACAGTATAATATTTGACATAAGAGCTAAAGACACTCCCATATCAAGATTGCACTTTGTATTGTCTATGATTGAATATAAGTGACTACTTAATTGTAATGTTTAGTTAACCTTTATAAAAATTCAAAATAAGACAGGAATTCAAAAGTGAACCCAAATATTTAAGTAGACTCTCATTAGGTGTTTCGTTTTCTTTTCACCGATTGGGCACCGAGTTTTTTATGTCTCTATAATAAATAACTCAGTGAACTTAGCATATCGTAGTTTACTGTGGTATATTTTGAAGTTCACAGTTGGATAGGTATTATACAATAATCGCAACGATTATAAGGCCACGATAAATCAATATACAATCATAAAACCTAAAAACGCAAGATATCCATGAAGATATTTTTAATTTCAATAGGAACCTCCATTTAATTTTCGGTTAGCAAATAAGCCCACGCCAGAAGTCCACAAACATTTTCCCAAACGTTGGCTCAAACGTTGGCCGTCACTAAAAGCGTCTCCCATCTCATAACGCGCACTGACATAAGACGCAGGTAACCGAGGGAAAATCTAATTTGCTAAATTGAATTACACCGTCCACTAGCCCCCGGATATATTTCTTGGCGAGTGTTATTGTATGAAAAATTCGAATTACTAAGAAATATCACGAACAAATATAAGTATGGGGATCTGTGGTTGATGGGAATGTTGTATACTCGTACAAGACCTCAGATATGGGAAAATTTTGACAGCTGTTATGTTAAGGTTTAGAACATTTTATTGAACTTGATAAATAAGAATGCAATATAAAATCCATTATTAAAATTAATAAAATTAATAGACTCAGGCGTTACTTTGCGGAAATCCATAACTAATTATGGATTTATTATTAAAATCTTTTATCTTCAAGTATAGGTATACAAGAAACTTATTTTATATATATTTAGCCTCTGACGTGATTTGTTTTTACGATTTCAAACTTTCTATAGAAAAGGAGAGGTATGTCCTCTATTGGACTGATCTTTGCTGATGATGATGTTCTGGCTATCAAGCATCAAAATCACTTCTTGAAAGATGTCTTCATCTGTGTTAACTAAATAAAAAATACCAGTCAAATGTACAGCGGCCTCAACATCCAGGTTTCACAATTCTGTTTCAAAATCGCACTTGAGTTAATTCATTCGGGGTTTGTGCCATGTCCTTTATTTTTAATAATTCTAGTGATAGTGACTATGGAATTTTAAATCAGGGTAGAATCGAATTTATTTTTAACTATATAACGATGATCCAGTGTTTTATCAGTTCTAATGTCGTCCCTACTTAATCATTATTTTACAGTTAAAAATTGTAACATTGAACATTCCTGTATCCTGTACGACACAGGGCCATCAGGGTGCGGTTAAAACAGTTAAAAGTAAGAGACGCCACGTGAGTTAGGTACAATTTATATGTAAATCAGACCGGGGGATCTGTTAGTGCAGGGGACAACCTTGTCTTAACGATATACAGTCGCATTGTAAATAAATATATGTGAATCTGATCCCTAAGTAAGAAAATATTTGTTTTAGGATCAGAAGAAATGGTTTGATTGTCATATACTTATATTGACTAATTGAATATATATCCTACCCTATTTTAAATTTGTATGATAAAGATGGCTAAATAAGTAAAACATTTTTTATCGCTATAATGCATTTATTTAGACTACAGTGATTCAATTTAGGTTAGAAACAGTAATATTTAAAGCTATAATTATTGACATTAAACAAATTAACGAAAAAATAAATAATAAAAAATAAAAACTAAAACTAAAAATCTATTTTATTGCCCCAATCACTAATCTGACAAGATATGACTGAATGGGACAATCGAACTTATCCGAAATAGTTTTCAGGATGATGCTGCTGCTACCCCGAACTCTGCGCAACAGTGAACCGATGAATTTATTTACTAAAGATCATTTATGAATGAATTTATCAAAGATCTCTTAGTAAAAATGTAGAACTGTTTTTAAAGTTTATTTCTTTACAAAAAATAAATTCAATTTTCGTTTCTGAATTCATCGAACTTTGCCCGAAAACCCCGTTGGTTTAGTGGTTTATATACCGGGCCAAGATCTCGGGATCCCCGGGTCAGGCAACAAAAAGTTTAGAATTTTCGGACATTGCTCGGGTTTCTGATCACTAACCCGCATTTGGTAAGCGTGGTGATAATGCCAGCACCCATCGTTGCTGTGGTAACTTGAATTCATGATGGAGGCCTTTTCCCTGCAGTGTGATGATTATAGGCCGTACTCTTACTTTCTTAATCGATCGTGGAGAACTATTGTAACCGAACAATAAGCGGTCTCATAATAACATTGGTTTTATATCTTTACGGATTGAGCTGGCATTTATTTGGATTTTGCATTATATTTTAGTTCATCCTGACGTTTTATGCAATTGAATTTAATTTGAGTTTCAAATAAAAAAATATATTTTAGTTTGAAAGAGACAAACATATACGGGCTTCGCGTTGCGTAATAGAGCTTCAGATTCAAGAGTATCGTCTCTAGTCTCCTGGACTACGATGCTGCCCCGTCAGTCTCCCGAGACGTATCTAATTGCATTTTGCTGAGGTGAGCTGCACACTTCACTTACTTTTTACTACCACAGAGATAATCAGACGATCTGTATTGTTTCACTGCGTTTTTATTTAAATTTCAACCGACTGTGACTGTATTTTTGAGGTTTAGTGCAAGTGCTCCTTTGAAAAACTTCACGGCCAGTAAAAGTTAAAGTTATTTTTTTGTCCCTTAAAAAAAATTATAAAAACTCGATACAAATCATAGTTAAAACATCCTACATACCCGTACAGTTCTATACAAAGATATTAGGGGTTAAAGTATGAAATTGCCGTTTTGTATAGACGAAATCGAGAAAAGTCATTTTTCCATACTATCAATTTTTTAGTTTTTTTCAAAACGCCTGAACCGTTTTCGATGCAATTAAAGGTGAAAGTTAGATGGTTATAAAGCTACGCATTATAGTATTTAAATTTCTGAAAATAAATACAATCATATAATACAAATATACTTAATTGAAGCAAGAAGGTCAGCTGACACATTGTAAGGGGTCTTTTCAACGACTTCCTTTGAAGTAATAGGCACTAGTATTGCATTTTTTTTTAGTCAAAAGTTACTTTATTTAGTTTTTGATACTATACAAAAAGAATAACGCAATAATATGACTATACTTAAGTGCTATAAACCAAATAAAAAGTGGGAAAATAATCGGCAATTTCATACTTTAACCCCTATTATTATGACTTCGAACTGTCAAGTTTATCTGTCAGGAACTTGTACTATAACGTTTTTAGTTTAAGTTTATACAGGGTGAAATTTTAACCACTTTCCAAATTTTAATATAGCAATCCACGAGGCAAAAAACAAATGACGTATTTTTTTCTTTTGGTATAGCCTAGTACAAAAATGTGAAGATAAAGCACTTTGAAAATGTCCGCCAAAAATCGAAAAAATTTGATAATGCATCCTAGTAGCACTTTTTTTACGCGATGTGCATCTCATTTATTCATTACAATACTATTCATAAGTTTTTGTGTTTCCCTTTATACCTTAACAGGTCTGGGACCGTAAAAATTGAAAACTATATTGCGAAAAATATTTTCGGGTGATAACTTAATTATCATTTTTTACTTTATAAATAGGCTCTAAACACGATACTGAAAGCCTATAAAAATTTTGAAAAGTGATTAAAATTTCACCCTGTATAAAAGGATGATAATGTAAAAAAGGAAACGAACAATGTTTCTCAGAAAATTTGTTTTCCTTCTGTAATGTTATTTAACGCAAACGCGTGGCTGTAATTTTTATATGCGTTCAGCATATAACAATTTTGGAAAGTGGTTAAAATTTCATCCTGTATAATTTGATAAGCAGCAGCTATTGTCATATGTTGTACTGGTCATACTCAAAAATTAAAACGTTACATACCTGACTTGTACTACCAAAACGTGCTGTACGGGCTGCTACTTACGCCCTCGACCCCCAAGAGAGCTGTTCGAAGAGGTCAATACACAAACAATAATAATTGATCTTCTATATATTTTCGAGAACATTGTTTACGTTTACGGAGTACGGACACTCCCATTTATTTAAAAAAAGTGACGTACAAAATTTCAATTTTAGTTTGTCATGTTGTTGTGTTGAATATTTGTGTAATACCGAAACTATGAAGCTAAAAAAAAACTCATCAACAATTCATAATCTACGACTATTTATTGGCATACAGCTGTCTAGGAAGTCAGTACATCATTCGTTCTCGAACTGTTCGAATCGAATAGATACAAGAATCTTCAATAACCAAATCCAACAAGACCAAGTCAATATGTCGAAGTGCCTATACTTCCTCCTGCTTGTGGTCGCTAGCCAGGCCTACGATTACGAGAGGGACCATCACGACATACGAGCACCTCATTTGACCCGCATCACATTGATAGATGACCCATCTTTGTCCTTTAAAGTCGGTTGGAACCGCGTTTCAACATCTGAAGGAGGAGAGCCGATTCAGGGATACAAGGTATGATTTCAAGTTGGACCCCAGCTCTAAGAGCTCAGGTTCGATCCCAATACGAGTCAAAGTCAGAAACTAAATTTCCATGTAGTCCCGATTCTAAGTATAGGTATAAGGTCTTCGCTGTTTTTAGTCCCGTGTTATTGCTAACTTCGGGATGAAATAATCGTATGTGATGTTGTCTTAATTTATATATTAATAATTACTGACTTTTATTTATTTAATGTTTGTTTACCAATTGATATCTTTTCTTTTTCTAACTTACAGCGAGAATGAGTAAGTTCTGATTTTTTGCAGTTCGTTTATGTCCAACGGAAAAAAGTATTTCAAAGGACGTCTCAGTTTGTTGCATGTTTATTGTTGTTTTAGAATGAAATGTTTCAATATACCAAAATATACATTTAAGTAATTTTAATTAATGTCACTCAATATTATGTATGCATGTAAAGGTAGTCTTTTATTATTTTAAACATAGTTTAAGTTCAGATCCAACTCAACTTCATTTAACTGGTGTCATGGTGCCAAATCCTAACCTGTTTTCATTTTGTTTCAGGTAAAAGTGTGGCATCAACGAAGGAACAGGTCAGACAGATACGAATCAGACAGATACGAATCAGACAGATACGAATCCGACAGATACGAATCAGACAACGGTGATAGGAGGCAGGATGATGATTACGAGAGATCTAGGGTGAGATGGGGCTTATCACGTTTTATATTATAATTTTGGTATTCTTATCTCACTTAATAATACGAGTATATTGTCCTTTTTATCTTACAAATATTTTAATGTGAAAGTTTGTATAGATATTCTGTGTAAGGTCTTCTGTGTAAAGTTTTGGGATAGAAAATAATATGTGAGGCATAATGTTTCTTTTTCCAAAAGTAGTCGTTTGTTTATTGATCAGTGTTACATTTTCATCGCATTTCAATATTTTTGGTCATCATGGATACGTTAAAATATCGAGTATATTAAAATGTTAGGGTTGTAAAAATCAATTTAAAAAAATCATGATTTTCATGAAATATTGAAACAAATATTATAATATCTATACGAATAAGTGGTATTTGACACATGCTCTATTATATTATGTTTGTGGTGGAAGTACATATTATTGTGTTCCTTTCCATATGACTTAAACTTTCACATTGAATAACCTAAGTAGTCGCATTAAGATTCAATGTTATTGGTATTCATACAATAAAAGTGATACTATGGAAATCAGAAAACATAATAATTATATTTCTAAATCTTATTGTCATCTCATGGTGAATTTTCCCATACAATATTTTAAATAGATACTTACTTAACTAAATATTTTCAGGAATCGAACTCGGAAGAGGAATCTACTCACAATCCAAAAGAGATCTTCGTTGATGGAGCGGACAAGACCAGCGCCCGTGTGCACCACATCAAAGAAGGCGTCACATACGAAGTCAGAGTCCAGGCCTACACCAGAAACGGAGACGGGCCTCTATCTCACCCCATGAAGATCAAAATCGCGACATCAGACAGCGACAGACACAGGGATGATTACAGCGATAGACAAAGGGATGATTACAATTATTAATTCCGATGAATATTTGTCTTAATATTGTGGTGTTGTTTTGTGTTTTAATCTTGAAATAAACGTTACCAAATATATATTTCCTCTATCATTACCGACATTAATAGATATATATTGATAAAGACCTTCAATCAAATTTTGAACTAAGACTCTGAAAGAGTTTTCAAATGTTATATTTTGGATTTTAATACTATTTTAGCGATAATATCCAAGTTGGATCTTCAAGTTGAGTATCAACTTGAAATATTAATATTAACTTAAACAACTTTTGACAGAGACAGGCGACCAATCCTATACAAAACTAGGCCCAGTATGTAAAAAGATAACAATGGAGTAAATTAAAAGGTACTACATCAAATATCAGTAATCAGTATCAGAGATTAATAATACATCAAAGTGTTTTGCGGTAAATCTGTAATTGCTGGCAACCTGAAAGCCGTGATATTATTTTGAGGTCCAGTAAAAGTGAGGTTATGTTGCAGTCTTTTTTTGTCAGACCTTAGCTTAGGTTTAAATATTAGGGGTTAAAATATGAAATTGCCGTTTTATTGTAATAGGTTCTTTGAATTGACATAGAATCTTCATAGTTTGAGGTTTTCAAATGAAACTTTTTCACATGGTTTCTATGATGTTCTTCTTTTAAAAAATGTGAAACATTTGAATATCGACTTTCAATTGTTTTTGTTATTTAACTTAGACTAGAAAGACGGATACTGCGAAAATTCGAGTTGATTTTTGAATACGAGTTCCGACGCGGAAGTTACGCGGCAGAAACAGCCCGCAATATCAATGTTGCGTTTGGAGAGGGATCTGCTAATGAACGCACCGTGCGATTTTGGTTTAAACGCTTTCGTGATGGAAACTTTGACTTGAAGAACGAGCCACGAGGAAGACCGCCCACACAAGTGATTAACGAAGAATTAAGAGAGATGGTGGAAGCCGATCCTAGTCAAACTACCCAGGAATTAGCGGCATGGTTTAACGTAACCTTACCCACAATATTGACTCATTAGCGTCAAATCAATAAAATAAAAAAATGGGTGCCTCATGATTTGACTGATGTGCAGAAAGAAACGCGTGTTGAAACTTGTGATGCCTTGTTGAATCGGCACAGAAATGAAGGAATATTAAATATCGAATTGTGACATGTGATGAAAAGTGGATTCTTTATGATAACCGTAAAAGAAAAATGCAATGGCTGACCCCAGGTCAAACGCCACAACAGTGTCCTAAAGCAAAACTTACCAATAAAAAGGTAATGGTAACTGTTTGGTGTTATTCACTATAGTTTTCTGCGATCTGGTCAATCAATAACGGCAGATGTCTTTTGTGCCGAACTCCGAACAGTGTTGGCAAAACTAGCAGTAAAACAGCCCCGACTCATGAATCGATCTTCACCATTATTGCTGCATGACAACGCGAGACCTCATACAGCACGAGAAACCGTTTTGACCCTTCAGGAACTGCAACTAGAAACCATTCGACATCCTCCGTATTCGCCAGACCTTGCTCCAACGGACTACCATTTTTTTCGTGATTTGGACAATAAATTATAAATAAATAAATAATTATTTAAGACATGCCACACTGGGCCACACAGAGCCATCTAGTCCCAAATTAAGGTACTGTCGTATGGGGTACTAGACAACCGATAAACTTACTTATATACTTTTTTTTTTTTTTGTAAATACTTATTTATAATACATAGAAAACACCCAATTATCTACGTGACAAGAAGTTTTCTTCCCAGGAGGCAGTACAAAATGCTTTCACACAGTTTGTGCAGTCTAGATCCTCAGAGTTCTATCACAAAGGCATAAATGACCTTCCTATTAGATGGCAGCAATGTATAGATAATAATGGTAACTTGTTTGATTAAATAAATTTGTTAAAAATTAAAAATAAAAAATAATAATTTTTATGTTCAGTACAAATCGGCAATTTCATACTTTAACCCCTATTATTAGGTCCTTACATATGAATTTGGCGTATTGTAGTACTGGCCACGTTGATCTTAAGAATTTCCGCTTTAGTTAAGAATTCCAAATTTAAATTTATACAGCGATTTACACATTTATTGTGTTTTGTAAACTGTCATTCATTTGCTTTTTTTCTTTCCTTTTTTCTCTTTGCGTCTTTTAGTTGAAGAAATGGAAAACTTGAAATATCGCGTTATTTACGAGTAAAAGCGCCTCCAGGGGCCTATTTGCAGAAATAAAAATGATTTCAACTGATTTAAAAACAAAATAATTATATTTCTTAATCTTATTGTCATCTCATGGTGAATTTTCCCATACAATATTTTAAATAAATACTTACTTAAATAAATATTTTCAAGACTCGAACTCGGAAAAGGAATCTACTCACAATCCAAAAGAGATCTTCGTTGATGGAGCGGACATGACCAGCGCCCGTGTGCACCAAATCAAAGAAGGCGTCACGTACGAAGTCAGAGTCCAGGCCTACACCAGAAACGGAGACGGGCCTCTATCTCACCCCATGAAGATCAAAATCGCGACATCAGACAGCGATAGACACAGGGATGATTACAACGATTAATTCCGCTGAATATGTCTTAATATTGTAATGTTTTTTTGTGTTTTTATCTGAAAATAAACAATAAAAAATATTTATTTTATCATTACCGATATTAATTTGAAAATTCCTTCTATTAAACTTCAAGTAAGTCTGTCTGAAAGAGTTTTAAAAAGTTTATTTTTGGAGTATGGAGTAATAACGTATGTCCCAGTTGAACCTTCAAGTTTCTAGTATCAACTTTTGACAGAGACAGGCAATCGATACATTCCTATATAAAACTACGCCCAGTATGTAAATCGATAAAAATGGTGTAAATGAAAAGGTTAATACATCAAAGTGTTTTTGCGGTAAAATCTGTAATTGCTGGCGACCTGAAAGCAGTGATATTTGTGGTCCAGTAAAAGTGAGTTTATGGAGCAATCTTTTTTTGTCAGACCTTGGGTTTAAATATAGGTCTTCCACCTTCAAAGATTTTATTGATTGCCGTCCTTTGGCACATCAATAAACTAAATGAAAAAATATTTGACTTTATGCTCCTCCCATACCAGACTCCAATTTCATATGTATAAACGACCTAATATATAATACAAATACAAATGTTTTTCATATTTAGTACTGAATTATACAGAATAAAATTATAAATGACCACAAAAAGTGTGTCTAAAGAACGCTAGTTATTTTTTTTCCATTATAACTTTCTAACTTAAATATCAATATCGTGCGTGTATGAAAAAAACTATTTAAAGGACTTACTTTTGGAAAGATCCAAACGGACAGAACCAAACATCCTTGAACTGTCTATTGTTATTCCAGATACAGACTACAAATACGAAACTAAACTAAAACTATACTTAAATAACTAAAATTATACTTTTATTCTTAATTATCTACACTAATAGTATAAAGAGCAAAGATTTGATTGTTTGTTTGTATTGCATAGGCAATATTATCCCTGGTTAACATATTAAACTACTTTTACAACAGGATCCAGTAGGGCGTGTAGCGCTGCTGTCGGTATGTCAAATACTAAACGGCTCGACCGATCGGGTTTAAATTTTGTATATATTTCCATGGTTTTACAGACACGAATGTATTAAGCCTGCTAATCTATATTTTTATATGCCACGGAGTTCACGCGAAGAGCTAGTATTTAATAAATTAAAAACAATACAGTGTTTGGTGTCTTCTATTTTCTATTTAATTCTTGAACCTCGTAAGACCGGGAGCATAATTTCCTACAGTTATAAGAAAGATCTATGTGCATTCTGAGGAACTACCTTTTATAGTCAGTCACGCCGAGCACTTCAATCACCAATTTCGCCAAGTTAGAGATATTGCATCAAAGTCATGTTAACGGAAGCATTAATTGACTTAGTAATTTTAAAATAATAAAAAAATTGTTCTCTTAAAAGGCAATCGGGATTACTGACTATATTTTAATGCATATTGATAAAACAATACAAATTGACATAGGTAAACGTAAATGCTATCATAATTCAGAAGCACTGGTACGTGTATTGGTACAGGGGTAAAATAATTTATTTCAGTGTAGCATTTCCTTTTAAATTTGATATTGAAATTAGGTGCATTGAGAGGAACAGCTGGCTTTTATCATTAAATAATATATACTTTGATGTAGAAGTTTTACTTTTAAAAACTGGATAAATTATTAAAACAGTAACATTTAAAAATCCAGTAATCTTTATTTTTATAAAAATAAGTAGAAAATCATGTATTTTTTCGTAAACCCTTCTCATGATTGGCAGATATGCGGATTGCATTAGCGGAATTACGTTTGGCTCGAAATTTGCAATGCAGCATTTGCATTTTGACATGGCATAAACTGTACCTCTTGACCGTGTACTTCTAGAACGTGTACCTTTAAACCCAACACCACGCAGAATTGCTAGAAGATGGGCAGCAGCGTAAAGACGCTAGAAAGAAGTTTCTACGTTACGAGTTGGTCAAACTGTGATCGCGAATCTTGCAAAAGGTAGTGATTATAGAAAAATCCTCTTTCTGTCCAGATGTGGACTGTTGTGGCCTAATGATAATGAGTGTCATTCGTTAAGACAAGATGTCAAAGCTTTAGTTACTTTAATCAGTAAAATCAATAAAATCAGTTTTATTTCTGCTAATAGGCCCCTGGAGGCGCTTTTACACGTCGTTCCCAATATTTAAAACTACCACTGCTTCGGGACACACTTGGGCTAGTGAAGAAGCAGCGCCAGAAACTCGGTTACTATTGCTAGCTTCTTTTTAAATAAATATGTTTACATAAGATATATGCCAGTGCGAGCTGGGACAATTTATTTAAAGCCACACGTTCCTATCATTTATATAATCATTCATAGTATAGTAGCCCTTTTTCATTAAAGTTACTTTGCTATATGATTTGTCTTTATGTACTGGGAGTTCAGCAATTGACAGTGGTAATTTATTGAAAATACGAATACAATTTCCCATGAACGAATTACCCACTTTTCGCAGTCTGAATCCTGGAATGGCAAGTTTATCTTTATTTCGGGTATTGAAATTGTGTACGTCACTATTTTTGACAAAAAACTTAATACTTTTTTATCATTGCTGTAGGTAAAATAAAAAACTAGACATATAGCCAGAAGTTTTTTTATCCCACTTTTGTGTGAATAAATTAATACATAAAAATTAAATGAGTTCAGGAAAGGCAGAATGCTGGAGTTGCAATCTTAAAATACGTGTTTCATACTTTATTTGATATTTTATCAATTAAATTGCAATTATAATATCAGTATATAAACTTGAATAATTATGTCTCATGCGGGACTCGAACCCGCATCTCCTCGCATATTTTTTCATGTTTATATACTGATATTACGTGTTTCATGCTTGGAAGAGTAAGTTAGGTTCTTAAGGTGTTTTTGTGACCTTTTGAAGGCTTTTGAATGTGTGGACCATCAAATTTTACTTAGAAAACTTAGACATTATAGTATTTCGAATGATTCCTTGAATTAAATAAGCTCTTACCTCATAGGCGAAACACAAGAAGTTTGCATTAATGGAACTGAGTATTCAGGGTCGGTCCTTATAGTGGCTGTTCCTCACGGATAAGGACCGTTACTATTTTTAATTTACTTAAATGACCTTCCCTACTATATGAATAATTTCTGTTAGGTGGCCATGTTTGCAGATGATACATCTGATATTTCTAAAACTTTGGGGTAGTGGGATCTACCTCCTAGTGATCTACCCCGGGCAACGGCATCTTTGGTTAGTAATCAATGATGACGGCTAACAGATCCCTCGGCGGTGGTAGGCTTCGTAAGAGGCTGCCTGGATGCTACCACCCTCCTGCCGAAGTCCAGAGCCAAACAATTTTTCTGTGTTCCGCTGGTGTGAGGGAGAACCAGTACCTCTGGGTAAGCTTGCTACATCTAAAGATTCTTCTTAACCGTATAGTTAAGTATGTAGTCAAGAGCATGCCCATTATTAAAAAAAATAATTAAGGAAGGAAAATAATCATTTGACGATGTATAGGTCTACTGCTAATGCTGTGAGGAAGATAAGGTAATTAATTGACTGATTTTAGAACTGCAATAATAGTGCATGTTAGCAACATTCACAGTATAATGTCATACGAAATTTTGTTATGGGACACAGCGGCAGAAAATGAAACTTTTATACTGCAGAAACGTGCTGTGAGGGGCTATTCACGGCCTTTGATCTCGTGAATCGGTAAGAGAACTGTTCAATGTGATCAATATACTTACAGTCGCTTCTCTATATATTTTCGACAACATTGTTTACGTTTGTAGAACCGCCATTTATTTGTAAAAAAAAAGACGCAAAATTTCAATTTCAGTTTGTCATGTTGTTGTGCTGATTATCTGTGTAATACCGAAACTATGAAGCTAAAAGAAACTCATCAAAAATTCATAATCTACGACTATTTATTGGCTTACAGCTGTCTAGGAAGTCAGTACATCATTCGTTCTCGAACTGTTCGTGTCGAATAGATACAAGAATTTTTAATAACCAAATCCAACAAGACCAAGTCAATATGTCGAAGTGCCTATACTTCCTCCTGCTTGTGGTCGCTAGCCAGGCCTACGATTACGAGAGGGACCATCACGACATACGAGCACCTCATTTGACCCGCATCACATTGATAGATGACCCATCTTTGTCCCTTAAAGTCGGTTGGAACCGCGTTTCAACATCTGAAGGAGGAGAGCCGATTCAGGGATACAAGGTATGATTTCAAGGTGAACCCCAGCTCTAAGAGCTCAGGTTCGATCCCAAGACGAGTCAAAGTCAGAAACAAAATTTCCATGTAGTCCCGATTCTAAGTATAGGTATGTGGTCTTCTTTTTAGTCCCGTATTATTGCTAACTTCGGGATGAAATAATCGTATGTGATGTTGTCTTAATTTATATATTAATAATTACTGAGTTTTATTTATTTATTGTTTGTTTACTAATTGATATCTTTTCTTTTTCTAACTTATAGCGAGAATGAGTAAGTTCTGATTTTTTGCAGTTCGTTTATGTCCAACGGAAAAAAGGATTTCAAAGGACGTCTCAGTTTGTTGCATGTTTATTGTTGTTTTAGAATGAAATGTTTCAATAAACCAAAATATACATTTAAGTAATTTTAATTACTGTCACTCAATATTATGTATGCATGTAAAGGTAGTCTTTTATTATTTTGAACATAGTTTAAGTTCAGATCCAACTCAACTTCATTTAACTGGTGTCATGGTGCCAAATCCTAACCTGTTTTCATTTTGTTTCAGGTAAAAGTGTGGCATCAACGTAGGAACAGGTCAGACAGATACGAATCAGACAGATACGAATCAGACAGATACGAATCCGACAGATACGAATCAGACAACGGTGATAGGAGGCAGGATGATGATTACGAGAGATCTAGGGTGAGATGGGGCTTATCACGTTTTATATTATAATTTTGGTATTCTTATCTCACTTAATAATATATTGTCCTTTTTATCTTACAAATATTTTAATGTGAAAGTTTGTACAGATATTCTGTGTAAGGTCTTCTGTGTAAAGTTTTGGGTTAGAAAATAATATGTGGGGCATAATGTTTCTTTTTCCAAAAGTAGTCGTTTGTTTATTGATCAGTGTTACATTTTCATCGCATTTCAATATTTTTGGTCATCATGGATACGTTAAAAATTCGAGTATATTAAAATGTTAGGGTTGTAAAAATCAATTTTATAAAATCATGATTTTAATGAAATATTGAAATTAATATTATAAGGCTAATAGTTTGTGTGCCAATGCTAATTAGGAGTACAAACAATTCGGCATTCCGATATACACCCATTGAAACTAAATATTATAATATCTATACGAATAAGCGGTATTTGATACATGCTCTGTTATATTATGTTTGTGGTGGAAGTACATATTATTGTGTTTCTTTCTATATGACCTAAACTTTCACATTGAATAACCTAAGTAGTCGCATTAAGATTCAATGTTATTGGTATTCATACAATAAAAGGGATACTTTGGAAATCAGAAAACATAATAATTATATTTCTAAATCTTATTGTCATCTCATGGTGAATTTTCCCATACAATATTTTAAATAGATACTTACTTAACTAAATATTTTCAGGAATCGAACTCGGAAGAGGAATCTTCTCACAATCCAAAAGAGATCTTCGTAGATGGAGCGGACAAGACCAGCGCCCGTGTGCACCACATCAAAGAAGGCGTCACATACGAAGTCAGAGTCCAGGCCTACACCAGAAACGGAGACGGGCCTCTATCTCACCCCATGAAGATCAAAATCGCGACATCAGACAGCGATAGACACAGGGATGATTACAACGATTAGTTCCGCTAAATATCTGTCTTAATATTGTGGTGTTGTTTTGTGTTTTAATCTTGAAATAAACTATACAAAAATATGTATATTTCTTCTATCTTTACCGACAATAATTATAAAAGTCCTTCAATGAAACTTCAAGTAAGACTGTCTGAAAGAGTTTTAAAAAGTTTTTTTTTGTTTAATTACGTATGTTTAACCTTCAAGTTAAGTATCAATTTTTGATAGAGACAGGCGACCGAAACAACCCTATACAAAGCTAGGCTGGGCCTAGTGTGTAAAAAGATAAAAACCGGCCAAGTGCGAGTCAGACTCGCGCACTGAGGGTTCCATACCAACTTTAACTAAATTATGGGTCCACTTACTTTCACTTAGCCAAAATACCACTTTATTTTGTTGACTGCAATAATTTTGTTTTTCATAGTATTTGTATGAAAGACAATGTTATATTTGCGGTTGTTAAAAATGTGTTATTTCTCAAAAACTACTGGTTTGATCTCGTTCAAACCTATTTTTGTTGAAAGTGTTCGTTAAGATATATATTACGTTTTTTTTTTCAAAATCTTCACTTGCTTAGTTTAAAAGTTCTATAGCATCTATCTTCCAAATGTTAGATTTTTGGAGAAAAATGTTTTTAGAAACCTCGATGTCATTTTAAAAGACCTATCCATAGATATCCCCGTACGCATTATTGTTTGAGTAAAAAAATGTTTTTTTGTTTTAGTTCAATTTATTGGAAGCCCCCTTAAATATTATCATTATTTTTTATTTTTTGCATGAGAATCGTAAAGCGGTCAACAGGATACACCTACCCACCAAGTTTCAACTGTGTGATGTTAATGCTTTCTCAGAATAAAATGGCTGTGACATACGAAAGGACAGACAGACAGACAGACAGACTTGACGAAACTATAAGGGTTCCGTTTTTTTACCATTCAGCTACGGAACCCAAAAAATGATGTAAATTAAAAGGTTAATACATACATCAAAGTGTTTTGCGGTTAAATCTGTAATTGCTGGCAACCTGAAAGCCGTGATATTATTTTGAGGTCCAGTAAAAGTGAGGTTATGTTGCAGTCTTTTTTTTGTCAGACCTTAAGTGTAAATATATTACCCAAATACTAATGTATATACATAAAAATGAATCCCTATTACCATTGGTCATCGCATCGTGAACGGCTGGACCGATTTCGCTAATTCTTTTTTAGGTTTGTTTGATAATGTCAGGGGAGTGTTCTTATGAAAGAAAAAATTAAGAAAATTGCGCGGAATATTAGAAAATTTAAGAAGACTTAATCACCATAGTAAATTATTTTTAATGAAACCTTATCGCTCTTGTCAATATAAACTGTTTGAATGTATGGCGTTTGACATAACATTGACAAAATGCGTGCTGCAAATTTGCACATGGCCAGTAATGTCGCCTGTTACCGTGTCGGAATACCAACAAAGCTATTTAGGTATATTATACCTAACAGAAAAAGAAACAAAGAATGTTACATTGTATATCATGAAGCATGATAATAATAAACTATTGGTATAATTTTTTTAAATTTTATCATTTCGTTATCAATATTTATAGTTAAAGACAGGACTACTTTTCTTGCGCTGCTTCATCTCGGCACTAGCCCACATTTGTCCCGAAGCGGTGGTAGGTTAAATATTGGGACGTGTAAAAGCGCCTCCAGGGGCCTATTTGCAGAAATAAAACTGTTTTACTGATTTTACTGATTTTAACGTCTGTCGGGTCCACTACTGTTAATCATATTTAGTAGTGGATTATACAGAAGTATAAATGACCACCTTATTAAAAAAAAGAGTGTCCTAAACATAGTTAACTTTTTTTTTCATTATTATAACAGATTCTAACTGTATGAGTATAGCACTTATTAATAAAATAAAAATCATAAGTATAGCGAATCCTGCGTAAGTATAGTACTTATTAATAAAATAAAATTTAAAATATTGATAAAACAAGACAAATTAAAACACTAACGTCAATCTAATTGTATCTTAATTCAGTAGTAGAATAAAATAATTTATTTCAGTGTAGCATTTCCTTTTTAATTTGATATTGAAATTTGGTGCATTGAGAGGAACAGTCGGCTTTTATCATTAGAATGATATACTTTGATGTAGAAGTTGTACTTTTAAAATTTAAAATTATTAAAATAGTTACATTAAAAAATCGAGTATACTTTATTTTTATAAAAAAAAGTTGAAAATCATGTATTTCTTGGTAGTCCCTTCTCATGATTGGCAGATATGCGGATTGCATAAGCGGAATTTCGTTTGGCTCGAACTTTCTAAAGGAGATTGCATTTTGACAAGGTGCAGAAACTGTACCTCTTAATCGTGCACCTCTAGGACGTGTACCTCTAGACCTAACAGCACGCAGAATTGCTAGGATATGGGCAGCAGCGTCTTTTTTCTAAATTACGTGTTGGTCGAACAGTTTTATTTATTTTTTTATAAATAATGGGCTTGCTCTTGACTACATACTTAACTATACGGTTAAGAAGAAGCCTAAGATGGAGCGAGCTTACCCAGAGGTACTGGTTCTCCAACACACCAGCGGAACACAGAAAAACTGTTTGGCGCTGGACTCCGGCAGGAGGGTGGTAGCATCCAGGCAGCCTCTTACAAAGCCTACCACCTCAGAGGGATCTGTAAGCCCTCATCATTGGTTAGAAAACCAATGATGCCGTTGCTCAGGGTGGACCACTAGGAGGTAGATCCCACGACCCCAAAACTGTGGTCGCGAATCCTGCAAAGGGTGGTGATTATAGAGAAATCATCTTTCTGTCCAGCTGTGGACTGTTGTGGGCTAATGATGATGAGTTTCATTTGTTTGTCAAAGTTTTAGTTACTTTAATACTAACTTATTTATCATTGCTGTAGGTAAAATAAAAAAACTAGATACAACCAGAAGTTTTTTATCCCACTTTTGTGTAAATAAATTAATACATAAAAATGAAATAGGTTCAGGAAAGGTAAAATGCTGGAGTTGCAATCTTGAAATACGTGTTTACGTGCTTCATGCTTGGAAGAGTGAGTTTTCTTTAGGTGTTTTTGTGACCTTTTAAAGGCTTTTGGATGTGTGGGTGGACCATCAAATTTTACTTAGAAATCTTAGACAATATGGTATTTCGAATGATTCCTTGGATTAAATTAGCTCATACCTCATAGGCGAAACACAAGAAGTTTGCATTAATGGAACTGAGTCTTCAGGGTCGGCCCTTATCATGGCTGTTCCTCACGGATAAGGACCTTTACTGTTTTGAATTTTCTTAAATTACTATATTAATAATCTGTTAGGTGACTTTGTTTGCAGACGATACAACTAAGATTTCTAAAACTTTGGGGTGGTGGGATTTACCTCCTAGGGGTCCACCCTGGGCAACGGCATCATTGATTTTCTAACCAATGATGAGGGCTTACAGATCCCTCTGAGGTGGTAGGCTTTGAAAGAGGCTGCCTGGATGCTACCACCCTCCTGCCAGAGTCCAGCGCCAAACAGTTTTTCTGTGTTCCGCTTGTGTGTGGGAGAACCAGTGCCTCTAGGTAACCTCGCTACATCTTAGGCTTCTTCTTAACCGTATAGTTTAGTATGTAGTCAAGAGCAAGCCCATTATTTAAAAACTAATAATTAAGAAAGGCAAAGAATCATTTGACGATGTATGGTTCTACTGCTAATGCTTTAAGAAAGATAAGGTAATTAATTGACTGATTTTGGAACTGCAATAATAGTCCATGTTAGCAAAATTCACAGTATAATGTCATACGAAATTTTGTTATGGGACACAGCGGCAAAAATGAAACTTTGACGTGATAACGTCTTTAAAATCGTTTTAGTCGTGTTCAGAAACTTGTGTCACACCAAAACCTCACGAGCGCGATCGCAGGTATAACGAGAGAGAGAGACGGACTGATCTCATGACCCGTCTCATCTCGAGCGCTGCCAGTCATTCCGTGAAACTTGTCACGCGGAATCCTCACGAGCGGAGGCTGGCATAGCGTTCGAGTGAGTGGACCGATCTTCCGTCTCTCTCACTCTAGCGGCATACAAACGAATGGAGATTTTCTCGTGCGGTTAAGTTTTCGTTGAATGTTTAAGATGTAATTTAAAATTTAAAAAAATAGTTATCTTCATTAATTCCTTACTTCCCAAAAACTTATATCACCAATAAGACGTTATCACGTAAACATCTCGATCGTAAACCTACTTTACAAACAACCAATTTTTTTTTACTGTAGAAACGTGCTGTGGGGGCAATTTACGGCCTTCGACCCCGTGAATCGCTAAAAGAACTGTTCAGTGTGATCAATATACTTACAGTCGCTTCTCTATATATTTTCGAGAAAATTGTTTACGTCTGTAGAACCTCCATTTATTTGTAAAAAAATTGACGTACAAAATTTCAATTTTAGTTTGTCATGTTATTGTGATAAATATCTGTGTAATACCAAAATTATACAACAAAAAAAAGCTTACCTACGTAAAAAATTCCTCATCTACGACTATTTATTGGCATGTAGTTGTCTAGTAAGTCAGTACATTATTACTTCTCGACCTGTTCAGATCAAATTGGAATATTTAATAACCAAATCCAACAAGACCAAGTAAATATGTCGCAGTGCCTATACTTTCTTTTGCTTGTGGTCGCTAGCCAGGCCTACAATTACGACAGGGACCAACAGGACATACGAGCACCTCGTTTGACCCGCATCACATTGATAGATGATCCATCTTTGTCCTTTAAAGTCAATTGGAACCGCGTTTCAACACCTGATGGAGGAGAGTCGATTCAGGGATACAAGGTATGATTTAAAGCATGTTAAGTAGTCTTATATTATTTTAAACATAGTTTAAGTTCAGATCCAACTCAACTTCATTAAACTGGTATCATGGTGCCAAATCCTAACCTGTTTTCATTTCGTTTCAGGTAAAAGTGTGGCATCATCGTAGGAACAGGTCAGACAGATACGAATCCGACAGATACGAATCAGACAACGGTGATAGGAGGCAGGATGATGATTACGAGAGATCTAGGGTGAGATGGGGCTTATCACGTTTTATATTATAATTTTGGTATTCTTATCTCACTTAATAATATATTGTCCTTTTTATCTTACAAATACTTAAATGTGAAAGTTTGTATAGATATTCTGTGTTAGGTCTTCTGTGTAAAGTTTTGGGTTAGAAAATAATTTGTGAGACATAATGTTTCTTTTTCCAAAAGTAGTCGTTTGTTTATTGATCAGTGTTACATTTTCATCGCATTTCAATATTTTTGGTCATCATGGATACGTTAAAAATTCGAGTATATTAAAATGTTAGGGTTGTAAAAATCAATTTTAAAAATCATGATTTTCATGAAATATTGAAACAAATATTATAATATCTATACGAATAAGTGGTATTTGACACATGCTCTGTTATATTATGTTTGTGGTGGAAGTACATATTATTGTGTTTCTTTCCATATGACTTAAACTTTCACATTGAATAACCTAAGTAGTCGCATTAAGATTCAATGTTATTGGTATTCATACAATAAAAGTGATACTATGGAAATCAGAAAACATAATAATTATATTTCTAAATCTTATTGTCATCTCATGGTGAATTTTCTCATACAATATTTTAAATAGATACTTACTTAACTAAATATTTTCAGGAATCGAACTCGGAAGAGGAATCTACTCACAATCCAAAAGAGATCTTCGTTGATGGAGCGGACAAGACCAGCGCCCGTGTGCACCACATCAAAGAAGGCGTTACATACGAAGTCAGAGTCCAGGCCTACACCAGAAACGGAGACGGGCCTCTATCTCACCCCATGAAGATCAAAATCGCAACATCAGACAGCGACAGACACAGGGATGATTACAGCGATAGACAAAGGGATGATTACAACGATTAATTCCGATGAATATTTGTCTTAATATTGTGATGTTGTTTTGTGTTTTAATCTTGAAATAAACGTTACCAAATATATATTTCCTCTATCATTACCGACATTAATAGATATATATTGATAAAGACCTTCAATCAAATTTCAACTAAGACTCTGAAAGAGTTTTCAAATGTTATATTTTGGATTTCAATACTATTTTAGCGATAATATCCAAGTTGGATCTTCAAGTTGAGTATCAACTTGAAATATTAATATTAACTTAAACAACTTTTGACAGAGACAGGCGACCAATCCTATACAAAACTAGGCCCAGTATGTAAAAAGATAACAATGGAGTAAATTAAAAGGTACTACATCAAATATCAGTAATCAGTATCAGAGATCAATAATACATCAAAGTGTTTTGCGGTAAATCTGTAATTGCTGGCAACCTGAAAGCCGTGATATTATTTTGAGGTCCAGTAAAAGTGAGGTTATGTTGCAGTCTTTTTTTGTCAGACCTTAGCTTAGGTTTAAATATTAGGGGTTAAAATATGAAATTGCCGTATTATTGTAATAGGTTCTTTGAATTGACATAGAATCTTCATAGTTTGAGGTTTTCGAATGAAACTTTTTCACATGGTTTCTATGATGTTCTTCTTTTAAAAAATGTGAAACATTTGAATATCGACTTTCAATTGTTCTTGTTATTTACCTTAGACTAGAAAGATGGATACTGCGAAAATTCGAGTTGATTTTTGAATACGAGTTCCGACGCGGAAGTAACGCGGCAGAAACAGCCCGCAATATCAATGTTGCGTTTGGAGAGGGATCTGCTAATGAACGCAACGTGCGATTTTGGTTTAAACGTTACCGTGATGGAAACTTCGACCTGAAGAACGAGCCACGAGAAAGACCGCCCGCACAGGTGATTAACGATGAATTAAGAGAGATGGTGGAAGCCGATCTTTGACTCATTTGCGTCAAATCAATAAAATAAAAAAAATTGAAATATGGGTGCCTCATGATTTGACTGATGTGCAGAAAGAAACGCGTGTTGAAACTTGTGTTGCCTTGTTGAATCGCTACAGAAATGAAGGAATATTAAATCGAATTGTGACATGTGATGAAAAGTGGATTCTTTATGATAACCGTAAAAGAAAAATGCAATGGCTGACCCCAGGTCAAACGCCACAACAGTGTCCTAAAGCAAAACTTACCAATAAAAAGGTAATGATAACTGTTTGGTGGTCTCAGCATGGTGTTATCAACTATAGTTTTCTCCGATCTGGTCAATCAATAACGGCAGATGTCTATTGTGCCGAACTCCGAACAATGTTGGCAAAACTAGCAGTAAAGCAGCCCCGACTCATGAACGATCTTCACCATTATTGCTCCATGACAACGCGAGACCTCATACAGCACGAGAAACCTTTTTGACCCTTCAGGAACTGCAATTAGAAACCATTCGACATCCTCCGTATTCGCCAGACCTTGCTCCAACGGACTACCATTTTTTTCGTGATAAGTTTTCTTCCCAGGAGGCAGTACAAAATGCTTTTACACAGTTTGTGCAGTCTAAATCCTCAGAGTTCTATCACAAAGGCATAAATGACCTTCCTATTAGATGGCAGCAATGTATAGATAATAATGGTAACTATTTTGATTAAATAAATTTGTTAAAAATTAAAAAATAAACAATTTTGATTTTCAGTACAAATCGGCAATTTTATACTTTAATCCCTATTATTAGGTCCTTACATATGAAATTGGCGTATTGTAGTACTGGCCACTTTGATCTAAAGAATTTCCGCTTTAGTTAAGAATTGCAAATTCAAATTTATACAGCTATTTACACATTTATTGTGTTTTGTAAACTGTCATTCATTTGCATTTTTTCTTTCCTTTTTTTTCTTTGCGTCTCTTAGTTGACGAAATGTAAAAAACTTGAAATATCGCGTTATTTACGAGTACGAGTTCTACCGTGGCACAAGTGCTGCGGAAACGGCTCGAAGAGTTGACGATCGGTATGGCGGTCGTGTAGCAAAAGAAAACACCATACGCAAGCTACATCAGACTTGGCTGCAGGCTGCGGTGTTAATGATAAAACTGTTTTAATCCATTTAAAACAAACGGAAAGATTAAAAAGCTTGAAAGGTGGGTACCTCACGAATTGAGTGAAGCAAACCGCCAAACGCGCGTTGACTGCTGCGTTACGTTGCTCAACCGGCACAATAATGAAGGAATTTTAAATGAAATCGTTACCTGTGATGAAAAGTGGATCCTGTACGACAATCGAAAGCGCTGATCGCAATGGCTGAACCCTGGCGAGCCAGCCAAATCCTGCCCCAAACGAAAATTGACCCAATAAAAGTTACTTGTGAGCGTTTGGTGGACTAGCGCCGGTGTCGTGCATTACAGCTTTCTCAAATCTGGCCAGACGATTACGGCAAATGTCTATTGTCAGCAATTGTAAACTATGATGGACAAGCTAGCTGCTAAACAACAGAGGCTGGTCAATCGTTTTACGCCACTACTGCTTCACGACAACGCTAGACAACACACGGCACAACAGACGGCTACCAAATTAGAGAAGCTCCAATTGGAATGCCTAAGACATCCACCGTACTCCCTGGACCTTGCTCCAACTGATTACTATCTTTTTCGAAATTTAGATAATTTCTTGCCAGAGAAAAAATTCAACTCCGATGAGGCAGTACAAACCACCTTCAAAGATTTTATTAATTGCCGTCCGAATGGTTTTTTTATTAAAGGGATCAATGAACTAGCCATGTTAATATGGCAAAAGTGCATAGATAACAATGGTTTATTCTTTGGTACATCAATATACTACTCGTATATTAAAAAATATTTGACTATAAGCTCCTCCCATACCAAACGCCAGTTTCATATGTACTCGTATAACCCAAATACCAATATTTATCATATTTAGTACTGCATTATCTTCTTCATCGTTCCGCTCTTGACAGAGGGGTCGTGGTCATCACGGAGATTTTTGAGTGACACACTTCACCACACGCCGCCACTCTTCCCGAAGAGCCGCTTTGCGGGAGCATTCGCTGATGGTTGCCGAACAACTAGCCTTGATCTGGTCGGTCCATCTCATTGGTGATCTTCCTCTGGCTCTGGTGCCCTCCACTCTGCCTTGTACAACAAGACGCTCAATGGACGTTCCCTCTCGCCTTGACACATGTCCGAAGAAACTGAGGATCCGAGATTGCACCGTGGAAAGCAGGCGCTGTTTAATACCAAGCTCTTTGAGTATTGAGACTGCATTATACAGAAGAATAAATGACCACCTTATTTCTAAAAAAAGAGTGACCAAAAAACGCTAGTTACATTTTTATTCCATTATAACACATTCTAACTGAAGTATCAATATCGTGCGAGTATGAAAAAAACGATTTAAAGGACTTACTTTTAGAAAGATCCGAACGGAACTAAACATCCTTGAACTGTCATTGTTATTCCAGACAGATACAAATACGAAACTTCATAAAATTACACTTTTATTCTTAATTATCTACACTAATATTATAAACAAATTGTTTGTTGAGGGAAGTACTGGTTCGAATTAATCCCTCAACCCCCAAGCGACAACCGGTTGTCGCGATAACAATTGATTTTAATTGTGTCTGGAATATCCGATCGTCAAAGGATTAAGAAAAATATGTTTGTGTTGGATAGCCCATTTATCGAGGAAGGCTTTAGGCTATCTACCATCACGGCGCGACCAATAGGAGCGAAGCATGAGTGAAAAATGTTGCAAAAACGAGGAAAATCATTTATATTTGAAGGCTGTCGTTGCGTGCGCTGCGTAAATAAGTTATCCAAAAAATATGCAGGAAAGAATTATTCCTCTTTAAATGATTTAAAAAAAGGTCTGCGACAGTATATGTCTATCTTTTAAAAACTTCGCGATCACAATAAAAGAAATTGACGCGGGCGAAGTCGCGGGCAACAGCTAGTTTATTAATAAAAAAAAACATAGAGTGTTTGGTGTCTTCTATTTTCTACTTAATGTAACCTCGTTAGACCTGGAGCATGAATTCCTACAGTAATGAATTAATGATCTTACTAATCATTCGATCTTAAAGTTAGTTCCTCTTAATGCACGAATTAAGAGGAACTAACTTTTTATAGTCAGTCACGCCGAGCACTTTAATTACTAATTTCGCAAAGTTAGAGATACTGCATCAAAGTCATATTAACGGAAGTATTAATTAACTTAGTAAAGAAGCAATTTTAATAATAAAAAAATTTTTTTTGCTCTTTTAAAAGGCAATCGGCGTTTTATTTTAGTGCAAATTTAAAATATTGAAAAAACAAGACAAATTGAAATACAAACGTCAGTTCTATCTTAATTCAGTAGCACTGGTAAGTGTTTTGGTACAGGGGTAAAATAATTTATTGCAGTGTTAGCATTTTCTTTTTAACTTGATATTGAAATTTGGTGCATTGAGAGGAAAAGTCGGCTTTTATCATTAGAATGATATACTTTGATGTAGAAGTTGTACTTTTAAAAATTGGATAGATTATTAAAATAGTACATAAAAAAAACGAGTAATGTTTATTTTTATAAAAATAAGTTGAAAATCATATATTTCTTCGTAATCCCTTCTCATGGTTGGCAGATAAGCGGATTGCATAACGTCGCTGCGCGTGCAACACCGCTGGAGAGCAGTTTGTGAAAACCGTGTATCTGCTTTTATCAAAATTTTACAAGAGGTTAAGAAAACTGGACATTTTAGTCATTTGGCTATATTTTACGGACCAAACCAAGTAGTTACTTTTTTGTGACTTACTTTATAAGAAAGTTACTTGTTAGTTCGGCCCGTAAAATATTGTCAAATGACTAGGATTTCTAGTTTCCTTAACCTCTTGTAAAATTGTATAAAAGCAGATACGCGGTATTTACAAACTGCTCTTCCACGGTGTTGCACGCGCAGCGATGATACGCGGAATTTTGTCTGGCTCGAACTTTCCAAAGGAGCATTTGCATTTTGACTAGGTGCAGAAATTGTACCTCTTGATCGTGCACCTCTAGAACGTGTACCTCTAGACTTAACAGCACGCAGGATTGCTAGGAGGTGGGCAGCAGCGTCTTTTTTCTACATTATGTGTTGGTCGAACTATGATCGCGAATCCCGCAAAGGGTGATGATTATAGAAAAATCATCTTTCTGTCCAGCTGTGGACTGTTGTGGGCTAGTGATGATGAGAGAGGAAACACCACGGCCGTTTTTCCATACAAACGTAGTCCCCTGTTTCCTCCCTAGATAATGCCAGTAGAGCAATAATTTTTATCATAAAAATCTATGGCCACTATTAGCATGTTTCTATGTTTTCTGATTTTTCATAAATTAATTAATAAAAAGATATGAGCCCTCAAAAATTGAAAAAATTCGCAAGATTTTCCGCTGTGTTCAAACATCCAGAAAACAAATTTGTCTAAATTTTAGAAAAAAAGGAAAACATAGTACGAACACGACCAAAGCCTTTCTTTAATTTCTAATGAAAAAAATATTTAAATCGGTCTAGTTTTGGAAAAGTAATCGGGGGACTACGAAACGTTGATTTGGTGTGTTTTTAGTAGGCATTTTTGGTCCAAGAAGCAGTTGTCTCTATCACACTCTGCGATGAATGCGTTTGGCACTGCGCGGCAGCAATAGATTTTACAAATACCTATTTTTCAATTCTCTCGTCCGAAGTGTTTCTTCTTAAGACAAGATGTCAAAGCTTTAGTTACTCTAATACTTTTTTATCATTGATGTAGGTAAAATAAAAAACTAGACATACTACCAGAAGATTTTTGATTCCACTTTTGTGTAAATAAATTAATACATAAAAATCAAATGTGTTCAGGAAAGGTAGAATGCTGGAGTTGCAATCTTGAAATACGTGTTTCATGCTTGGAAGAGTAAGTTAGGTTCTGAAGGTGTTTTTGTGACCTTTTAAAGGCTTTTGAATGTGTGGACCATCAAATTTTACTTAGAAAACTTAGACAATATGGTATTTCGAATGATTCCTTGAATTAAATAAGCTCATACCTCATAGGCGAAACACAAGAAGTTTGCATTAATAGAACTGAGTCTTCAGGGTCGGTCCTTATAGTGGCTGTTCCTCACGGATAAGGACCGTTACTATTTTTAATTTAATTAAATGACCTTCCCTACTATATGAATAATTTCTGTTAGGTGGCTATGTTTGCAGATGATACATCTGAGATTTCTAAAACTTTGGGGTGGTGGGATCTACCTCCTAGTGATCTACCCTGGGCAACGGCATCTTTGGTTAGTAATCAATGATGACGGCTAACAGATCCCTCGGCGGTGGTAGGCTTCGTAAGAGGCTGCCTGGATGCTACCACCCTCCTGCCGAAGTCCAGAGCCAAACAATTTTTCTGTGTTCCGCTGGTGTGAGGCAGAACCAGTACCTCTGGGTAAGCTCGCTACATCTAAAGATTCTTCTTAACCGTATAGTTAAGTATGTAGTCAAGAGCATGCCCATTATTAAAAATAAAAATTAAGGAAGGCAATAATCATTTGACGATGTATAGGTCTACTGCTAATGCTGTGAGGAAGATAAGGTAATTAATTGACTGATTTTGGAACTGCAATAATAGTGCATGTTAGCAACATTCACAGTATAATGTCATACGAAATTTTGTTATGGGACACAGCGGCAGAAAATGAAACTTTTATACTGCAGAAACGTGCTGTGGGGGCAATTTACGGCCTTCGACCCTGTGAATCGCTAAAAGAACTGTTCAGTGTGATCAATATACTTACAGTCGCTTCTCTATATATTTTCGAGAAAATTGTTTACGTTTGTAGAACCTCCATTTATTTGTAAAAAAATTGACGTACAAAATTTCAATTTTAGTTTGTCATGTTGTTGTGATAAATATCTGTGTAATACCAAAATTATACAACAAAAAAAAGCTTACCTACGTAAAAAATTCCTCATCTACGACTATTTATTGGCATGTAGTTGTCTAGTAAGTCAGTACATTATTACTTCTCGACCTGTTCAGATCAAATTGGAATATTTAATAACCAAATCCAACAAGACCAAGTAAATATGTCGCAGTGCCTATACTTTCTTTTGCTTGTGGTCGCTAGCCAGGCCTACAATTACGACAGGGACCAACAGGACATACGAGCACCTCGTTTGACCCGCATCACATTGATAGATGATCCATCTTTGTCCTTTAAAGTCAATTGGAACCGCGTTTCAACACCTGATGGAGGAGAGTCGATTCAGGGATACAAGGTATGATTTCAAGCATGTTAAGTAGTCTTATATTATTTTAAACATAGTTTAAGTTCAGATCCAACTCAACTTCATTAAACTGGTATCATGGTGCCAAATCCTAACCTGTTTTCATTTCGTTTCAGGTAAAAGTGTGGCATCATCGTAGGAACAGGTCAGACAGATACGAATCAGACAGATACGAATCAGACAACGGTGATAGGAGGCAGGATGATGATTACGAGAGATCTAGGGTGAGATGGGGCTTATCACGTTTTATATTATAATTTTGGTATTCTTATCTCACTTAATAATATATTGTCCTTTTTATCTTACAAATATTTTAATGTGAAAGTTTGTATAGATATTCTGTGTTAGGTCTTCTGTGTAAAGTTTTGGGTTAGAAAATAATATGTGAGGCATAATGTTTCTTTTTTCAAAAGTAGTCGTTTGTTTATTGATCAGTGTTACATTTTCATCGCATTTCAATATTTTTGGTCATCATGGATACGTTAAAAATTTGAGTATATTAAAATGTTAAAAATCAATTTTAATAAATCATGATTTTCATGAAATATTGAAACTGATATAATAATATCTATACGAATAAATGGTATTTGATATATGCTCTGTTATGTTATGTTTGTGGTGGAAGTACATATTATTGTGTTTCTTTCTATATGACCAAAACTTTTTCATTGAATAATCTAAGTAGTCGCATTAAGATTCAATGTTATTGGTATTCATACAATAAAAGGGATACTATGGAAAGCAGAAAACGTAATAATTATATTTCTAAATCTTATTGTCATCTCATGGTGAATTTTCCCATACAATATTTTAAATAGATACTTACTTAACTAAATATTTTCAGGAATCGAACTCGGAAGAGGAATCTTCTCACAATCCAAAAGAGATCTTCGTTGATGGAGCGGACAAGACCAGCGCCCGTGTGCACCACATCAAAGAAGGCGTCACATACGAAGTCAGAGTCCAGGCCTACACCAGAAACGGAGACGGGCCTCTATCTCACCCCATGAAGATCAAAATCGCGACATCAGACAGCGATAGACACAGGGATGATTACAACGATTAATTCCTCTAAATATCTGTCTTAATATTGTGGTGTTGTTTTGTGTTTTAATCTTGAAATAAACGATACAAAAATATGTATATTTCTTCTATCTTTACCGACAATAATTATAAAAGTCCTTCAAATTAACTTCAAGTAAGACTGTCTGAAAGAGTTTTAAAAAGTTTTTTTTTGTTTAATTACGTATGTTTAACCTTCAAGTTAAGTATCAATTTTTGATAGAGACAGGCGACCGAAACAACCCTATACAAAGCTAGGCTGGGCCTAGTGTGTAAAAAGATAAAAACCGGCCAAATGCGAGTCAGACTCGCGCACTGAGGGTTTTATAAAACTTTAACTAAATTAGGGGTCCACTTACTTTCACTTAGCCAAAATACCACTTTATTTTGTTGACTGCAATAACTTTGTTTTTAATAGTGTTTGTATGAAAGACAATGTTATATTTGCGGTTGTTAAAAATGTGTTATTTCTCAAAAACTACTGGTTTGATCTCGTTCAAACCTATTTTCGTTGAAAAGTATTTGTTAAGATATATATTACGTTTCTTTTTCAAAATTTTCACTTGCTTAGTTTAAAAGTTCTATAGCGTCTATCTTCCAAATGTTAGATTTTTGGAGAAAAATGTTTTTAGAAACCTCGATGTCATTTTAAAAGACCTATCCATAGATACCCCATTATTGTTTGAGTAAAAAAATGTTTTTTGTTTTAGTTCAATGTATGGGAAGCCCCCTAAATATTATCATTATTTTTTATTTTTTGCATGAGAATCGTAAAGCGGTCAACAGGATACACCTACCCACCAAGTTTCAACTGTGTGATGTTAATGCTTTCTCAGAATAAAATGGCTGTGACATACGAAAGGACAGACAGACAGACAGACAGACTTGACGAAACTATAAGGGTTCCATTTTTTTCCGTTTGACAACACACGGCACAACAGACGGCTACCAAATTAGAGAAGCTCCAATTGGAATGCCTAAGACATCCACCGTACTCCCTGGACCTTGCTCCAACTGATTACTATCTTTTTCGAAATTTAGATAATTTCTTGCCAGAGAAAAAATTCAACTCCGATGAGGCAGTACAAACCACCTTCAAAGATTTTATTAATTGCCGTCCGAATGGTTTTTTTATTAAAGGGATCAATGAACTAGCCATGTTAATATGGCAAAAGTGCATAGATAACAATGGTTTATTCTTTGGTACATCAATATACTACTCGTATATTAAAAAATATTTGACTATAAGCTCCTCCCATACCAAACGCCAGTTTCATATGTACTCGTATAACCCAAATACCAATATTTATCATATTTAGTACTGCATTATCTTCTTCATCGTTCCGCTCTTGACAGAGGGGTCGTGGTCATCACGGAGATTTTTGAGTGACACACTTCACCACACGCCGCCACTCTTCCCGAAGAGCCGCTTTGCGGGAGCATTCGCTGATGGTTGCCGAACAACTAGCCTTGATCTGGTCGGTCCATCTCATTGGTGATCTTCCTCTGGCTCTGGTGCCCTCCACTCTGCCTTGTACAACAAGACGCTCAATGGACGTTCCCTCTCGCCTTGACACATGTCCGAAGAAACTGAGGATCCGAGATTGCACCGTGGAAAGCAGGCGCTGTTTAATACCAAGCTCTTTGAGTATTGAGACTGCATTATACAGAAGAATAAATGACCACCTTATTTCTAAAAAAAGAGTGACCAAAAAACGCTAGTTACATTTTTATTCCATTATAACACATTCTAACTGAAGTATCAATATCGTGCGAGTATGAAAAAAACGATTTAAAGGACTTACTTTTAGAAAGATCCGAACGGAACTAAACATCCTTGAACTGTCATTGTTATTCCAGACAGATACAAATACGAAACTTCATAAAATTACACTTTTATTCTTAATTATCTACACTAATATTATAAACAAATTGTTTGTTGAGGGAAGTACTGGTTCGAATTAATCCCTCAACCCCCAAGCGACAACCGGTTGTCGCGATAACAATTGATTTTAATTGTGTCTGGAATATCCGATCGTCAAAGGATTAAGAAAAATATGTTTGTGTTGGATAGCCCATTTATCGAGGAAGGCTTTAGGCTATCTACCATCACGGCGCGACCAATAGGAGCGAAGCATGAGTGAAAAATGTTGCAAAAACGAGGAAAATCATTTATATTTGAAGGCTGTCGTTGCGTGCGCTGCGTAAATAAGTTATCCAAAAAATATGCAGGAAAGAATTATTCCTCTTTAAATGATTTAAAAAAAGGTCTGCGACAGTATATGTCTATCTTTTAAAAACTTCGCGATCACAATAAAAGAAATTGACGCGGGCGAAGTCGCGGGCAACAGCTAGTTTATTAATAAAAAAAAACATAGAGTGTTTGGTGTCTTCTATTTTCTACTTAATGTAACCTCGTTAGACCTGGAGCATGAATTCCTACAGTAATGAATTAATGATCTTACTAATCATTCGATCTTAAAGTTAGTTCCTCTTAATGCACGAATTAAGAGGAACTAACTTTTTATAGTCAGTCACGCCGAGCACTTTAATTACTAATTTCGCAAAGTTAGAGATACTGCATCAAAGTCATATTAACGGAAGTATTAATTAACTTAGTAAAGAAGCAATTTTAATAATAAAAAAATTTTTTTTGCTCTTTTAAAAGGCAATCGGCGTTTTATTTTAGTGCAAATTTAAAATATTGAAAAAACAAGACAAATTGAAATACAAACGTCAGTTCTATCTTAATTCAGTAGCACTGGTAAGTGTTTTGGTACAGGGGTAAAATAATTTATTGCAGTGTTAGCATTTTCTTTTTAACTTGATATTGAAATTTGGTGCATTGAGAGGAAAAGTCGGCTTTTATCATTAGAATGATATACTTTGATGTAGAAGTTGTACTTTTAAAAATTGGATAGATTATTAAAATAGTACATAAAAAAAACGAGTAATGTTTATTTTTATAAAAATAAGTTGAAAATCATATATTTCTTCGTAATCCCTTCTCATGGTTGGCAGATAAGCGGATTGCATAACGTCGCTGCGCGTGCAACACCGCTGGAGAGCAGTTTGTGAAAACCGTGTATCTGCTTTTATCAAAATTTTACAAGAGGTTAAGAAAACTGGACATTTTAGTCATTTGGCTATATTTTACGGACCAAACCAAGTAGTTACTTTTTTGTGACTTACTTTATAAGAAAGTTACTTGTTAGTTCGGCCCGTAAAATATTGTCAAATGACTAGGATTTCTAGTTTCCTTAACCTCTTGTAAAATTGTATAAAAGCAGATACGCGGTATTTACAAACTGCTCTTCCACGGTGTTGCACGCGCAGCGATGATACGCGGAATTTTGTCTGGCTCGAACTTTCCAAAGGAGCATTTGCATTTTGACTAGGTGCAGAAATTGTACCTCTTGATCGTGCACCTCTAGAACGTGTACCTCTAGACTTAACAGCACGCAGGATTGCTAGGAGGTGGGCAGCAGCGTCTTTTTTCTACATTATGTGTTGGTCGAACTATGATCGCGAATCCCGCAAAGGGTGATGATTATAGAAAAATCATCTTTCTGTCCAGCTGTGGACTGTTGTGGGCTAGTGATGATGAGAGAGGAAACACCACGGCCGTTTTTCCATACAAACGTAGTCCCCTGTTTCCTCCCTAGATAATGCCAGTAGAGCAATAATTTTTATCATAAAAATCTATGGCCACTATTAGCATGTTTCTATGTTTTCTGATTTTTCATAAATTAATTAATAAAAAGATATGAGCCCTCAAAAATTGAAAAAATTCGCAAGATTTTCCGCTGTGTTCAAACATCCAGAAAACAAATTTGTCTAAATTTTAGAAAAAAAGGAAAACATAGTACGAACACGACCAAAGCCTTTCTTTAATTTCTAATGAAAAAAATATTTAAATCGGTCTAGTTTTGGAAAAGTAATCGGGGGACTACGAAACGTTGATTTGGTGTGTTTTTAGTAGGCATTTTTGGTCCAAGAAGCAGTTGTCTCTATCACACTCTGCGATGAATGCGTTTGGCACTGCGCGGCAGCAATAGATTTTACAAATACCTATTTTTCAATTCTCTCGTCCGAAGTGTTTCTTCTTAAGACAAGATGTCAAAGCTTTAGTTACTCTAATACTTTTTTATCATTGATGTAGGTAAAATAAAAAACTAGACATACTACCAGAAGATTTTTGATTCCACTTTTGTGTAAATAAATTAATACATAAAAATCAAATGTGTTCAGGAAAGGTAGAATGCTGGAGTTGCAATCTTGAAATACGTGTTTCATGCTTGGAAGAGTAAGTTAGGTTCTGAAGGTGTTTTTGTGACCTTTTAAAGGCTTTTGAATGTGTGGACCATCAAATTTTACTTAGAAAACTTAGACAATATGGTATTTCGAATGATTCCTTGAATTAAATAAGCTCATACCTCATAGGCGAAACACAAGAAGTTTGCATTAATAGAACTGAGTCTTCAGGGTCGGTCCTTATAGTGGCTGTTCCTCACGGATAAGGACCGTTACTATTTTTAATTTAATTAAATGACCTTCCCTACTATATGAATAATTTCTGTTAGGTGGCTATGTTTGCAGATGATACATCTGAGATTTCTAAAACTTTGGGGTGGTGGGATCTACCTCCTAGTGATCTACCCTGGGCAACGGCATCTTTGGTTAGTAATCAATGATGACGGCTAACAGATCCCTCGGCGGTGGTAGGCTTCGTAAGAGGCTGCCTGGATGCTACCACCCTCCTGCCGAAGTCCAGAGCCAAACAATTTTTCTGTGTTCCGCTGGTGTGAGGCAGAACCAGTACCTCTGGGTAAGCTCGCTACATCTAAAGATTCTTCTTAACCGTATAGTTAAGTATGTAGTCAAGAGCATGCCCATTATTAAAAATAAAAATTAAGGAAGGCAATAATCATTTGACGATGTATAGGTCTACTGCTAATGCTGTGAGGAAGATAAGGTAATTAATTGACTGATTTTGGAACTGCAATAATAGTGCATGTTAGCAACATTCACAGTATAATGTCATACGAAATTTTGTTATGGGACACAGCGGCAGAAAATGAAACTTTTATACTGCAGAAACGTGCTGTGGGGGCAATTTACGGCCTTCGACCCTGTGAATCGCTAAAAGAACTGTTCAGTGTGATCAATATACTTACAGTCGCTTCTCTATATATTTTCGAGAAAATTGTTTACGTTTGTAGAACCTCCATTTATTTGTAAAAAAATTGACGTACAAAATTTCAATTTTAGTTTGTCATGTTGTTGTGATAAATATCTGTGTAATACCAAAATTATACAACAAAAAAAAGCTTACCTACGTAAAAAATTCCTCATCTACGACTATTTATTGGCATGTAGTTGTCTAGTAAGTCAGTACATTATTACTTCTCGACCTGTTCAGATCAAATTGGAATATTTAATAACCAAATCCAACAAGACCAAGTAAATATGTCGCAGTGCCTATACTTTCTTTTGCTTGTGGTCGCTAGCCAGGCCTACAATTACGACAGGGACCAACAGGACATACGAGCACCTCGTTTGACCCGCATCACATTGATAGATGATCCATCTTTGTCCTTTAAAGTCAATTGGAACCGCGTTTCAACACCTGATGGAGGAGAGTCGATTCAGGGATACAAGGTATGATTTCAAGCATGTTAAGTAGTCTTATATTATTTTAAACATAGTTTAAGTTCAGATCCAACTCAACTTCATTAAACTGGTATCATGGTGCCAAATCCTAACCTGTTTTCATTTCGTTTCAGGTAAAAGTGTGGCATCATCGTAGGAACAGGTCAGACAGATACGAATCAGACAGATACGAATCAGACAACGGTGATAGGAGGCAGGATGATGATTACGAGAGATCTAGGGTGAGATGGGGCTTATCACGTTTTATATTATAATTTTGGTATTCTTATCTCACTTAATAATATATTGTCCTTTTTATCTTACAAATATTTTAATGTGAAAGTTTGTATAGATATTCTGTGTTAGGTCTTCTGTGTAAAGTTTTGGGTTAGAAAATAATATGTGAGGCATAATGTTTCTTTTTTCAAAAGTAGTCGTTTGTTTATTGATCAGTGTTACATTTTCATCGCATTTCAATATTTTTGGTCATCATGGATACGTTAAAAATTTGAGTATATTAAAATGTTAAAAATCAATTTTAATAAATCATGATTTTCATGAAATATTGAAACTGATATAATAATATCTATACGAATAAATGGTATTTGATATATGCTCTGTTATGTTATGTTTGTGGTGGAAGTACATATTATTGTGTTTCTTTCTATATGACCAAAACTTTTTCATTGAATAATCTAAGTAGTCGCATTAAGATTCAATGTTATTGGTATTCATACAATAAAAGGGATACTATGGAAAGCAGAAAACGTAATAATTATATTTCTAAATCTTATTGTCATCTCATGGTGAATTTTCCCATACAATATTTTAAATAGATACTTACTTAACTAAATATTTTCAGGAATCGAACTCGGAAGAGGAATCTTCTCACAATCCAAAAGAGATCTTCGTTGATGGAGCGGACAAGACCAGCGCCCGTGTGCACCACATCAAAGAAGGCGTCACATACGAAGTCAGAGTCCAGGCCTACACCAGAAACGGAGACGGGCCTCTATCTCACCCCATGAAGATCAAAATCGCGACATCAGACAGCGATAGACACAGGGATGATTACAACGATTAATTCCTCTAAATATCTGTCTTAATATTGTGGTGTTGTTTTGTGTTTTAATCTTGAAATAAACGATACAAAAATATGTATATTTCTTCTATCTTTACCGACAATAATTATAAAAGTCCTTCAAATTAACTTCAAGTAAGACTGTCTGAAAGAGTTTTAAAAAGTTTTTTTTTGTTTAATTACGTATGTTTAACCTTCAAGTTAAGTATCAATTTTTGATAGAGACAGGCGACCGAAACAACCCTATACAAAGCTAGGCTGGGCCTAGTGTGTAAAAAGATAAAAACCGGCCAAATGCGAGTCAGACTCGCGCACTGAGGGTTTTATAAAACTTTAACTAAATTAGGGGTCCACTTACTTTCACTTAGCCAAAATACCACTTTATTTTGTTGACTGCAATAACTTTGTTTTTAATAGTGTTTGTATGAAAGACAATGTTATATTTGCGGTTGTTAAAAATGTGTTATTTCTCAAAAACTACTGGTTTGATCTCGTTCAAACCTATTTTCGTTGAAAAGTATTTGTTAAGATATATATTACGTTTCTTTTTCAAAATTTTCACTTGCTTAGTTTAAAAGTTCTATAGCGTCTATCTTCCAAATGTTAGATTTTTGGAGAAAAATGTTTTTAGAAACCTCGATGTCATTTTAAAAGACCTATCCATAGATACCCCATTATTGTTTGAGTAAAAAAATGTTTTTTGTTTTAGTTCAATGTATGGGAAGCCCCCTAAATATTATCATTATTTTTTATTTTTTGCATGAGAATCGTAAAGCGGTCAACAGGATACACCTACCCACCAAGTTTCAACTGTGTGATGTTAATGCTTTCTCAGAATAAAATGGCTGTGACATACGAAAGGACAGACAGACAGACAGACAGACTTGACGAAACTATAAGGGTTCCATTTTTTGCCATTCAGCTACGGAACCCTAAAAATGGTGTAAATTAAAAGGTTAATACATACATCAAAGTGATTTGCGGTTTTGAGGTCCAGTAAAAGTGAGGTTATGTTGCAGTCTTTTTTTTGTCAGACCTTAGGTGTAAATATATTACCCAAATACTAATGTATATACATAAAAATGAATCCCTATTACCCTTGGTCATCGCATCGTGAACGGCTGGACCGATGTCGCTAATTCTTTTTTTGGTTTGTTTGATAATGTCAGGGGAGTGTTCTTATGAAAGAAAAAATTAAGAAAATTGCGCGGAATATTAGACAATTTAAGAAGTCTTAATCACCATAGTAAATTATTTTTAATGAAACCTTATCGCTCTTGACAATATAAACTGTTTTAATGTATGGCGTTTGACATAACATTGACAAAATGCGTGCTGCAAATTTGCACATGGCCAGTAATGTCGCCTGTTACCGTGTCGGAATACCAACAAAGCTATTTAGGTATAACCTACCAGAAAAAAAAAAAACAAAGAATGTTACATTGTATATCATGAAGCATGATAATAATAAACTATTGGTAATATATATTTTTTAATTTTATCATTTCGTTATCAATATTTATAGTTAAAGACAGGACAACTTTTCTTGCGCTGCTTCTTCTCGGCAATAGCCCACATTTGTCCCGAAGCGGTGGTAGGTTTAAATATTGGGATGTCTAAAAGCGCTTCCAGGGGCATATTTGCACAAATAAAACTGTTTTACTGATTTTACTGATTTTAACGTCTGTCGGGTCCGCTACTGTTAATCATATTTAGTAGTGGATTGTACAGAAGTATAAATGAAAACCTTATTAAAAAAAAAAGTGTGTCCTAAACATAGTTAACTTTTTTTTTCATTATTATAACAGATTCTAACTGTATGAGTATAGCACTTATTAATAAAATAAAAATCATAAGTATAGCGAATCCTGCATAAGTATAGTACTTATTAATAAAATAAAATTTAAAATATTGATAAAACAAGACAAATTAAAACACTAACGTCAATCTAATTGTATCTTAATTCAGTAGTAGAATAAAATAATTTATTTCAGTGTAGCATTTCCTTTTTAATTTGATATTGAAATTTGGTGCATTGAGAGGAACAGTCGGCTTTTATCATTAGAATGATATACTTTGATGTAGAAGTTGTACTTTTAAAATTGGATAGATTATTAAAATAGTAACATTAAAAAATCGAGTAATCTTTATTTTTATAAAAAAAAGTTGAAAATCATGTATTTCTTCGTAGTCCCTTCTCATGATTGGCAGATATGCGGATTGCATAAGCGGAATTTCGTTTGGCTCGAACTTTCTAAAGGAGATTGCATTTTGACAAGGTGCAGAAACTGTACCTCTTAATCGTGCACCTCTAGGACGTGTACCTCTAGACCTAACAGCACGCAGAATTGCTAGGAGATGGGCAGCAGCGTCTTTTTTCTATATTACGTGTTGGTCGAACAGTTTTTTTTTTTTTATTATAAATAATGGGCTTGCTCTTGACTACATACTTAACTATACGGTTAAGAAGAAGCCTAAGATGGAGCGAGCTTACCCAGAGGTACTGGTTCTCCAACACACCAGCGGAACACAGAAAAACTGTTTGGCGCTGGACTCCGGCAGGAGGGTGGTAGCATCCAGGCAGCCTCTTACAAAGCCTACCACCTCAGAGGGATCTGTAAGCCCTCATCATTGGTTAGAAAACCAATGATGCCGTTGCTCAGGGTGGACCACTAGGAGGTAGATCCCACGACCCCAAAACTGTGGTCGCGAATCCTGCAAAGGGTGGAGATTATAAAGAAATCATCTTTCTGTCCAGCTGTGGACTGTTGTGGGCTAATGATGATGAGTTTCATTTGTTTGTCAAAGTTTTAGTTACTTTAATACTAACTTATTTATCATTGCTGTAGGTAAAATAAAAAAACTAGATACAACCAGTAGTTTTTTTATCCCACTTTTGTGTAAATAAATTAATACATAAAAATGAAATAGGTTCAGGAAAGGTAAAATGCTGAAGTTGCAATCTTGAAATACGTGTTTACGTGCTTCATGCTTGGAAGAGTGAGTTTTCTTTAGGTGTTTTTGTGAACTTTTAAAGGCTTTTGGATGTGTGGGTGGACCATCAAATTTTACTTAGAAATCTTAGACAATATGGTATTTCGAATGATTCCTTGGATTAAATAAGCTCATATCTCATAGGCGAAACACAAGAAGTTTACATTAATGGAACTGAGTTTTCAGGGTCGGCCCTTATCATGGCTGTTCCTCACGGATAAGGACCGTTACTATTTTGAATTTTCTTAAATTACTATATTAATAATCTCGGTTAGGTGACTTTGTTTGCAGATGATACATCTAAGATTTCTAAAACTTTGGGGTGGTGGGATCTACCTCCTAGGGGTCCACCCTGGGCAACGGCATCATTGATTTTCTAACCAATGATGAGGGCTTACAGATCCCTCTGAGGTGGTAGGCTTTGAAAGAGGCTGCCTGGATGCTACCACCCTCCTGCCGGAGTCCAGCGCCAAACAGTTTTTCTGTGTTCCGCTGGTGTGTGGGAGAACCAGTGCCTCTAGGTAACCTCGTTACATCTTAGGCTTCTTCTTAACCGTATAGTTTAGTATGTAGTCAAGAGCAAGCCCATCATTTAAAAACTAATAATTAAGAAAGGCAAAGAATTATTTGACGATGTATGGTTCTACTGCTAATGCTTTAAGGAAGATAAGGTAATTAATTGACTGATTTTGGAACTGCAATAATAGTGCATGTTAGCAAAATTCACAGTATAATGTAATACGAAATTTTGTTATGGGACACAGCGGCAGAAAATGAAACTTTTTTTACTGTAGAAACGTGCTGTGGGGGCAATTTACGGCCTTCGACCCCGTGAATCGCTAAAAGAACTGTTCAGTGTGATCAATATACTTACAGTCGCTTCTCTATATATTTTCGAGAAAATTGTTTACGTCTGTAGAACCTCCATTTATTTGTAAAAAAATTGACGTACAAAATTTCAATTTTAGTTTGTCATGTTGTTGTGATAAATATCTGTGTAATACCAAAATTATACAACAAAAAAAAGCTTACCTACGTAAAAAATTCCTCATCTACGACTATTTATTGGCATGTAGTTGTCTAGTAAGTCAGTACATTATTACTTCTCGACCTGTTCAGATCAAATTGAAATATTTAATAACCAAATCCAACAAGACCAAGTAAATATGTCGCAGTGCCTATACTTTCTTTTGCTTGTGGTCGCTAGCCAGGCCTACAATTACGACAGGGACCAACAGGACATACGAGCACCTCGTTTGACCCGCATCACATTGATAGATGATCCATCTTTGTCCTTTAAAGTCAATTGGAACCGCGTTTCAACACCTGATGGAGGAGAGTCGATTCAGGGATACAAGGTATGATTTCAAGCATGTTAAGTAGTCTTATATTATTTTAAACATAGTTTAAGTTCAGATCCAACTCAACTTCATTAAACTGGTATCATGGTGCCAAATCCTAACCTGTTTTCATTTCGTTTCAGGTAAAAGTGTGGCATCATCGTAGGAACAGGTCAGACAGATACGAATCAGACAGATACGAATCAGACAACGGTGATAGGAGGCTGGATGATGATTACGAGAGATCTAGGGTGAGATGGGGCTTATCACGTTTTATATTATAATTTTAGTATTCTTATCTCACTTAATAATATATTGTCCTTTTCATCTTACAAATATTTTAATGTGAAAGTTTGTATAGATATTCTGTGTAAGGTCTTCTGCGTAAAGTTTTGGGTTAGAAAATTATATGTGAGGCATAATGTTTCTTTTTCCAAAAGTAGTCATTTGTTTTTTGACCAGTGTTACATTTTCATCGCATTTCAATATTTTTGGTCATCATGGATACGTTAAAAATTCGAGTATATTAAAATGTTAGGGATGTAAAAATCAATTTTAAAAAATCATGATTTTCATGAAATATTGAAACTAATATTATAATATCTATACAAATAAGCGGTATTTGATACATGCTCTGTTATATTATGTTTGTGGTGGAAGTACATATTATTGTGTTACTTTCTATATGACCTAAACTTTCACATTGAATAACCTAAGTAGTCGCATTAAGATTTAATGTTATTGGTATTCATACAATAAAAGGGATACAATGGAAAGCAGAAAACATAATAATTATATTTCTAAATCTTATTGTCATATCATGGTGAATTTTCCCATACAATATTTTAAATAGATACTTACTTAACTAAATATTTTCAGGAATCGAACTCGGAAGAGGAATCTACTCACAATCCAAAAGAGATCTTCGTTGATGGAGCGGACAAGACCAGCGCCCGTGTGCACCACATCAAAGAAGGCGTCACATACGAAGTCAGAGTCCAGGCTTACACCAGAAACGGAGACGGGCCTCTATCTCACCCCATGAAGATCAAAATCGCGACATCAGACAGCGATAGACACAGGGATGATTACAACGATTAATTCCGCTAAATATTTGTGGTAATATTGTAGTGTTTTTTTTGTGTTTTCATCTGAAAATAAACAATACAAAAATATTTTTTTCTTTTTTTATCATTCACTACATTTAAAATAGAAATCCTTTAATTATACTTCAATGAAATTATTAAATAAAATAAAATAAAAATAAAAACAAAATTGATTTATTTCAGACCATGTGTCCATATGTTTGTAGTAACAAGTTTGTTTTTATTTTTATTTTATTTTATTTAAAAAAAAAAAAAAAAAAAAATTAAAAAAAAAAAAAAAAAAAAAAAAAAAAAAAAAAAAAAAAATTGATTTATTTCAGACCATGTGTCCATATGTTTGTAGTAACAGAATGGAAAAACTTAAAATTATGTTAATATGTATCATTATGTAAAGAATTAATTTAAAACTAATTTAAATATCTGCCTGTACTGCCCGACACCCCGGCCACGTGTGTGTGTGTGTGTGTACACCCAGTGCCGCAGTATCGGACAGTCAGCTTATTGTTTTTAGAATATTGTTGGCGCTCCCACGCACCGTGCGCAGAAGTGATGCGATTCGCTTTCGCACTACGGTGTAAAAACCGTCTGTGTGTGCCAGCGCGAACATCCCCGATGCGCTACAGTAGCGTGGAAGCCCCAACAACATCCTAAGATCATTATTATATTTTACTCTGAGAGCGTTGATAGCCCCCTGCGTATAGTTGACCCACAGATTGCACGTGTGAAGTGTTTGGCAGTACGCCTTAAATAACGCTATTTTTACATCGGGACTGCTACGTGCAAATCTGCGAGCCAACATGTTGCAGCGGACTGCCAGCGCTCTCCTTTCCCTTTCAATGTCTTTGTCATCTTTCAAATCCTCGGTAACCACGTGACCGAGATACTTCAAGGACGACACTTTAACAAATTCATTACCATTGAGCTTAACAGGCGGTACAAACAGGACTTTGCGAGACGTGGCTTCAAATACCATCAACTCGCTTTTGGTACTTTTATACAAGAGGCCGTGGGATGTCGCGTACTCCTCGCATATTGTGATTAGCCTTCTGAGAGCAGCAACTGATGGACTCAGCAGGACCATATCATCGGCGTAGCTGATACTGTTTAAACATTGACCATCTATGGAGCAGCCGACACCAGCGCTGCTGAGCCCAACAATTAGCTCAGTTACGTACAGGTTAAAAAGTGTCAGGGAAGTCAGGCCGCCCTGCCTTACCCCACACTCCAACCCATATACATCAGAAAACTGATCCAACCATTTGTCAGTTGTAAGTCTGATGGCCATACCAATATTTAAAAATATTTATAATTTCACCTGGCACACCAACATCTAGAAGTTTATTCCAAAGAATGTCGTACCTAACCAGGTCAAACGCCTTTGACAGGTCTAGAAAAGCTGCGTAAACCGGTGTCTTCCTATCTATATAATACTTGACAATATGCTTGAGAGCCAGGTTAGCGCATTCGGTTGATAGTTTGGGCCTGAATCCGAACTGACCGTCATGCAGGTCTAAGTGACATTTAAGCTGTCTCTCAACTCAATCAAACCGTCAAGTACCTTAGCCGTAACAGTCGCTAATGAAATCGGACGATACTTAGTTTTATCGGATATATCGCCAGTTTTATTCTTGATGATTGGCACAACGACCAATTTCATCAGGTCTGCCGGTAGATACCGGCAGACCTGATGAAATCGATCGTTGAAGTCGATGAAATTTATGCTGATGGAGGTGATAGGATACTACTCGTATAGGTAGGGTGGCACTATGATTAGTACCTATTGGTATATGCCTAAAGTACTAAAGTACAAAAGGTTGACCTAAATATGGTATCCGCTTTCAGTTGACCAGTGGGCTACACAGAAATGTTTTGTGAGCGGTGCAACATACTATCAAAACATACAATAAATTGGCTTATTAGGTTTGTTAAATTTAATATGTTAAAAAAATACATCCAATAAACTACAACAGTTAGGTTCTGTGTGTCATGTATTTGATGTTTAAATAACTATTATTACACATATAAAATTATGGGTATAAAAGTGTGGAATACACAAGATATGGTAAGTAAATACCTTTATAAACTCATGAAGAATGAACAAAGAGGTAAATCATGTTTATTATTGGAGTGTCTGATACAAATAGTGTACAGCAGTCCCAGTAGTCTCGGAAGATGTGGCTCAGCGTACAGGAAATGCTCAATGCTATATGCTGATAATACGCGCAAGACTGTATAACTTTTAGTGTGCAGCGATTAGCATTATTATTTTTTGAAAATGTTATTATGTTAGAATTTTTTTGATAAGTGTATGAAAAAATTGTTTTATAAAATATATCCCCATGAAAAGTGAGTAAATGGTCAACATAGTTTGACTGTCTGAAAGAGTTTTAAAATGTTTTTCAGCAGTTTAATACCATCTTTTTTCAATGAGTTTGAGTAGCTACTTTAAATATTTTTTTATTACTAAATCAGCTTTTAACAGAAAAATTAAGCCACGTCAAATTTATTAATAAAATAAAATAAATTTATAACCAAGTTGTCATAATTTTTTTAAAAAGATAACATAGTAATATTATTTTTACCTTTGACTAGGTGATCTGTGTAATGATGTTGATGCCGACTTACCTGTAAGCCAAAGTACAAAGCAATAGATTATATATAATGTATAAGCAGTATAACGACTCTGGTAAAATAATAAATAGCCTATGAAAATATGTATATGTATAACAATATCTTGAATATATGAATATATGTATATATGTATATGTATATATATGCCTTGAATATATTTATAACAAAATCTGCAGTTTGTGGTCAGGCGTTTGATAATCCGAACCTATAAAATTATAGGCTATCAATTTCTTATCAATTAAAATCAGTTTCGTAAAAAAATCAAATTTTGTAGTCTCTCATCTGTATCTGTAATGACAAGGACATTTGACAGTTCCATGATGTCTATTGTGTCCCTCTGGATCTTTCCAAATATATCGGTTTTATTTAGGTATATACGCACAATATTGGTACTTTAGTTGAAAAATTGAAAAATTTTAAAAATATATGCGTTTTGTATTAATTTTGGTAAATTCTATAGCCAATGAGTCTCAAATAACCGACTTAAAATTATGAATGTGTAAGTTTCATTTATTTCAATTTTATATAGGTTTGTTCTTAGCTATACGGTTTTGACCCGGTCTCCCCTAAGTAGGCACTGGCTAATGAACCGACTTGGTATTACTCGTACATAGATCGCACAACTTATTTGGGTAGAAAATTTGAGTTGCGCGACTTGGGTTTTTTACAAGTTATGTTTTTGAGGTGCCCTCATTCCTTTTTGTAGCTATCCACAACTGGAAGCTACTATTTTTTTTCTAATTTATCAGTATTTACACCAATGTACGTAACTATCAACCTTAACAGAGGTTTCACTTAAGAGAGATAAACTTCTCACTGTTCCAAGTATTCATGTAAGTATTCACCGTGCGGGTGCCGGGTCCATCTTGTGGCAGAAAAATAAACTAACACTCGCCTTTACTACTCGTGTTTTTCTCCCGCCCAGCCAAATCTGTTATGGACCTGCTAATGCAGCTTTAGATACTCGTTCTAGTATTGAACTTACTGCAATTCCGGACAAGCCAAGGTCTTTCAACAGGTTATAGAGACATTTTGCTAGCATACCTGTCGCTTCTACTTTTAGAGCTTATATACTTAGTACCTAACCGTTTAGTGTTAATTAATTTAGCAGATCTGAATATTTGTTTTGTTTCATCGTGTGGTCTTTAGATATGTTAGGTTTCTTACGGCACGGTAAACTCTACAAGTATTAGTTTTGAAGCTCTAGAAAAAATAAAAATCTCGATCTCGTTAATGAACGCCCTTTGAGATTTTATAGTGCTTTTCATACGTGTCCATTTAAATAGTCCAGTCAGTTGATTTAACCAGGATTGAGTAAGGCTTGTTCTTAAAATTTGTAGTGGAGCCTTATTTAATAAAGTTATTTTGTCTTTTGTTTGTGGTCAAACCTTTTTGGGCCCTATCCACTGATAGGCTTATCGTATGATTTGAAGTACTCTGTCATGACGATGTAAGTAGTGACCCCTATTCAAGAGCATCTTGCATCCCACCAATAGGTGTCTTGCTGTAAATATCGCCTCTCAACAAGTATAACAACATTTTGCAGAGGCTTTTCCCCACCTTACTAAGTTACTCTGGTCAGGGAGAGTCATTTGGAAGGCATTTAGATAAAGTTTTAATATGACATGAGACCAAACATACAGCAAAGTGCGCCACTTCATAGCTAATGGGATATAAAACTCACCAATAGATAACCAATTGTTTTGCATTTCTAAATTCATAGCGTGCACTTTGTAACTCTCATTTTCAATCTGTCGTAGAAAGTATTTTACTATGTCTCGGTCTTCCTTCTTTTTTCTCGTACCTAACCCAGCTCTATTTATTTGTGCACCTGCTATAATTGTTTGTGGAATTGAAGTCTAGATTCAAGTTCTTTGGTACTGTTGTCTTTTAGGAGAGATGTAATTAATTCGTCTTGTGACTTTCCCAAAGCATGCGTTTTTGTCATTCTAATATATAACACTTACTGCCGAACTCAAAGTTTTAAAAGCTTATGAAACGCCCCGTTGGTCAAGTGGTTTAAATAACAGGCCAAAAATCTTGGGGTCCCGGGTTCAATTCCCGGGTCGGGCAACCAAAAAATTTCGAAATTTAGAACATTGCTCGGGTTTGTGATCACATCACTAACCCGCATTTGGCAAGCTTGGTGATTATGCCAGCTGCACCCATCATTGCTGTGGTAACTTGAATTTAATGACGAAGGCCTTTTCCTCGCAGTGGCATGATTATAGGTCGGTAATTTTTTTTAAAATAATGTTTTTACTCAACTCATTATTGTTCTTTGGAATCAGATTTAAAACACATTTTTTATTGTTGATGGGCATGTTCTTGGTATCAAACTGAACCCTAGTGTTAAGAGGAAGCCTATGATGGATCGAGCTAGTCCATAAAAAGCCTAAAAGCTATAGCTTAAACAATTTTGGATCCTACTATCCGGTACTCACGTTTTTTCGTTGAAAGATCTCTTAGGCCTCGGCCTCGAATTTCGCGGGCAGCGGCGCGGGAGCGGCGTGGCACTGCAAATGTATGGACAAGTCGCGCGGACGAGCGGGGCGGGCGCCTACATTTACAGTGCCCGCGCCGCTGCCGCCCCGCTGTCCACGAAATTCGAGGCTGAGGCCTTACAGATGGTGCGAGATCTATTAAAACACTGTACCGTAACTGGAAGCTTTATATTGAGATAGCATTTCCGTTTCCCGTCGTTTGCCTACCTTTTTTAGTACGTAGTTTCCGGCTAAGTGGCGACACCTGGCGGTCGTGCGCTTTTTATGTTTCTTAAAATTTGCGCCATACCATTTTGCTCATTGGCGTTTAGTTTACCGTCGTAACAACACGTTCACTGCAAGCCCTGTCTCTGTGATCGTTAAAATTCAGTGATATTATAATTCTCAGATCAGAATTATTAACCAAGTGAGTTTTTATACAAACTACACAAATCTGGTAAGTCCTACCCTCATTATTTTTAAGTGAATAATGTATTTTATCTCAAGGAATTTTATTTTCAGTTTCCAATAGCAATTTTATTGCTTAAAACAACATGTTAATAAAACATGAAATATCATGCTTAAATATTCGTGTGACTTAATTAATGAATTTAACGGTTTTGCCGTTCGGATTAAAGTCATGATGTAATACGTAAAAGTGTATGGTGTCTTTTTCGTTTAGCATTGAGTGGTTTGTTTGGCTCGGCTAGCAGCTTCTCGAGCTCCTCTTTAGCCGGTTAACGAGGTGAACGGCACCTCGGGTTATAAGATAAATACGATTAATAAATGTATCTTTATTCTTATCATATTAAAGATAAATTGCTAGACGAAATGGGCGAATTGGCTTTGTTTACATTTAAATTATAAAACAGTGCCTTGAGAATCCCGTTTTACTGTTAAATTTTATGAAAAGAGTTACATTTTATGAAATGAATGAATGAATTTACGCAACCCATTATTTGAAATGTAAGATAAATTTACCAAAATTATGTAAGTCCCTATTGATAAACGCGACTTAAAGTCGTAAATTTATCTTTCAATTCAACAGATGTTAATTTCAACAACTTGAACGCGAAGGTAAAAGAATTATTCACAAATAAAATCGAATTCTAATCAAGTGCAATTAGTTTGTGGCCACCGGGCAGAATTTACAGAGATGCGACGAGAATTCAGTATAAGTCAAGTTAGAGATCCACTTATTGAAGCCTGCATACCTTAACAAACCCAACTTATTTAGTGTAGACCCACTCATATGCATTCTGGAGAAAACAGATAGCATTCGTAAAGCTTTTTGGCCTCCAAAGGGCGAAAAATCCACACAGCTAAGAACAATCAATCAAAGCGCTGTCTCTAATGTGAACAAGGCATAAAAAATTTAGAAGACTCATAGCCTATGCTATCAATTATTCACCCTCGCGGGGTGCCTACTTACTTATCAACTACCCTCCCAAGGGTAGTTTATTAGAATTTAGAATTTTACTTTTAAATCTGTCACATTGGCGTTACGCTAAGGCGTTATAATGTTAAGTGGCGTCACCAGGCGATAACGAACAGATCTCAATATAAAGCTTCCAGTTACGGTACAATAGCAGCGTTTTACCCTGAAATAAAACGCATATTAAAATACTTACCTCACTGGAAGCTTTAACTTTATTTCTGCCTGGTGAAATTGAGCCAATGAGCAAAATGGTAGGGCGCAAATTTTAAGAAACATAAAAAGCGCACGACCGCCAGGTGTCGCCACTTAGCCGGAAACTACGTACTAAAAAAGGTAGGCAAACGACGGGAAACGGAAATGCTATCTCAATATAAAGCTTCCAGTGAGGTAAGTATTTTAATATGCGTTTTATTTCAGGGTAAAACGCTGCTATTAAAATAGTGAAAGCTTGCTGGTCTCATGATCGCGACAGCGTAGTCAGTTTTCTGGTACCAGGTTTTCTTTTATTCTTATAATATGTAACGAGTTACATAAAACATAATTATATCTAGATCTATTATACCATTATATTATACATAAACAGGTACACGTACTAAATAACTGCAAATGTAACATTGTAATCTCATATATTTATATAAAATATAATAAATAAATGTGGACAACATCACATACATTGTTTTGATCCCAATTTGAATAACTATTTAAAAGACTCGTATTTTAGAAACCAGAAACAACGAAGGTACCTACCACAAACACCCAAACCCGAGAAAATGTAGAAAAACCCCTTTTTTTCTACATTGGCCCGTCCGGGAATCGAACCCGAAACCACGGAGCAGGCGACACCTTGAAAACCGGTGTGTACGCTACTCCGCCACGGAAGTCGCAACCGGAGGTTATATGGGATTACAAAGTTATTTATGCAGTTACTAAATCTAAAAAACTAGACCGAAATTGGAAAATATTATAGTTTTTCCTTGGTTTGTACGCTAAACACTAATTGTGTTCTAAAGGAGAACCCCATTTTTGGGCCCGACGTTACAACAATGAAAATTATGCCAAAAAATCCCTTTTATTTTACTTGCCTATTTCTCCAAAAAATAGTTTAATTGACAATGGACCAGTGGAGAAAATGGATAAAATACATATTGTTGTTCTAATACTTAAACAGTCTTTGTAAACCGTTTTACACATATTTAATTAAAACGTGACTATCTCCTTTCGGGAAGCTCCGGCATATATTCGCGTCCGAAATACCTCAGTGTCTCAAGACGAAAGTCTTTGACCAGTGTGTGTTGCCAGTAATGACCTATGGGAGTGAGACGTGGTCGTTTACTATGGGTCTCATAAGAAGGCTCAAGATCACCCAGCGTGCAATGGAGAGAGCGATGCTTGATATTTCCCTACTCGATCGAATCAGAAATGATGAGATCCGCAGGAGAACTAAGGGTTTGTCTCCACCGATCCCGGGATCAGATCCAATTGGCCACGGATCTCGGCGAGTTGTATCCACCGATACCGGGATCCGTTTCCAACAAAAAAATAAATAATGTTTTTACCCACTGATCCCGGTATCCATGGATAAACGAAAATAACTATAGTACTTTTCGAAACGGATACCGGCATACATCATAACCTACAAATGTATGTTTACTACAAATTATTTTTTATTGAATTTCTCAAAGGAAACAATGACTTCAGATTGGTAAAAATATAAGTTTTAATCATGAAAGAAGTAAGAACATATTCACTAATAATAATTAGAGTTTTTATTTAGTTTTAACTTAAGTTCATAGAAAGAGGTTAGGAATTGATACAATATAACTATTACAAGTTTGTTTATCATTTGTTACGTTACAAATTTCACGAAAATTATCTTTCCATTCCATAATTCTAAGGTTATATTCTATAGAGTAAATATAATATAAAACGCCCTAGAACATGTTGTTCAAAAATCAATAGTCTCGAATTCGAAAAAATATAACCAGTATGGCAAATCCTTAGTTTTACGAGACGTTCGCAAACTTACACTAAAGTGTAGTAGTAAAGTAGCGGGAGACCGTAACTTGTAAAAAACATTGACGTGTGTTTCATTGATAAGTTGGTACGAGTAAATCGTTTTCATTCAATAGTTCATTCATAACAAGGTAAGGGTGTTTTACATAAACAGTCGTGACTTTTTAGAATTATTTTGTATGAAAAAATTAAACAAAAAAAATGAATAATTGAAAAATAATTCATATGCAATTTGATTCTTTACCATGGTCTGTTTAATACCCTAGAGTTATGAGATATAAAAAGGAACACGTTGTATAATAATATGCGAAATGCTCCAGGTTGGAGTCGTCACTATCAATTTGATTGCATTATAAAAAGGGTTTTAAAATAATTAATGAAGACAGGCGAAAATAAAAAATCTAAAAAATTTATAAAAAAAGGTAGTCGAAAAAAAAAGTTTAAAAATTCTAAAACCAAAAGAAAATGGAACTAAGAAAAGTATTAATTTAATACATAAATAAAAAAAAAATGTTTACTTCTGATTTGCAAAATATTTTTTTACCCTTAAGATAATATTCGTAAAAAGTGAAACGTACCCGTAACAAATAATAAACAAGTTTCTAATACATAATAATATATTAATTTAACCTACAGAGGTTACCCACCAACTAAAGATGAAACTCAAAAAAAACTCTAATTATTATTAGTAAATAATAGGGGTTAAAGTATGAAATTGCCGATTATTTTCCCACTTTTTATTTTGTTTATAGCTCTTAAGTATAGTCATATTATTGCGTAATTCTTTTTGTATTGTATCAAAAAATAAATAAAGTAACTTTTGACTAAAAAAAAATGCAATACTAGTGCCTATTACTTCAAAGGAAGTCGTTGAAAAGACCCCTTACAATGTGTCAGCTGACCTTCTTGCTTCAATTAAGTATATTTGTATTATATACTTTGATTTTCAGAAATTTAAATACTATAATGCGTAGCTTTATAACCATCTAACTTTCACCTTTAATTGCAGGCGTTTTTAAAAAAACTAAAAAATTGTTAGTATGGAAAAATGACTTTTCTCAATTTCGTCCATACAAAACGGCTTTTTCATACTTTAACCCCTAATACGTTCTTACTTCTTTCAAGATTAAAACTTATATTTTTACCAATTTGAATTCATTGTTTCCTTTGAGGAATTCATTAAAAAATAATTAGTAGTAAACATACATTTGTAGGTTATGATGTATGCCGGGATCCGTTTGAAAAGTACTATAATTAATTTCGTGTATCCTTGGATACCGGGATCAGTGGGTAAAAACATTATTTAATTTTTTGTTAAAAACGGATCCCGGTATCGGTAGATACAACTCGCCGAGATCCGTGGCCAGTTCGATCTGATCCCGGGATCGGTGGAGACAAACCCAGAACTAAAACAACCGACATCGCTCGAAGGATTGCATCGTTGAAGTGGCAGTGGGCGGGACACATAGCGCGGAGAACCGATGGCCGTTGGGGCGGATAGGTTCTCGAATGGCGACCACGTACCGGACGACGTTCCGTGGGCAGGCCCCCTACAAGGTGGACCGACGATCTGATTAAGGTCGCGGGAAGCCGCTGGATGCGGACAGCACAGGACCGATCGTTGTGGAGATCCTTGGGAGAGGCCTATGCCCAGCAGTGGGCGTCGTTCGGCTGATATGATGATGATGATGATATCTCCGTAAATGCTCTGTCACTTCATAGAGCGAGGCTTTTAACGTTTTAATCGATTTGGAATAAATCGATTCATAGTAATACTTCTTTACAATTGCATTTTTTAAGGAATAAGCTAAATAATTCGTTTTAAAAGCCTGATATAAATATAAAAAACTTAGAGAACGTAATTAACATGTTTTTCCACAAGCTTTGTAGTTCAATAAGTAATCATTGATAAAACAATTGAACATGTTGAATAGTTCAATTCCTGATGTAACAGGCTGCACTAATTATTAAGAATATCAGCTGACAATGACAGTTAATTGTCATTTGTCATTCACTCCAATTCACTCACATTTCGTTCCTTAACATTTTGATTACCGTTAAGCCAGTCAGTCAGTGAGTGACAAAATTAAGAAACTTTGACTAGTTATAATTCTCAAGTTACTTGCTCCAATTGAATGAAATTTGGAATATAGCATATTAATGCAATGCCTGATTAGTCACTGAAAATTTAGGCTTCTAGTTTCATTCCCAACGAAGTAATAGGAGGTCAAAAATGGCCTGAAATTCTTCGAGAAAAGATGGTACGGCCGTGCCGCTTTTTTTGCTTGACTTGGCGGGGGCACTACCGTGCTCCCAGATGCATTTTGTTTCGTATTTGTAGTCTGTAATCTGGAATGACTCGTGACTGTTTAAGGATGTTTAGTTCTGTCCGTTTAGATCTTTCCAAAACTAAGTCCTACCATCTAGATCGTATTTATAAACGCACGATATTAGTATTTCAGTTAGAATCTGTCATAATGGAAAATGAATGTAACTAGGGTTTTTTAGACACTCTTTTTTATGAATATGGTGGTCTTTTATACTTCTGTATAATTCACTACTAAATATGATTAACATTAGTATTTGGGTGATATATTTTTACACCTTAGGTCTAAGAAAAAAATATAGCAACATAACCTCACTTTTACTAGACCACAAATATCACGGCTTTCAGATTGCCAACAATTACAGATTTTACCGCAAAAGTCTTTGATGTATACACCTTTTAATTTACACCATCTGGATCTTTTTACACACTGGGACCAGCTTTTTAAAGGATTGTTTCGATCGCCTGTCTCTGTCAAAAGTTGAAACTCAACTTGAAGATTCAATTGGACATACTGTAAATCTTTAAAACAGTCTTACTTACTTGAAGTTTAATTAAAGGACTTTTATAATTAATGTCGTTAATGATAGAATGTATAAATATTTTGTACTGTTTATTTACAGATAAAAACACAAAACCACACCACAAATTAAGACAAATATTCAGCGGAATTAATCGTTGTAATCATCTCTGTGTCTATCGCTGTAATCATCCCTGTGTCTGTCGCTGTCTGATGTCGCGATTTTGATCTTCATGGGGTGAGATAGAGGCCCGTCTCCGTTTCTGGTGTAGGCCTGGACTCTGATTTTGTATGTGACGCCTTTTTCTATGTCGTTCACACGGGCGCTGGTCTTGTCCTCTCCATCAACGAAGATCTCTTTTGGATTGTGAGTAGATTCCTCTTCAGAGTTCGAGGACTGAAAATATTTAGTTGAGTTAGTATCTATTTTAAATAGCGGCCAGGCAAAATATTGTATGGGAAAATGCAACTTGAGATGACAATAAGATTTATAAATATTTATATTTATGTGTTTTCTGATTTCCATTGTATCCTCTTTTATTGCATGAATACCAATAACTTTGTGTCTTAATGCGATTAATTAGGTTATTCAATGTATAAATTTAGGTCATATAAAGAGAAACACAATAATATTTACTTAAATCACAAACATAATATAGCAGAACTTGTATCGAATACTGCTGATTGATATGAAGATAACAGAAATTTAAATATTTCGTAAAAATCATGATTTTTTAAAATATTCAGATTGAACTTTCAAATAATATATCATTTAGTGATGAATTGAACGCTCAATGTTTTTCACAAAACTAACATTTTAAGTAAATCTTGTTAGTACAAAAACGTATGATAAACTAAAATATACTTATCAGGATAAGACCAATTTGAGAAGAATTTTAACTTGAAAACTATTGTTTAGGCATATTTGCCTCACATAGAATTCTAACCCAAAACTTTACACAGATGACCTGCAGCATCAAGCAAAGTTTCATTCATATAGGTACTGATGTTTTGACGTGATTGAGTAACAAATATCTATACAAACTTAAACATTAAAATATTTGTAAGATAAATGACAAAATAAGTGAGATAAGATAACTAAGATTATTTAAAACGTGATAAGCCCCATCTCACCCTAGATCTCTCGTAATCATCATCCAGCCTCCTATCACCGTTGTCTGTTTCGTGTCTGTCTGAGTCGTATCTGTCTGATTCGTATCTGTCTGATTCGTATCTGTCTGACCTGTTCCTACGTTGATGCCACACTTTAACCTGAAACAAAATGAAAACAGGTTAGGATTTGACACCATGACACCAGTTAAGTGAAGTCGAGTTAGATCTGAACATATATGGTGTTTAAAAGTACATGCCTAAGCAAAAATAATATGCATAATAGTAATATTAAGTAACTAATTTACAATTTGAGCTTGTGACAATATGTGCTATTTTTTGGATACAAAAAATATGACTATTAGGGTTAGAAACTAAAATGAAATTATATATATAGGTATTGGGAATATTAAAACATGTCACACGCGTATATAGAAAGTGATGTCTATGCACACATTAAACAAGGAACGAATTGTTGCTTTTTAAAATTAGATTTTAACAAAACTAAGAAAAAGTAAAGACATAGTTCAGTAAATTGACAAAAGTTACGGTGTCCTAAACAAACATTAAATAAATGAAATATATTGAGAAAAAAAAACATCGCAGCAATAAAACGGGACTTAATACAGCGAAGGTACTGCATACTAGTAGAATAGAAACTGGTCAATGTGGGAAACACTGGCTCGTCTTGGGATCGAACCTGAGATCTTAGAAATGGGGTCCACCTTGAAATCATACCTTGTATCCCTGAATCGGCTCTCCTCCTTCATGTGTTGAAACGCGGTTCCAATTGACTTTAAAGGACAAAGATGGATCATCTAACAATGTGATGCGAGTCAAATGAGGTGCTCGTATGTCATGCTGGTCCCTGTCGTAAACGTAGGCCTGGCTAGCGACCACAAGCAGGAGGAAGTATAGGCACTTCGACATATTGACTTGGTCTTGTTGGATTTGGTTATTTAATATTTCTATTCGATCCGATCAGTTCAAGAAGTAATGATATACTGACTTCCTAGACAGCTGTATGCCAATAAATAGTCGTAGATGAGGAATTGTTTTCGTAGGTAATTTATTTTAGCTGTCTAATTTTGCCATGACACAGATAGTAGCACAACAAATATGACAAACTAAAATTAAAATTGTGTATGTCACTTTTTTTACAAACAAATGGAGGCTCATACGGACGTAAACAATGTTCTCGATAATCTACAGAAAAGCAACTGTAAGTAAATAAATTGATTCCCTTAGCGAGTCACGGGGTTGAAAGGACCCGGACAGCACGTTTCTGTAATATAAGAAGAGACACAATAACTGCCGTTGAACCCTTCAACAAAAGTACCCATGACATAATACTTTTCACAGTAGCTAAAAAATACTAATATTGCTATTCCAACATCTGTAAATATCATTATCATTCTCAAAAGCAGCAGAAATAAGTTGCAGAATTGCAGACAAGAGCCTAAATGTATACCTTAAAAGTAAGTGGAATTCAATTGGTGGTGGCAATCCTTGCATATTTTTTTTTTTAAGTATTTGCATTGGGTAGTTGATTAATTGTAGTAAACCTTTACAACAGTATTTTGTAAACATCGTCTTTTGATCCTTTGCGTCTTCTAGTTTTAAAATCGAAGATGTATCATCCGCAAATAATGACCTGAACCTCTTAACAGAGATTATGCATTAGTAGGGAATGTAATTATTGTAAATTATAAATAGCATCGGTTCTAATACTGATCCCTGAGGAACACCCATGATTAGGGCTGAGCCAGAAGACTAAGTTCCATCAATGCAAACTTTTTGTTTTTCGCCTATAAGGTAAGAGCTTTTTTAATCTAAGTAATCATTCGAAATTACATAATGTTTAAGTTTCTAAAGTAAAGTTTGATGGTCCACATAATCGAAATCCTTTACAAGGTCACAAAAACTCCTAAAGCATCTCCTAAAGTGTATTAAGATTGCAACTCCAGCATCATAGTATTCTACCTTTCCTAAACCCATATTGATTTTTATGTAATAATTTATCCACACCAAACTGGAATAGAAAACATCTTTTTCATTTTGTTTATTACACAGCAATAATACAAATGTATAAAAGAAATTAAAACTATGACATCTTTAGCTTAACGAATGACACTGATCATCATTAGTCCACAACAGTTTAAAACTGGAATTATGGAAGATTTTCCTGTGATCGCCCTTTGCAAGCGCATTAGCTATCGCTGTCTGACCAATACTTAAGGTAGGAAGAAAAAACTGCTGCCCATCTTCTAGCAGTTCTCCTTTAGTCATCTTTAACGTACTGTTTTCTTGAGTTTACGTGAACACTATACATTAAAATGAAAGATAAGTTTACGGATTTAGAGCGCGTTTATTTTTGATTTGACCCGACGTTTCGAACCCTTTACAGCTTTCATGGTCACGGGTCCGTAAACTTATCTTTCATTTCATCTTTAACGATACTCATAGGACGAGAAAAGGTGGTGCTTATATGACTTGAGGTCGTTTAACATGGAAAATTGATTTCAAAACTTTTCGAAAGTTATTTAAATCATTTGATGGTACAGATGTTAAATATTTATTCTAGAAACATACTATGTAATAATCCATATAATTAAATCTAATATTATTTGCATTTAATTTTTAAGGTTTAATTTACATTACGGAAGACTGATAAGACAAATCACATTAGCATACACGTAAATAATTTACGAAATAGTTATTATAACTTGGCAGTTGAAAGTGACATTAAGTTTGGGAGTGTGTGTCTAAGTACTTTTAATGTTTTGCCTATGTTTGTTCAGCTTTAGTTTTTAGATAACGAAAGTAGAAGCGCGTGCCTTTGGGTGTGTTAACGCAATGTTTGCTAAAATTTAGAATCGCCTTCAAAATTTAGAATCGCCTTCTGGAGTTAGATTGTGCTTCTGAGATGTGATAAATGTCTTCCTTACCACTAAGATAATTATTTCAGATAATTATCATTCTATAACCTTCAGTTTGTATGACTTTGATTGAGATAAAATGTATGTCTTAATACCATATTTAAATGGGATGTGTGCAAGTATAGTCATAGCAAATTTATTTACAAAATAAAAGTTTGTTTTTTCTTTTACTTACAGGTAAGTCAGCAACAACATTATAGCACTGATCAACAAATTAAAGGTAAAAAATAACATTATTTTGTTATTCTTTAAACGGTATTGAAGAAATTCGTTAAATGGTAAATGAATTTTAGGCAACGAAATTGGGAATCACTGGCAGTGAAGCATTCTAGGAAAGACTTTTTTCCAGCATTAGGGTGATAGATAAGATTAAACAAAACTGGTTATGAACTGAGATAATACTAGATCACTTACTAAAAACATTTTAATCAGTATTCATTGCAATAAAGGAAATGGAGTGTTTAAGGCCCAAAACGTAATGAGCTGGGGTCTGATCGAAAAACCAGTCGCTTATACTTTTTTTTTTCAAAATCCCTAAAATCATTTGATAATAGTTTTTTTTTGTAAAAGAATCAATTAAACACAAGTTTACAATTTTATTAGACATAGTTAGTATAAAATAGAAGTATTAATTATTAATTGATTGAGAGATAAAATGTATGTCTTAATACCATATTTAAATGGGATGTGTGCAAGTATAGTCATAGCAAATTTATTTAAAGTATAGGGTTCCTGTTAAAATACTCAAATGTTTGTACAAAACTCTGGTCGACTCGGTGGTTTCATATGCTTTGGACAGTTACGGTCTCACTTATAAAACTAATATTGAAAAAATAGAAGAAATACAAATGCGGTTCTTAAAGCTATTGGTAGATAACAAAACTAAGAACAATTGCAAAGACAACTATTATAACTTATTCAAAACTTGCAATATATTACCCGCTAGTTTTAAACATAAATATCTTTTACTAATGAACAATTACGAACGTCGTGAGCATTTGACACTGCTACGGCATGGTCAACCCAGGTAACTAGAGCTGTGTCACAAAATAAATACGTTGTGCCTAGAATTACGAATACATATGGCGACAGAACTTTATCTAAAAGAATACCTTATACTCTCAATATGTTACCTTCCGACGTTCTAAATAGTATTATTAAGAAGTCATTTTCAAAAAAAAAAACAAAAACATTTAATCTGTAATCTTCTTGATCTAACAGTTTATTGTTAGCTGCATTTTATTGATAGTAACATTTTGTTGTTATCAATATTTTATTTATGTTATTTAATTTAATATAGTAATGAATACTACGAAACAAATATTAAGCATTATGTAATTTTAAATTCTGAGTAACTCTGTACTCGCAGTCAAACCTTTTTAAAGGTTTTGCGAGACCTTACCTATAATTTATAATAAATATATTTGTTAATATAAATAAATAAAATAAATAATTAATAATAAAATAAAGAGATGTGGACGACATCACATTGTTCGGATCCCAATTAGAATTAACTATGTAAGGCACTCGTATTTTGGAAATCAGAGAAACTGAGGTACCATAAACCGAGGAAATGTAGAAAAACATTTTTTTCTACATTGAACCCGGGTCCTCAGACCAGGCGACACTTCACGGAAAATCAAATTATATTTCAATATAAAACACCCTTCAGTTATTCAATTCTTATACAACTATTGACTAACGATTTCCTATCGATTAAAATCTGTTTTGTATTATTTTGTAGTCTGTCTAGAATATTTGTGACACTTGTCAGTTCCATACCGAATGTTCGGGTTATTCCCAAAGGTCCACGACTCTACTGTTCTTCTATTCGCACCGGGTCCATGAAGTTTTAAAATTTATTTTTAAAAATAGTTATTTTTGACTGGTTATCGTTGTAGAAAATAGTCTTAAATAATAAAAATCACAGATTTGGTATAATCATTGTAAATCCTTTCATCTTCAACTAAAGTAAACTGAAACATTAAAAAAACACAGTTTAGGTATAACATTGTAATTAATTTTTTCTGAACTAAAATTGGCATAAACATTAAAATATCACAGTTTCAGGATATCACAACATCAAAAAATCCTAATTATAAAATAATCACAAAAAAGCGCATCATGAAATATTCATGAGTTTTAAATAAATAAAATTAGTCAAATAAATTACGGAACTTTTTCCAAACCACTAAATTTGTTAAGAGCATCGATGATACTTATTGAATTTCGTTTGTATTTTTCACCGATGATCTTGATATTCAAATCTTTATTTGTGGCTTTCTCTTTAAATGTCCGTTCTATGTTTTCCGCCATGCCTTTACTGTGGTACGGTGTCGTTTGCCTTCACAGTTCCAAATTTTAATTGGTATCGAAGGTTTGTTAAACCAAAAATCAACAAAATAGTCATTAAAAAAGTGTATTTTAATCATTTCCTGGCGCTATTTCCATAATGGTCAACCACCCATCATCTACATCATTCAATCATCAGTGATTAGAAGTCGAAGTGGTCATTATGGCCGAAATCGGTCGGAAGAAATACATCATTCAATGGTAAATGGACCAAAGCAGCAATAATTCCATTTTAGTGTAAGATAATTTACAATGATTACTTATACCAAAACTGTGATGTTTTAATGCTAAAGACTATTTCTGTGTAAGATGAGATGATTTATAATATTATTATTGACTCTACTAAGACTGTGATTTTTTAATTCTTTAGTCTGTTTTAGTGTAATTTACGGTAATTATTCTAAAACTATGTTTTTAAGTCTATTTCAAAGACAGTCTGATACAACAATGAAGACTCCTGGTTCATCTAGTCACTTTCTTTTATTTCATAATTAATAATTTTAATTTCTATCCCTTTTCTCAGCTTTTACTTTTGACTGTACCAAATATTCTTATGGGAAAGAAAATGCTTCTTTATTGTTAATGTCGTTGACCTCTTGGGTATCTATGTATGAACTTATACGTTTTTTGAAAACCATAGAGCCGTGGACCTTAGGGAATAACCCAATGTTCAGTTCTTTCCTTTAGGTTCTTACTAAAACTTAGTCCTGGTGTCTATTTTTACGATATAAATGGTTTAATTATAAACGGACAATATTGGTATTGGTTAAAATGTGGAAATTAGGTAAAAAAACTATTTTGTTTATTACCTTATAAAAATATAGTAAAACTCCTTTTTTCCTGCTAATAATTCTACAAAATTATTCACTGTGATGCAAACATTAAGTGAGTATGATATCTCAAAAAATTGTGTTGAATTCGTTGTCTTTTTAAATTTTTCATCGAGTGACTGCACTACAGAAGGAGGCAAAAGTGTGAAACAAGAAATTAAAACATAAACAAGTATTAAGCAAATAATAGTGAGAAAATGCATAAATGCCTGTGAAATTGTTTGTTGTGACAGCTGCCTAGATACTATGTAAATATTATTTTGTGTCAGTTTGGTATTTTAAAAAATTGGTTGTTTGTAAAGTAGGTTTACGATCGAGATGTTTACGTTATAACGAGAAAATCTCCATTCGTTTGTATGCCGCTAGAGTGAGAAAGACGGAAGATCGGTCCACTCACTCGAACGCTATGCCAGCCTCCGCTCGTGAGGATTCCGCGTGACAAGTTTCACGGAATGACTGGCAGCGCTCGAGATGAGACGGGAGATCGGTCCGTCTCTCTCTCGTTATACCTGCAATCGCGCTCGTGAGGAGTGACACAAGTTTCTGAACATGTCACCCGACTAAAACGATTTTCTACATTTTATGTAAATACGGTGATTACGTTTTAAGAATATTGTTTTTTTGATATGATTTATATTTAATTAAGGTTTTTTTTAATAATATTTTTTCATGAACACCACTTACTATTTTGTAGAGATCAACTTATGTTCCAGACCCCGTTTTTTCAAAGGTATATATATATATATAGAGGGGTTTAAATATTCATGTCAGTCGTTGCCATCAGATAGATCATCAAGTTGCCCTCAAGTTCATACGGACGCACCACAGTCTTAACTTCCACAGCCACTTCCTGTACAAAGTCATCCTCTTTCATCACCATCTTCAAAACCCTTTTGTATTGAAATATGGAAATTAAAACACAGTACTCCTATCATTAAAAGGGTGCCTCGAGGTGCCCGTGTCTGCGTTGCACAAAAATTGACGCCAGAAATCAGCCCCCCAATTTCGCTAATTTACAAATGGCTCAATAGAATCGTAATTGCATCTCAATTGTATATTTTGACACATTTATTAAGGTAGTAATGTTAAAATATACGATTAAGATTCAATTGCAATTCTTTATTTAATATTTTAGCAACTTAATTGCAATCATAATATCAGTATATAAACTTGAAAAATTATGTCTCAGGCGGGACTCGAACCAGCATCTCCTCGCAATCCGGGCGCGGCGCTATACCATTAAGCCACCGAGACACTACGTCAGCATATTGTTATCGCTGTAAGCCAGCGTTGTTTCATCATATATTAGGAGTTTGCACCCTTAACACCCGAAAGAAACATCTTTGCAGATGTTTGACAGTCAGTTAAGATGAAATAGCTATATATACTTTATTTGATTAGCAACTTAATTGCAAGTATAAATCAGTATATATTTAATCTAAGCGCTTAGCTGAGACATCTCTCGATCCTAAAGCTGGCTTTTACCTAGGCTAGCGAATAAGCCGAGCTATCCAGCGTGGAAACGTAACCAGCCCCTTGGGTACCTTTCCGCAGGAATACGACTTTAGTCAGATATTTTATTTATAGGATTTTATTTCAATTTAATGGAATATCTGATTGAGTGTAAATAATTCAGGTTTTTATTTAGGGTAGTATTAAACTGGTTTTTTATTTATTTTTAGGAAATAAATGAATGTAATAAACGTTTTTAAGATGCTCTTTTTTATGAAGGACGTGGTAGGTCATTTTAATTTAGTATAATTCACCACTCAACACAATAAACATTGGTATTTTTCACATAAGGACTGACAGAAAAAGATTGCAACCTAATCTCACCTCCTTCTTTGAATGAATTGCAAAAAATTTCAGATTATTCCGACTTTAACCTTTTTATTCACACCATTTTCATTTCCTTACACATAGGGCGCTAGACCTATCCATAGATACCCCATATGTATAGGTTTGAGTAAAAAGAAAATTGTTTCAGTTCTATGTATGGGAAGCTTAAGTATCATTATTTTTATTTTATGGAAGAGAATCGTTAAGCGGTTAACAAGATACCAAGCTTTGACTGTGTCATGCTAATACTTTCAGTATAAAGTGGCTGTGACATACGGACGGACAGACAGACAGACAGACAGACAGACAGACTTGACGAATCTATAACGGTTCCGTTTTTGCCATTTGGCAACGGAACCCTAAAACTGGGACATACATACTTGTTATCAGCTATTAAATTTTTGTTATAGTATTTAACTCCAAAAAAAACATTTTAAAAAACACTTTCATACAGTCTTACTTGAAGTAGGTAATAACTAAAGAATTTTTTAAATAAATATAGGTAATGATATAAAAAAGGAACATATTAATTTCTTATTGTTTAATTTAGGATTGAACACATAACAACACCACAATATGAAGGCGAGTATTTAGCGGAATTAATCGACGTTGTAAACATCCCTATGTCTGTCGTTGTTTGATGTAGCGACTTCGATCCTCATGGGTTGAGATAGAGGCCCGTCTCCGTTTTTGGTGTAGGCCAGGACCCTGGTTTCGTATGTGACTCCTGCTTCGATGTTGTTCACGAGGGCGCTGGTTACGTCCGCTCTATCAACGAGAATCTCTTTTGGCTTGTGGGTGGGTACCTCGTCCGAGTTCGAGAACTGGAAAGAGTTAAAATAAAGTAACAATCCATTTACGCTCACTGTTGAGCACGGGTCTTTCTAAGAAAAGATTGAGTTAATTTAGTGCCAATTTAACTAAGCGGTCAGACAAAACATTGTTAAAAAATTTGCTTCTTGAGATGACTAAGACTAGATGGGTAGATATAGGTATTCTGATACCATGGTTCTTCCATTGATGGTATGAATACTAATTACATTGTATCTTAATGCGACTAATTAGGTAATTTAATGCGGATGTTTATATAAAAACAAGCACTATCAATATTTACTGCTTATTGCTTATTGGTAAGGAGATATTAGTAATTTGAACATTTCGTGAAAATCATGATTTTCTTTTATTTTCAGGTAGCAATTAAATTAAAAATTTGCTAAGATAAGATAAATAAGAAAATTTTAATTAGATAAAAAGACTAAGATTAAATAAAACGTGATAAGCCCCATCTCACCTTGGATCTCTCGTAACTTTCAACCAGCCTCTTAACACCGTTCACTGTTTCGTATCTGTATGTCTTAGTCTTAGGTTGCTGCCACACTTTTACCTGAAACAAAATGAAAACCCCTTTAGGATTTGAAACCATGACACCAGTTTAATGAAATCGAGTTGGATCCAAATACAAACGATGTTTGAAATTGCTTAAGGCTTCTTAACATGCATACCTAGTTTATATAATAATAATAATATTTAAGACATGCCTCACTGGGCCACACAAAGCCATCTAGTCCCAAATTAAGCTACTATTAAGTACCCTGTCGTATGGGGTACTAGACAACCGATAAACTTACTTATATACTTTTTTTTGTAAATACATACTTATAATACATAGAAAACACCCAGGCCAGTACAAACAGACATGTTCATGCACACAAATATTTGTACTGTGCGGGGATCGAACCCGCGACCCATGGCTCAGAAGCAGATCAACCAACCCAAAAAGTTAAAGATCATTGAATTGATTTTCAACTTGAAGTCCAACAAGTAGAGACCAATATCAATTGAGAAAATTTGACGTGCTGTGGTAGGTTGACGTGCTGTTGTCTGTACAATTTGAGCTTATGTGTATTTGTGCTATTTTTCGGATATATTTAGTATATTGAAATTAATCAAACCCGCATATATAAAGTAGTGGCAATAAACACATGTTTATTACATGCAAAAAATTGAGACCTCTTTTTTCCGTTGGATATTAGCGAAACGCAAAGAATCAGAATAAATAATTCTCGCTATAAGTTAAAAAAGAGAAAATGGAGCTGTCCAAACATGAGTAAAATTGAATAAATTTGGACAACATTGGAGAGTTTTTCTGATCCCAAAGTTAGCAACAAAACCGAACTTAAAAAGGCAGGCAGGAACTGAAGGTAAAACATAGGACACCCAGAATCAAGACTACAAAGAAAACTGGTCAATGTTGGAAACATTTACCAGTAAGAGCCAGCGTCCACCTTGACATCTGAATACATACCTTGTATCCCTGAACCTGCTCTTCTCCCTGGGGAGTTGAAACGCGAGTCCAATCGACTTTAAAGGACAAAGATGGGTCATCTAACAATGTGATGTGGGTCAAACGAGGCGCTGGTATGTCCTGGTGGCTCCTCTCAGTAACGTAGGCCTGGGTAGCGACCACAAGCAGGAGGAAGTATAGACACTTAGACATTTTGACTTGTCTTTTTTATCTTTGGTTATTGAAGTTTCTTGTATCTATTCGATACAAACAGTTCGAGAACTAATGATGTACTGACTATCTAGACAGCTGTATGCCAATAAATAGTCGGAGATAAGGAATTGTTTACAAAGGTGAGTCAATGAGGACGAGACAGTCAATTATTGAGTAATGTGTTTTAGGGCTAAAGGTCTTGTTTAAAATATTTGTTCGAAACTGAGAGACATCTCATTGCTATTTGGAATTGTTTTTTTTTTTAATTTTTTTTCGTTTTCCGAAAATAATATTGTTAACTATGCTTACGTTCGAGTACTTACTACATAAACTGATTACACGGATCGGCCTGAAATTTAGATAACTGAAACATAAAAATGTTTTGGACAACATCAAATATATTATTTTGATTCCAAGCACTTGTTTTTCTGAAGATCTGAAACAACGAAGATTCCACAAACACCCAGAGAAACTATGGAAAAAACATCTTTGAATCGAACTTAGGACCTCATAGCTGGCCTTTAAAGGTGTCTAAGCCACTCGATCACGGAGATAGATAAACATCTAAATAAATTTACAATCTGTGTCATGTGGTGGCTGTGGTGCTGGCCCAAATAATTGTATTTCCATCACTTTTCGTTTTCCATAGGTGTAGAAAAAAAGGTTGTCACCTTTTTTTCAAGCCAAACAACAATTTCAATTTAAAAATACAGCAAAATCTTTATAAGGAACAGTGTAACTGCCAAATGTAGGATTCTCTAGTCTAGCTAATCAAGACCAAATATTTATTTAGCGAGATTAGAATTTGATTTCTCCTTTTTAGGGTTCCGTACCCAAAGGGTAAAAACGGGACCCTATTACTAAGACTTCGCTGTCTGTCTGTCTGTCCGTCTGTCCGTCTGTCTGTCGCTCTGTCACCAGGTTGTATCTTAAAAGCCGCAATAGCTAGACAGTTGAAATTTTCACAAATTGTGTATTTCTGTTGCCGCAATAACAACAAATAGGTACTAAAAATAAAATAAAATAAATATTTAAGGGGGGCTTCCATACATCAAACCCGTTTTTTTGGCCTTTTTGGTACGGAACCCTACATGCGCGAGTCCGACTCGCACTTGGCCGGTTATTCATATTTAAAGGCAATGCAGTCGTTTTATTTACATTGGGATAGTCTTCAAGGTAGCCTAGCACTCTCCATTTGTAAAGTCTCTTTAATTTCCTTATTCATGTTACTTTCTGGTTTCTTCTATTAAGCAAAGTATTTAGGGTTTGAGTGCCACCTAACACTATCAAAATTTTTGATCAATGTTTTTTTTTTCAATCCATTTAGTTGTTTTTACTTGAGAAAGTAACAAGCATCCAAGGATCCATACTTTGAAGTTAATAGTTTAAAGTGATCCGACGACCTCCATGACGAAGTGGCGCACACACCGGGTTTTAAGGTGTCGCCTGCTCTGAGGTCCCGGGTTCGATTCCCGGACGTGTCAATGTAGAAAAAAAGTTGTTGTCTACTTTTCTCAGGTCTGGGTGTTTGTGGTACCTTCGTTGTTTCTGGTTTCCAAAATACGAGTGCTTTAAATAGTTATTTAAATTGGGATTAGAGCAATGTATGACAAGTTGTAGTTGGAGAAAGCAGCAAATTAGTATACAGGATGAAATTTTAACCACTTTCCAAAATTTTTATATGCGGTCAGTATCGTACTTAGAGCCTATTAATGAAGTAAAAAATGTAAATTAAGTTGTCACCCGAAAATATTTTTCGCGATATAGTTTCCAATTTTTGCGGTCCCAGACCTGTTAAGGTGTAAAGGGGAACACAAAAACTTATGAATAGTATTGTAATAAATAAATGAGATGCACATCGCGTAAAAAAGGTGCTACTAGGATGCATTATCAAATTTTTTTTGATTTTTGGCGGACATTTTCAAAGTGCTTTATCTTCACATTTTTGTACTGGGCTATACCAAAAGAAAAAATACGTCAGTTGTTTTTTGCCTCGTAGATTGCTATATTAAAATTTAGAAAGTGGTTAAAATTTCACCCTGTATACCGAATGTGTAGATTATCTTATAACACTATTAGTAGGGAGTTAGATATTTTTCCGTTTTACGATATTTTGAGAATATGATGTTATGAGAGTGTGATGTTTTGCGAATATCATGTTTCGCGAATATGATCTTTTGAGATTATGATATACTTACAGCAACGGTGGGAGTTTACATAAAAGGATGTAAAAGTAAATTACAGCTCACTGCATTCTTTAGTTTAGTTTCACATTCCCATTGTTATAGTTTTACGTATTAATTATCTTAAATGTTGTGTCCAGCTATAATCGTGATGCAAATTTATTGTACAATATACAAAATGTAACTTAGTATTAGTCTTGATTTGTATTCTGTTGCTGTACCTTAAATAAAAAATAAGAGTATGTTATGTTGTCCACATTTATTATTTATTAATTTATTGAATAGTATTAGTACCTAGTATAACGAACCGATATGGCCTTGGGGCGGGCTATGGAATAGCGATTACGATAAAATTATATTTATATATTTTTTTTTTATATTTAAGACATGCCTCAATAGGCCACACTGAGCCATCTAGTCCCAAATTAAGGTACTATTAAGTACCCTGTCGTATGGGGTACTAGACAACCGATATACTTACTTATATACATTTTTTTTTGTAAATATATACTTATAATACATAGAAAACACCCAGACCAGTACAAACAGACATGTTCATGCACACAAATATTTGTACTGTGCGGGGATCGAACCCGCGACCCATGGCTCAGAAGCAGCGTTAACTACCGCTGATCCAAATGGTCGTCGTTAATAGATAGACTTTGCATTAATCCATAACTAAATATGGATTTTGAAAATTAATTTCATTAATTGCATTAACTGTACTGCATGCTTTTCTGAGGGAGGGCGGGCGGTTTTCCTGCATGACATAGTGCTTGCTCAATCAGTGTTAGTGCTGGTAGTGTGGTGAAGGTACCTAGCCCGGTGTTAACAAGCGGAAATCATTAGCAAAATATTTTTTTAAATCCATATATAGCGATAACGCACCTGACGTCGATCTGTAGATGGCTTCCACCAGGCGGAGCGACGATCTGGTGAAGGTTGCAGGAAGCCAAGGATTCTAAAGAAGCGTATGAAAAAATCTGCTATTAAATTAGCAAAATTTTCTATGACTACACCTTTACATTGCCTTTGAACTTCAAGATAACGCACGAATGCCCTATATTGTTCATTTGCTATGACTGGTAATCTAGAAATATATTTTCACTCAATATTATGCCTTAAACTTTCATACTTAGACACTAGATCTCGGTAACGAAGAAGAAATAGAGCTCGTGATGTCAAGAGATGACTTTCATTCGCAAAACGTGGTATATTGTTGGTATGTATTTATATTTAACTATTTATTAGTATGGAACTGAAATGTGGTCGTTTAATTTATTGGGCACATTAGGCAATTGAGAAAGAAATGCTTGGTATTTCCCTTCGTGATAGAACCAAAAAGAAATCAGAAAATTCGTAGAACTAACAAAACCGACATTGCTCAAGGAATTGCGGATCTGACATGGCAGTAGGTGGGAGAAGTGGACGTCGCTGCGAAAAGGTTCTAGAATGCGCACCTGACGACTATCTGTGGGTAGGCCCCCCACCAGGTGGACCGACGATCTGGTGAGGGTCGCGGGAAGCCACTGAATGTAAAATTTGGTACGGCAAGGTTATTAAATAGAAATAATCAGACGACCATTTGGATCAGCGGTAGTAAACGCTGCTTCTGAGCCATGGGTCGCGGGTTCGATCCCCGCACAGTACAAATATTTGTGTGCATGAACATGTCTGTTTGTACTGGTCTGGGTGTTTTCTATGTATTATAAGTATGTACGAGTATTTACAAAAAAAAAGTATATAAGTAAGTTTATCGGTTGTCTAGTACCCCATACGACAGGGTACTTAATAGTAGCTTAATTTGGGACTAGATGGCTCTGTGTGGCCCAGTGAGGCATGTCTTAAATATTTATATTTATTTATTTATTTATAATAATTATGTTAATGTCAAATTGTGAGTGACAAACAGTTTAAATATTTTTACAATTCTGCTTAGCTATAACCTAGACATTATGTTAATAAACACACATTGTAATAAATGACTGGAAGATAAGTAAATACTTACTAAGATTATTGTTTTGTAATTTGACCTATTAGTTATTTGTTTGTTTAATACATTGATAATGATATAAATACATTTCTTTATTGGCTTATCAACTAGGATTACATTATTAAATGAGATTTTGCAATATAACAACCTTAATTTATTTTAAAAATCTACACTAGTGCTAGTCTTACCCACCCATCGAGGGTCCCGTACTGATTCATAGGTATATCATCATCATCAACCTATTGCAGTCCACTGCTGGACATAGGCCTCTCCAAATGCACGTCACTTAGGTCGATCCTCGGCTTCATAGGTATAATAGGTACTTCAAAAATTGAGTCTCCCGATTGGTTCCGAATTTTTCCCGATTTTTTAGTCTATACTGGCAGCACTTGCCAAATTTAATAGTTATAGGCCAACAGGAAATACCTTATGAATTTTGATTCCCTTAAGAGGAAACACCACGGCCGTTTTTCCATACAAACGTAGTCCCCTGTTTCCTCCCTGGATAATGCCAGTAAGCAATAATTTTTATTACAATAATGTATGGCCACTATTAGCATGTTTCTATGTTTTCTGTTTTTTCATAAATTAACTAATAAAAAAGATATGAGCCCTCAAAAATCGAAAAAATTCGCCAGATTTTCCGCTGAGTTCAAACATCCAGAATACAAATTTGGCTAAATTTAAGAAAGAAAAGAAAACATACGAACACGGCCACAGCCTTTCTTAAATTTTTAATGAAAAAAGTATTTAAATCGGTCTAGTTTTGGAAAAGTAATCGGGGGACTACGAAACGTTTATTTGGTGTGTTTTTAGTAGGTATTTTCGGTCCAAGAAGCAGTTGTCTCTATCACACTCTGCGATGAATGCGTTTGGCACTGCGCGGAAGCAATAGATTTTACAAATACCTATTTTTCAATTCTCTTGCCCGTAGTGTTTCCTCTTAAGGGTGCTTAAAATTGTGTTTTAAATAAACTAACCTCCCTTAAAAACATTTGATTTAAAAAGATATCACTAACAACCACTAGAGACAAACGTCCCTACTATTCAGTGTGACCCCATTAGAATACTACAAAATACACTGTCATTCCCTCATATCTGTAAGTCCAGGTGACACATGCCATTCACAAAGCATCCTTGTTATCCATCCTAGTTTCTGTAGTTTTTGTTCAACTGCTTAATATGCAAATATCAAAACTTTTTGTTTATGTTTGCCGAGAATTCTAATGGATTAGGTGATCGTTAGAACTGACATATTTATGAACCTTGGGACTTGTCAAATAAGTGAAGAGTCCAAAGTGCTATACATCGGGAAATACAACATTTTTTTGGTATGCCTTGTCAAATGCATATATTTTCTTATTTATAAACAATTTTAATGTTGCGCGACACTAAGCGAAACTTCTAGGCACTAAAATTTACTGTCATAATATTGACAAAAACATGAGAAACCAAGATGACTATTAAAACCGTGCTATATAGTTACGATTGTCAGATAAAAACAAATTCCATTGTTTCTATCCAAATAGTTATTAAAATAATAAAATATGAGGCTCAATTTATGTAACTTTACAGATTCAGTTCCGAAGGTCAAAATACAAGTGTTAGGTAAATTGCATTAGAAGCTGAAACCAGGCTTTGCTAATATACTATATTGAAGTCGTAATTATCATTATCATTTTTAAAAATAAATAATAGTTCCTGAGTAATAGGTGTTACTATGAAATAGAAACATCTAAGCGTCGATTCAAAAAATTCAATATTATTAATAAGAATCTAGTTGTCCGTCCGGATTTTGGGGTGGTGGGATACACCTCTTAGTGGTCCACCCTGGGCAACGGCATCTTTGGTTTTCTAACCATCGATGACGGCTAACAGATCCCTCTGCGGTGGTAGGCTTCATAAGAGGCCGCCTGGATGCTACCACCCTTTTGCTCTTTTGCCGACATGGTCAAGAAGGGGTCCAACAATTTCATTCGTCCAAACCCAGGTGGCTCCATATCAATCTTCCCAAATGATAAGAATAAAACTAGCGAGCAAACCAGAGACCTTGTCCAAAAAATCATTTGCCCAGAAGAAATAAAAATCAAAGTTCGAGGAGTCCGGAAAACAAGGAACGGAGGTGTTGTCATCAGTACTGAAACCAAGGACGACATAGAGAAGCTGAAAAGTTCTGTTCAGCTCACTAGCTCTGGCTTGACAGTCGATGAAACCCACAAGCGCAAACCTCGCATCATAATAATAGGAGTGCCCTCTTCAATGGAAGAAAGTGATGTCTTTAAATGTATTTTTGAACAAAACTTATCTGAAAAATTACCGTCGATGTCCCGAAATACGTTCATGACCTCAGTGAAACTGAGCCACAAATCAGGAAGGAAAGGGGCTGAAAATTGCAACTACGTCCTTGAAGTACCTGCAGCCGTCCGTAAAGCACTTATCACACAAGACAGAATTTTTTAACTGGACGTCTTGCCCAGTAAGAGACTTTACGTTAGTAACAAGATGTTACAAGTGCCAACAATACGGACATGCGGCCAAGACTTGCAAAGCCGCATTCTCTACGTGTGGGCACTGTGGTGAAGACGGTCACTTGGCTCAAGAATGCCCAAAAAAGGCTGATTCACCAAAATGCGCAACATGCTTACGATTTAAAAAGCCGAGCAACCACAAGACTGGAGACGCCGATTGCCCTGCCAAAAAAGCTGCCGAAAACAGGTACATTAACTCGGTAGATTATGAAGGCGCCTAAGAGCGCCCCCTTTATTTTATATACATTTAGAACACTAAATACTTAATATATATGGATGTTAATATAATAAACGAGCTAGACGATTTTTCTGTATCTGAGTCAAGGATGTGTAAAGTTGAAAACTGCAAGCATTATCTTTCTGTATATCAAAACTCATTAACATTACTAACCCAAAACATTCGTAGCGTATATAAGAATATGGACTCATTTTAAGCCTTTCTGCACAGGCTTGACTTTGTTTGTGACATATTAATATTAACAGAATGTTGGTTGCTCGATAGACATGACAATCTTCCCATAATCCCAGGATACAAATTATTCTTTACCAAATTAAATTACCTTCAAAACGACGGCGTGATGGTTTATGCTAAGGAATCATTAAACGTCACTGTAGAAGAACCAAGTGTAAATGACTGCAATTGTCTTATTATTAAAATTGGAACTAGCACAGCAATTGTAGCATTGTATAGGTCACCTTCTACTAGGAACCTAGATTCTTTTCTTAGCTCTCTTAATCAAACTTTTCACGCGTTAGGCTCTGTTAAGAATATTATCCTCACAGGTGACATAAATATTAATATCAGACACGAACAACAAGATGCAGGTAAACAAAATTATCTTAATGTATGCGCATTCCATGGTCTTCTACCCGCTCACACTTTACCTACACATCAAAGTGGCTCATGCCTCGATCACATGATGATAAAATCTAGCTTTCCGTGTCATGCACTTGTAACTAATTCATTAATAACTGACCATGACACAGTCCTACTAACACTTAATTTATCGCTACCTAGACAAAAAATTGTTTACACGAAGTCCAACTTAAATATGAATACACTCGAACGTGATTTACGCAATATTGACTTTAGCCCAGTTTACAAAACTGCTGACGCTAATAAGTCTCTATTGTATTTAATAAACAACGTACAAAAAGCAATTTCATGTAACACAACTGAGTTAACTGTAAATAAGAAATTTAAAAGCATAAAACCCTGGATCACTCCAGGCCTCATTCGGTGTATAAGGCACCGAGATAAACTACATCAGACAGCTAGGAAATATCCTGACAATTCTGTTCTACAGGTATCTTATAAGCGATACAGGAACTTCTGTAACAATCTTTTAAAGAAATTAAAACTTGATTACGATAAAAATAAATTACGTAAAGCGGGTACGAATAGCAAATTAATTTGGAAACATATTAAGGATATCACTTTTATGTCAAAACGTCAAGAGTCCAACTCAAGCAAATTACTAATAAATTCCTCGCCGCTTATGTCCACTAACAGAGTAAACAACTATTTTGCTAATGTGGGGAAAACCCTTGCGGAACGTATTTCGAACCAAACGCACAACCAGCCAAATATACCTTCTCGGAACTTAAATACTTTTGTTTTGCTAGATACTGACGAACGGGAAATATCACAGATAATTTTGGGAATGAAGGATGACTGTGCGGCAGGCTGGGATAACATAAGTAATAAGATACTTAAAAGCTTTGTCAATATTTTAGTACCGCCCCTAACGCATATATTTCAAACCTGCCTGTCAGAAGGTATTTTTCCTAAATGCCTGAAAAAGGCTGTGGTTATTCCCATCTTTAAATCAGGTAACAAAGATCTAGTCTCCAACTATAGACCTATATCGTTACTTCCTTCGATATCTAAAATCCTTGAAAAAATCATCAATAGTAGACTAGTAAACTACTTGGAAAAAAATAGATATCTGTCACCAACGCAATTTGGGTTTAGAAGTAAGCTATCCACGTCAGATGCAGTCCACAGTCTCACAGAATTTGTCTCCCAGGAACTTGGAAAAGGGAACCATACTCTAGGAGTTTTCCTCGATTTAGCAAAGGCGTTCGATACGGTGTCTGTTTCTTTACTTTTAACCAAACTTGAGGCTTTAGGTGTGAGAGGAACACAGCTAAAACTTTTTGCAGACTACTTACGGGATCGGTGTCAATGTGTGAAAATAGGAAACACCACGAGTGATGACATTCAAACCTCAGGATACGGAATCCCTCAAGGAAGTATCCTTGGCCCTACGCTGTTTTTGGTGTACATTAATGACCTATGTAATCTGAAATTCAAAAATGGCAAAATAATATCATATGCTGATGACACGGCTCTAATTGTTACAGGCAAATCCAGCGAAGAATTATATGAGAATGCACAGATAGGTTTTAATTCAGTAAATAACTGGCTACACAGCAATTTATTAACATTAAATGCTGAAAAAACAAAATACATACATTTCTGCATGCGCAAACCTCACCTCAATGATACTAACTCTAAATTATGTTCACACCTATGTCAAAATCCAACAATCAATGCTTGTAACTGTCCCACTATCCTCAAAACTGACACCTTGAAATATCTCGGAATCATAATTGACGAGAATCTTTCTTTCAGACCACATATTGAAAATTTAGTTAACAGAGTCCGTAAATTAATTTACGTATTCAAAAATCTTAGACCAATCTCGGACTCAAAATTGATAACTCAAGTATACCTAGCCCTATGTCAATCAATTATACAATACTGCATTACGTCATGGGGTGGAGCATTAAAGACTGTTTTGATCCCACTCGGAAGAGCCCAGCGAGCAATTTTAAAAGTTGCTAATAACCTTCCCTTTTTCTACCCTACACACCTTTTATATAAATCATGTAATCTACTAACTGTCCGCCAACTGTTTATAATGCACACAATACTAAGACAACACGCAATGCTTCCTTATAATGCAGATATAACTAATAAAAGACGGAAAGATATAGTTTGCACTAAGCAATTAACTTCGAAATATATTTTTACGAATAGGTTTTTTACAACTCTGGGCCCATTTTTATACAATAGACTGAATAAAGCACTTAATATCTATGATCTCAACTATTTTAACTGTAAAATAGCCCTAACTAAATATTTGCAAACCTTGTCCTATAATGATACAGAAGACCTACTTTTGGTACTTAAATAAAATAGATTGTTATGGTTAGTTTACCTTATCTTACCTTAATTAAATTAGTATTATTTAAGTTAAATTTTATTGTTAATTTATGGCACATAAAATAAAATTCATAAGATCTTTTTCGCCTGAAGCACAGGTTCTACTTAGTTCAGGCAAAAGATACTATCTGCACTGTTTAACTTTAAGTAGGCTCATTATAATGTAATTTGATAATTTTGTATATTAAATAAACGATTTATTTATTTATTTATTTACCCTCCTGCTGGAGTCAAGCGCCAAACAGTTTTTCTGTGTTCCGCTGGTGTGTAGAAGAACCAGTACCTCTGAGTAGTATCCATCTTAGACTTCTTCTTAACCGTATAGTTAAGTATGTAGTCAAGAGCAAGCCCATTATTTATAAAAAAACCGGCCAAGTGCGAGTCGGACTCGCGCACCGAGGGTTCCGTACAAACCTGCAAGGTTTACAAAGTTCGTTCATAAATTTAAGGTTTTCGGAATTTTTCCTTTATTTGTGCTATAAAACGTTGCTTCATGCCAAATTTCAAGATTCTAGGTCGACTGGAAGTACCCTTTAGGTTTTGATTCCCTTGCGAGTACTTGCGAGTTTCAAAATATGCAGCTTAAATTGCTGTTTCTTTTGATTGCGTTGACATAGAAGTTTGATTTTGTTACAGCTTAAAGGTATTATAGACCTGAGTATTTGGTATGAATTTCAATTTAATACCTCTACGCGTTTTAGGAAATGGGTAGTAAGTTTAAAATTATTAAAAAAATATATATTATGTGATGTAACTAAAAATTTATGGTTTTCGTAATTTTTCCTTTATCTATGCTATAAGACGTTGCTTCGTACCAAATTTCAAGATTCTGAGTTCACGGGAAGCACCCTGTAGGTTTTGATTCCCTTGCAAGTGTCGAAAATTTGCAGCATAAACGGCTGTATCTTTTGATTGCGTTGGCTTAGAAGTTTGATTTTTTCACAGCTTTAAGGGACAGTAGACCTGAGTAATTGATATAAATTTCAGCTTCATACCTCCACGCGTTCCTGAGAAAAAGGGTCTTGACAGATGGACGGACGGACGGACAGACGGACAACAAAGTGATCCTATAAGGGTTCCGTTTTTTCCTTTTGAGGTACGGAACCCTAAAAAGGTTTAACACAGGCTTAAAACTGATGAAAATAATGCAGGCATATGGTCTGATTATGACCATGTTTACCCTTTGCACAATTTTCATGCGGATATTTCTTAATCAGTTTTTTTTCGTCATTGTCTTCTATACAAACCTTCTCCTGATCAGAAGTTCTGCGCGTGTATTGCGGTGGTTCATTTTTATTAATATTTATTTAGCAGTAACCATACAATTTTTACCTTTACTTACAGTATTTTTATACAACAAAAAGTAATAATTACTAAACATGAAAACTTAGGTTTACACTTTATTAACCATATGTATAAATCAATCAATCAATCATTAAAAAGTTTTTAGCATCAAACATTCACTGCGCGGTGCCTGGTCTATCACGTTGCCTAAAAAGTAAAAAGATAGTCAAGGGCTGAGGTAGTGCCAGGGACTCACCACCCACGTGTAGGTTTAGAAGGCCTCCTTCTATAGCGCTACCCGGGTAAAGTTCCCTACCTAACCTTAAGTACGATTCTACTAATGCACCATTGGTCGAGTGGTTCATTAATTTCATCATTTTTTTAACTACTTTCTTAGTATAGATGCCTACGTCTAAAACTATTTTAGTTAGTATTTCTTCTAGCTCATCTAAGCACAATTTAAGCCAACTCTCAAAACGTAATTGATGTCACCAGATAGATTTACTATCACATAATGGTCAAATAGAAAATCGTTTGACATTAGCATTCGAATGGAAGAGGTCGAACATTTAATTCGTCGAATAAATCACGGGACACTCGTCCCAACACACAAATTAAACATTATTCTTTTCGTAGCGAATTCCTCGGAGTTTTATTGGAATTTTTGCCGACTCTACGTGCCAATAAAGTTAAACAGTGTTTAGCGTTTGGAACGAGCGCCCCAGCATTTAGCGCTTGTCAATCGGCACGCACACACGGACACACACGGGATGCAAACGAGCAAAGATAGTATAGAATTCAACGTGTTTACTGGTTCTTTTGTAGCGCGAATACAACGATTTGATACTTTTTTATTCATGGATTAATCTTAGGGGGATTACAAGAGTTAAGTGCTGCCCTCAATTGATTTAATTTTATTGCTTCTAAACAAAATCAATTCTCAAAAAACTAGAACAGTATAATTTTAGCAGATTACTTCTAGTATTTATTGAATCACTGTCAACTGTTTTTCATTCTGGCATTCTTTCGTATTGTACATTATTGCTAAAAGCGGCCGCTTTTAGCGTTAGCGACAAATTCGAATTTTTAAACAACTAACTAAATGAAAAGTTTACTGTGATTCAATAAATACTAGAGGTAATTTGCTAAAATGAAACTGTTCTAGTTTTTTTAGAATTGCTTTTGTTTAGAAGTGATAAAATAAATCAATTGGGGGCAGCACTTAGCTCTTGTAGTCCCCTTAACATGTGTCGTGTGATGCTGGCAGTGTTGTCTTCTTCCTAGAGTGTTGTAATAGGCGACTTAAGGTGTACTGCCAAAAGAGGATGGGCAGCAGCGTCTTCACTCCACCATTGACTTAACTGCTATACCTAACCCGCCTGCCAAGCGGTGATTATGGCAAAATTCTTCTTTTAGAAAGGCTTTTGTCCAGCACTTTTGGCCACTGGACTGACATAGTGTAGTGATGATCATGACGAATGTTAACATCGGTTTTGACTAAAAATGAATTGTAATAATTGATTTCTTTGATATGACGCATACCACGTTACCTTTTTAATAGGGTTTTGTAGTGACGTTCAGTAAAAATCATTTGATAGTAGTATCAAATGATTTGCAATTGATTTGCAACAAAATTATGTAAAAATTTGCAACAAAAATATGAAATTTGTGTCATTGGCTATCATTTCCCGGCATATTTTTTTTAATTGATGTATTTTTTTAATGTTTATGTTGCCCTAGTCTCTTCCATTGACCAAACTTTAATCGCCAACTTTAGAGATGCTTAAGTTCACCAGTAGATGATAATAATAAAATTCTAAATTGTAACTACAACCGCCTGCGAAAATTGAAGCGTTTAGAAGAATTATAATAAAGGATAAGGACAATATGGAGTCAGAGTTATCAAAATCACCTTTTAAGGCCTCTGACAGAGATTCTATACTTGACTGGCTATCACGACTTTCGCCTTTCGTCAAAAGCCGAGCAGAACCTATAACCCCCTCGCCACCCCATTCCAGACTAAAGCCAATTTAGAATTTTTTGTTCTCTAAAATGACCAGATCGATAATCCAACCCGGCATCCCTGCGTACTGCGTACTAAGCGAACCACTAAACCAACCGCGTGGTAGGTATATACAATATTTAAGAAAGTAAACGCAAAAAAACCTCTATATTTTTAAACGGTCGACAAACAAAACTAGAAAAATGAATGATTATTAATACAATCTTGCTTAAACTAATAACTGTACCTATGGTAAAGTTAGTGACCTACATTATGTGATTTGTAAGGTATTATGACTCATGTCCCTGAAGCGATTACATGAGTACTTGTTTACGAAAATTGTTGTAAACAAGTTAGTAATGCTGAGATTAGTGGTTGCGAAATTTTGTGTTACTATGAAAGTTTTAAACTTATCTATGAAGATAATAGATAATAATCGATATTGTGAATAGATTTTAACGTATTTCCTATTTTATTTTTTGGAACATGACCTATATATTTAATATTGTGTAATCTGTGTAATAAATAAATCATAAAAAATACCACTCCTTCTTGTCCTATGGGTTTCGTATGAGAAGAGAAGTGGACGATTCCATTTTAATAATGATGATCACGATATTTAAAAACAATAACTTCCTTTGATGACGAAGTAGTTTACTATAGACTAGGATCTGTTTTGGATATTTTTCTGACAGTTGAGCCTATTGTATTAGTTTTGCCTTAAAGCATCAACGTAGCGCAATTCTAAGAGGAAATATCTAAAAGTAGAAACTCGAATGATGTTATGTAATACTTTAGTTCTATCACATCTTAACTATGGCGATACTGTGTATGGGCCTTGTTTGTATAAAAAGACGGCCAAAAATATACAGAGGGTGCAAAATGCGTGCATGCGCTTCTGCTATGCGATACCCAGACGGCATAGAATCACACCATACCTAAATGAAAAATGTATCTTAAATATGGCTAATAATGCTATACTAAAGCAAGCTTCTTTTCTGTACAGATTGTTAAATACTAAATATCCTGTATACTTATACAACAAAATTGTCATTAAAAAGTGTATATCTTCACTGAGAGATAGAGGGTACAGGTTATGTGTACCTGCTATAAAATTGCGTGGAACCAGGGGTTGCTTCAAATATGCTGCTGCCAAAATTTGGAATGACTTGCCTCCACCCATTCGCAAGACGCTTATCGATCACTTGCCACGTTCCGTAAAAAATGTCGCAGGTGGCTCTTTGAGAGGCAATCCATGGTGTCCACGCAGGGCTAAAATTTGTGTTGACTACCTAACCCTAATTTATTTAATCTAAAATCATGTATCTGTAAAGAAAGGGTATGACAGAATAACAGGGTTTGTGGACTATCTCCGCAATCACTGAGTCATACACCGTTTATGTCTTTAAACACTTTTCTGTTATAGTATGTTCTATGTATATGTTGTGAAAAGGCAAAATAAATAAATTTATTATTATTATTATTATTATTAATTGCTATGGTGATAATATAAATCTTATCAGAGGCAAATTTAGTAAAGTATAGACAAATAATTTGAGTATTCAGCAGATTTACAATAATCTCTGCTGCCACATAAGCGGTCAAAGGGTTTGATGGTCCTGCAAAGTTAAAGATATTTCTTTTGTAATTTTTTTAAAATTATATTTACATACATACATGCACTCACGCCTTTTTAGGGGTAGGCAGAGACCACATCTTTCCACTTGCTACGATCCTTACAGACTATTTTCGCTTCATTCACATTCATTAATCTTTTCATACACGCTCGCCGGTACTCTTGACCTGACCTTTCTTTAGAACTTCCCCGATTTGATCAAGATAAGTTCGTCGAGGCCTTCCCCTTCCAACATTTCCATTCATACTCGCCATATATATCTTTTTAGTCAACCTGCTTTCATTCATCCTCTCAATATGTCCAAACCATTTAAGCATTCTTTTTTCAATACTGGTCACTACATCCTCTTTTACACCACATCGATCCCTTATCACACTATTTTTAATCCTGTCACTCAGATTGACTCCAATCATACTTCTTAACGCTCTCATTTCTACTGCATTTACTCTGCTTTCATGTTTTTTCTGCCACACCCAACTTTCGCTCCCATACATCAGTGTTGGAACCAATACCCCTCCATGCACAGCCAGGCGGGCCATTTCGGACACCTTCTGACTGCTCATAAAAGCGTGCAACGCTCCATTCACCATGTTGCCGGCATTTACTCTCCTTTCAATATCACTATTACACCTTCCATCCGCTGTAAACATTGATCCCAAATAAACAAACTCCTTCACTTGCTCCTCTTTTTCATCTCCTATCAAAATGTTACACTCTGTCATGCTATCCTGCTCTAAATTATATTTTTATATAAAAAAATACATATCACATAAATTATTGTTCTGTTCTTAAAGTGAGAAACAATTGAAAGCACTCATAATGTGAAAATCAGATACAAAGAAGGCACACTTTTATTCTTACTTACATTAACCCGTCCTAGAATCGAACCCGTGTGTCGCCTGTCCTCAAAGCAGGCACTCAGAGCACCTTGAAAACCGGTGTGTTAAACGCTACTCTGCCACAGAGATCGTCGAAAAGTCTTTATACTTGTTCACAATTGAAACTTTTGACGTAAAGTATCAAACTACTAAATCGCGCTACAACCCCCAGATCCCGGAATTGTCCCTAAACACGAGGCAGAGGCGAATAACAAAATAAAATACAATAGATAAAAAGAGTAAAAGAGAACGTATTGATTTGGTGGAATTTTTATTAGTAGGTGTTACCTTCGTACGGGGTCGATTTGACTGCGTTTTATTGTTTCCTCTATCGCACAGTGGGGTCTTGTTTAAGAGAGCGTGTACTCAAAAAAATTAATGAAATTAAAATTATATTAGGTAGGTACTTATCACAACAATTGCGTTTTATTTCCTCCGTAAAAAACTTATCAATGTGAATCTTACGTGTTTTAAAATTCAAAGTAAAATTAGGCTTACATTTAAAGTTATTAATTCAATTATCACAATTGTGGAAATTGTAATTATATATTGTGTGTGTTATGAAGTATTCAATTGCAAAATACTGGAGTATTAAATAAGCACGAGGAATTGACATGAAAATAAGTGAACACATTTTAAAGGTAACTTTTAGCCTGCTTGCAAACATATAATTATTTTTTAAATTAAAATGTAAGATAAATTTACGAATTTAATAAGTGTTAGGTTTGTACGTTTTGTTTCGGTTTATCTTGATGCACGTTTCTAACTGTTTACAGCGTTCATGGTCACATAAACTTTAATTTCAATGTATAGTGTAAGAAACCAATATACCTACTCTTTACAATTAAAATACACCTATTATGATGCTTCTATAAAAAAAGTGTGCTCTATGCAAAGATACGACCCACTGTGTATCGTGTGAACCTGCTTTAGGGAGGCAGGATGCTGTGTGTCTTCGACTTTTTATTCTTTTGTAAAGAGAGTTTAGAATATATTGCTAAATGTAAAGCTTAGTAGAAACCTAATTTATAGAGCCCGCTCAAAGTAATAAAACACGCTGTTTTGACTTTCAAAATGGTTCAGTTTATTTTCTTGGAAAATGTTAGAGATACTCAAGTACATTGATAAAAATATTACTATGAATAGTTATTTTACAACGATGAAGTGATGCAAATTAAATAAACAAATAATACCAACTCGATACCTAGTACTAAGATAATCAAGAAAATGAAAGATTCTAAGTTTTTATTCTTTAAATTTTAGCGGGGCTAATTTGAAATAAAAAATACAGGGCTGATGTTTTAAGGAATGTTGTAAAACAATCCTGAAAGTACCACTTTGTGATTAAAATTATTGGTGACGTCAAAAGTAAATATGAAACCGAAAGAGTAAGTAGCCTTAATGATGTAAATAACGCAATACTAACGTTCTGCATATTTGCTGCTTATTTTTATCCAGGCGTTTAGAAATTACACTAGAATTATTTACGGAGCAAAACTTATGAAAAATCGATTCCATATCAATAGGTATATATTTTGTAGATAGCCTTTCCTGATTATGTACAAATGGTACCTATTATTTATTTTCATTTATTATTGAGGTCATTGTATTATTATCGACTAATAATCTGCTCACAGAGTTTTCCATGTCATCCGCTATTACAGGCCTCTGACGTGTTATGGTACTGAAATAAAATGAGCCATAAAAATGAAGACTATTTTAATGAATAAGAAAATTTTTATCAGTAACAGTAGTGTTTTTATCAGTAACAGTTCCGTTCGCTGCCGCTCACTCTGGTAGGACAGATTAGCCCAATAATACAATGAAACACGTTCCGCCTAATCACTCGTACATAATCTTCGAAGAATCCGTTCCTCCTGTGAATGAATGTTACGTCTATCACATTAGGTTTGAAGACCCCTGGCCGGTGTGATAGAATATCGACATCATACAAAATGTTCAAATGACAATCTCGTACATAATCTGAGATAAATAACCTTAAATGTGAAATGCTTGTAAGCTACACATATTGTAATAATACTCTACATTGGCCTTATTTAATCCGATCGAATGACAAATCAACACGAACGAAGAAAGACAGCGCAGGTTCGACGTCGCGATGCTTATTTACATGTCCATCCGATAAAATAAATCAACTTACTTTTACACACGAGGTGATGTCTCCACTGTCCTATAACTCGAAACAAATAAATATGTTATTCGTTCTACCCGGGACTCGAACCCGCGACTTCTGGGTTGAGTGAGGGTCGCATGTCTGACACTCTATCCACTACACCACGGAGGCAGACACTCATAACCTATTAATGACTTAAACAATAGGTAATTATTGTACTGCAAACTAAGAAATAAAGTGTAATAAAATACTTATGTAAATTACGATGACTCATCTGACATTATTTTTATTAGATAAGTAAAGATTAATTTCTTTTTTAATATCGTAAGACTGAAAAAATTTACAAACACTAAATTAACCTCATCATAAACCTCAACATTTGAGTTTCGAAAACACTGAGTTCTCGTAGAAAACTCTGACAAAGCCCCAAAGACGCTGAGTCTTTGCGTAAGGTTTCATCATGTCGAGGTCAGACCCCGGGAGCGCTGGGTTCCCGCGTAAGGTCTGAGACGAGTTTCATAGAGTATTTATAAATCAAATAAATACTCGTATTTCATTTTTTAACAATCACAAAATCTCGAAATCACTGGGTTTTCGTAAAGGACCTTGTGAATTTATTGCTAAATAAAACAGTTTTTTACCTGACGATAAATGTTCTACTACTTGCTTTATAGTGAATATTAACCCATTTGGATCCGCTGTCCCTGTACAGGGACAGTTCTCGTACTACCCCCTAATTTTTATATATTTTAGATATTTTTCGTTTTCATTCGTATTTGTTAAGTTAAGACATGTATGTTGCCATTGTTATTATAAATAATGGGAAATGGTTTGAAAAAAATGATTAATTAGACAGTTGAATCAAGAGAAGTGATAAAAAAAAATCTTCAAAAGTTAAAGGGTTTTTACTTTATGTTCTTTTTCAAAGTGTTATGATATTGTTGTGATAGTTAAAAGTTTATAGTCTCATCAAAAATATAAGCTGTTAAATTTTATGTATTTTTGAGTTTTGCTAACTTCAGCACATACTTTATTCAGGTGTCCCTGTACAGGGACAGTGGGCACATCAGTAACATTTTTCTAACAAGTGATTGAATATTGTTTATTTTATATTTTAAATCGATTAATGCGTTTTCCAGATTGCTCGCTTATTAAATTAGCTGGTAATCTTTAACAGTGGCTAAGAGAAAATTCGATGTGATAAAAGACTACTGTAGGCTTGAAGAAGCAACAGAAAATTTTATGGCAGAAGAAGATGATCCGGAAAAAGAAAAGTTTATTTTGTAAATTTTTTCACCAGACATTGACTGCTGCTAGAACTGCGTAAGCCCTATACCCAGTGGTATAGGGCTTTCGGGCACTGTTCGTGATAATAGAACCATTAAAATTAAAAAACAGAACAGAGCTGTTTATGATTATCGATTTGATACTGCTAATGAAATTTTGTTAGTTAGATGACTTGAAAATATTCCCATTCCCATTGTGCATACGCTATGCACAATGGGAATGGGAATATTTTCAAGTCAACTAATTTTGACAGCGTACGTACACCCTTCGGGCAAAGTTGCGACATTATGCAAAAGAAAAAAGTAGACATGGACATCCTTCATGTTTTCCCAAACTATAATAAAGGAATGGGCGGTGTTGACCAAGCATATCAGTCTATTGCGGTATAGATCTGCGATTCGAGGCAAAAATAGTGGTGGGTATTGTTTACCTATATGCTATATTTGACTATTTCTAATGCTTGGTGTTTGCATATGACCAATATAATACTGACCAATGAAGACAAAATAGATCAGCTTCAATTTCGTTGTACAATTATTACGCGATCTTACTTGAAATCTGATGGGCGTTAAGATCGAAGAAGAAAAACAACATCGGCAGTCCCAGGAATGGCAGCCGATGGAGTTGGACACTTTCCACAGATGTTGCCAAACTAACTTCGATGTGTGATTTGCCATAAGAAGGTGCGATGGCAATGCAAAAATGGATACAAACATTGTGCATTGACAATAACAACTGTTTCGAAAAGTATTACACTTGAGCCCATTGTCCCTGTACAGGGACAGTGTTTTTTTTAATACTTCCAAATATATATTTTTTACTTTTTTGTGTTAATATCCCTTTTTAGCCTCTTTTCAATAAATAAATAAAAACCAAATATCTAATTTTGCTTTTGTTTGTATTTGGGTCCAAATGGGTTAAGAATGACTCACCTGAGTTAACCGGATACATTAGCACTTTAAAAATAACACTACTTTCTTATCTTAAAGCTACATCAATTTACATACACTATATCAAACACACCATAAACCTCAACATTTGAGTTTCGAAAAAACACTGAGTTCTCGTAGAAAACTCTGACAAAGCCCCAAAGACGCTGAGTTCTTTCGTAAGGTTTCATCATTAATCATCATCACTTGTAATTCAAACTGCGACTCCCATTGATCTATTATTTGACTTCAACTGACGCATTCCTCATTGCGTTTTTCTATATAATGTTGCAATATGAATAAGATTTGTCATATTGCATATCTGTCTATATGCGTCAAAAGGTACCTAAATATACCCTTTCTTCGCATATAGCTGTCTTAGGAGGCGAAGCGACTAACACCCGTATTTATAAAGAAGAAATTACTTATTGCTTAAGAAAGTCATAACTTAAAATGTTCATACCTAGTCCTTATGTGAAAGAAAATGGTCACCATTAATAGTTATATTATTTGGCTAGAAATGCTAACTTTTGGTAGTTATAACTTCTAGTAATTTCTTGATTAAGGCATACAAATTGTCTCTCAAGTAATTACTTTTAGTCAAGTAATTACTTTTACTTGTTTATAAATACGGGGGTAAAAGAGATAAAGGAAGATCAAGCATCGCTTTCCCTCCACCTTTTTGGTTAGGGTTATTTCCAACTGTGAACTGATTGCTGATGATTACCTTCAAATAACTACCTTAAAAATTGACATGATCTAAACCTGATATGTAGGTACATATCAGGTTTAGATCATGTCAATTTTACCTATGAACGTCGAATAATATTCTTTTGCTGGACCAGGGAAATTCGATACGCCTCAGAGTAATAAATGTTGTGTTAATATTGTATTGTTTATTTAAAATAAATTTATATAAAAATCTGTTTAGTAAAACAAGTACTTGCCTACCTTTATAATTTTATTTTGTACTAACTGTTCGTACTTACCGGCTTTGCACAGGTTGACCAATGGAGATAATGCTGTATTGTGCTGGACATTTAATTTTCTATTATTTCATTAATTCGACATTTGATTGTACGAGTATTTCGATATTTAGTTATGATTGCTTTGTTTAAATATTTTGCATGCTATCTGTATATAGTTGAAAATACTGACCTTATTATAAAATAAGATCCATATTGTACCCTTTTCCATACGCAAATAAATTTCATTTCATTTCATTTGAATTGATAATTAAAAAAAATACTTTCATACAATTTTTAAACATTTTCTTCGATAAAAACTTGCTCCAGACCATCACATTCGCGTATCATTAATGTTTAAAATGTTGTAATATGTAACCGAGTTACTTTGACCGAGGTAAATGTTTTAAATTTAATTAATTTTTTTAATTTACATCTAAAAATGTAGTAGTACCGAGGTCAAAGGCTAGCTGTGACCATGCATGGTCGATGTAACCCGGTCGGAAAGTAAGCCAATAAAATAATTGTCCGCGTTTAATCCAGTTAAACCTTTATAACTATTTTGTGTTAAAGTTTAGAATTTCATTTATTCATTTTCCATGCATGTTTACAGAGAGAACTCCAAATCACAAGCAATTCAAAAAAAAGTAGTCAAAAGAGAAACATTAGAATTACAGTAAATTAATAATGATAGGATAATTAGTGTCCTGAATATGATACATCAGTCGTCGAATACGAGTACAAGATAATGTCAATTTATATAATGTCAAAAATAAATAATTTACCTTATTAAGTTACAAATGTCAGTCAACACAATTTATTATTATAACACATATAAGTCAATTAAACAAACAGTAATTTATAAAATTTTCTACAAATAATGTCCAAACTGTCAGCAAACAAGTCTAAATCATCACACCGAGTGAGTATGTCTCCGATCAGACGCAGGGCACGTATCGTAGGTGCATGTGCAGCGTGGTGTGTGCGCGTGACAGGTCTGCGCAGCAAGCGCGGCCTGCGCCGGGGGGGGGGGCGCCCGAGGCATCCCGAGGCATACGCGAGGGAACAAGCAGACACAATTTTTGCAGCAGTACTGGGCTGTCAACTTTTTGATGCAATACATGTAGGTAATGCACCACTAACAAAAGTCTTCTTCTACACTCAAGTGTTTCAAGGCCAACCATTCCATACACAAATAGGGAAGGGTACAAGAAAGGATAGTACCCATACCTTCTCTTGTACAGCCATCGTGCAAACTTTCGTTGTATTCTTTCAATCATAAGTGTGTATTTCGCTTCATAGGGGTCCCAAACAATAGCTCCATACTCAAGTTTACTTCGAACATACGAATAAAAAAGCACCTTAGCCACACTCAGATTATAAAATTGCGAAGCAGTTCTTATTATAAAACCTAGAGTCTTACTCACGGATTTGCAAATTTCAGTCATGTGTAAATGAAAGTCAAATTTTGTATCCAATGTCAGCCCAAGATCACGAATATGATTAACTCTTTCTAAAGGAGCGTCGAGTATCGTGTAAACTACCTGCAATGGATGGCGTTTACGAGAAAAAGTTACCTTACATTTAGCTGTATTAAATGGAAGTTTTCACTCCACTCCAATACTGCGTTGATGTCAGATTGTAAAGAAACTGTATCAACTTCATTTCTTATTCCCAAATACAATTTGAGGTCATCCGCAAGAATATGGATCACTGAGTTAAGTGGCGGGGGTAGGGGGAGGGGGTCCGGGTGGTGGTAAGGACCCCCCAGTGAAGTCAGGGGGGCGTTTATCAGGGGTGAATCAGGGGTTTTTTTTCGAAAAAAGTTTTGGGTTTTGTGTTTAAAAATTGTTATTTTTTTGTGTATTTGAGGCGCTCGGCGGCCGCTGCCGCGGCACGTTCGCTACGCTCGCTGCACTCACTCCGCTCTCTCGCCTTCACGCCTTTGTGTGGTCACTGTTCTAACTTAACCTAACCGACACTTTTCCTAACCTACTGGACTTTGCAGGCAAATAAATATCATTACATGTTTTTTTTCGATAGTAGTATGAGCACCATACATAAATCGCGTTTCATTTAACAAACGTAAAAAGTTATGCAAATCTGTTGTCAAAAAGTGAAATGGTCATAGAAAATCGAAATCTTTAATTTTTTTCTCAAAAGCCGCAAATCTTCGCAAGTTGAAACATTGCTTAAATTACTACTTAAGTAACTACCATTTAGCCACAAAATTGCGGAATCCCAGAACTCTGGTCCATATTCTAAACTTTATCCCTATTTTGCAATTTTTTAAAAGAGTTGTTTTATTAAAAAGGTAGGTATATTTATTGGGTAGTTTGTTTGCGGCATGTATTGAAATACTAAGTGTCTGATGGATTTTAATGATCAGATAGATAGATAAAATCTTTATTTGCATAGCAACAAAGGCACAAATAAGGAAAATAAAAGCACACACATAGTTAAGTAAAACAAAAAGAACAAATTTATATAAAATTAAAAATATTGGCTATTACCTACGCAGCGAAGCAAAAGTCAGCGTTAATATTTTTAAAACATCCAGTCATTCTCGGTTTTACTTCACCACTTTTTATTTTTAGCAAATCAATTTGCCTGGAATATAATCATAATTATACTGAGTCATTAGATATCATTGCGATATCTTATCTAACAAATTAATATAAATATATTCAAATCACAAATCGTCAACCCCAGTATACTATCAGATTTTGAGCTTGTACAGTAAAAAGATTATAAAGAACATTTTAAATCGATCATGACAAAGTGCCTACACTTCGTGTTGCTTGTGGCCGTATCCCAGGCCTTCGTGATAAAGGAGGTCGAAGACAACCAGAGGTCCATACCTATTCCGAATTTCTCCCACGTCCGTACTCTTGAAATTCCTGACTTGACCTGCACTGTTCAATGGCATCCCATTACAAGTCCCGATGTTATTGGATATAGGGTAAGCAAGCATGACGTCATCCGAATGTTTTAAACTGTTTTAAGCAGTTGCAAGTGTAGGTAAATTAAAAATACAAATCCTTAAACAATAATTTCCGCGGCCTTAGGTGGGACTTCAATCCAGAACCAGACGCTTACCGGACTGCATTCAAAAATTGAGCTAGGTACCTACCAAGTCATTTTTCGTTTCGACGAATTTATTCAAGTTACGCTGGAAGCCAGCAGTTTCGTCAATATTATAACCTCAAATATCCGAAAGAAATATTTTTACACTTGACTTATGTAGTTGATTTATTTCAAGTCCAACTTATTTAATGAATTGTATTTTCAATCCGTATGTTCTAATGAATTTGACTTTTTTGAATCGTCCTTTTTTGTTATCTTTTGGTTATTCCACGTTTTTAAATTGGCTCAGTCTGATACACTAAGTCATCATCAGCAGCCCACAAAGATTCGTTGTTGGAAATAAGCATCTCTAAACAAAGGATTTTGCTATAGACGCCACTGGGAAAGGGATGGCAGCAGAAGCAGAAGCCATAGCCTAGTAATCCCTTAGTAGCATACATTATTCGAATGCAATAAAAATTGTGTTTTATTTTAGGTGGTCGCTCTAGTTGAAACCTGGCACAACACAAATCAGTTCAGGAGCTTCCAAGATATCATTGTCTACAGACAATCAAATACGATTGCTGCGGTCACAAGACTTGATCGTGGTGTCTGGTATCAGTTCAGGGTCCAAGCGATTACCAACAATGGTTATGGGCCACTGTCAAACTTTTGGGGGGTCATGGCTAGTCCTCGGACCGCTGGAGAGAGGGGGTCAGATTATACTATAGTGAAAATGGGAGAAGAGGAAAAGATTCAATATACATTGCCGTTAATTTCTAATTAAATAGCATCCTTTACCATTTTTAAAGCAGCCTGGTGCATTTTGATTTGTTACCTGTATTCGATGTTTTTAATTAATTTTGACATAATCCTGCGTGTCTAGATGATTAAGAGATCTAAATACTTGTGAACATAGGGAGGCATTAGACATTTTTTCAAGTGTATTGGGTTTACAATTTAACGATATCACAGAGAAATATACATAATATAGTGAATTTATTACCTATTGAACACAATAATACATTCAGATTATATGGCTTACGGTTTTACATGTATAAAGACATATAATTTTAGGAAACAGATACGTCACATTTTATGACAACATATTGTAAAAATTCAAAACATGAAAATTGATACGTTTTATAAAATTTAAGTTGTATTAAGGTAAGTAAAACATATTTTAAAGATATCTTTAAATTTTATAAGAAACTACTCTACTGCTTACATAGGTAAGTTTATCATCATATGTCGCTAAACACTGTATTACAATAACTGATTGATAAATACAAAACTATACTGATTTTCATGGTCACTATAAAAGAATTGGTTTGTTACAGAATGTCTACTTGTTCATTTTATTTGATATTTTAGCAATGAAATTTACTAAAGTATATAAATAGCTGTTTCATCTTAACTGACTGTCAAACATCTGCAAAGATGTTTCTTTTGGCTGTTAAGGGTGCAAACTCCTAACATTTGATGAAGCGACGGACGCTTGCTTACAGCGTTAAGAATATGCTTGAAAAATTCGCGCTGAGCCGCAGTTTCTCGGTGGCTTAATGGTATAGCGCCCGCCCGGAATGCGAGGAGATGCGGGTTCGAGTCCCGCCTGAGACATAATTTTTCAAGTTTATATAAGTACTGATATTATAATTGCTAAAATATCAAATATAGTATATAAATGGCTGTTTCATCTTAACTGACTGTCAAACATCTGCAAAGATGTTTCTTTTGGGTGTTAAGGGTGCAAACTCGTAACATTTGATAAAGCAACGCTGGCTTACAGCGTTAAGAATATGCTTGAAAAATTCGCGCTGAGTCGCAGTGTGTATAGCGCCCGCCCGGCATGCGAGGAGATGCGGGTTCGAGTCCCGCCTGAGACATAATTTTTCAAGTTTATATACTGATATTCTACTTGTTCTTTAGAGTTTACGATATTCCGGCACCGTTTCAAACGTCACATGATCACGGAAAAACTGATCACTAGCGCGTGTTCCATTTGCATAAACTCTTTGCAAATAAGTTATGTCGTCCTAAAGCTGGACGAAGATATCCATTATCGCGTATGATGCACTTATGCAATGAGATCTTTAATGATATAGATATTAATGTCTGTGGGCGAAATAGTTTTAAGAAATTGGTTGTTGATAAACTTGAACGGGTTGTCATTGAGTAGATGGGGTTGGGTGCATGACAATACTGTTTATGCAGTGGTGTCATGGACTCAATATAAGTGCATTGTAATTAATTTTTTAACGCCCCGTTGGTCTAGTGGTTTAAATACCGGACCAAGATCTCGGGGTCCCAGGTTCGAATCCCGGGTCGGACAACATAAAAGTTTCGAATTTTCGAAAGTTGCTCGGGTTTGTGATCACCAACCCGCATTTGACAAGCGTGGTGATTATGCCAGTACACCCATCATTGCTGTGGTAACTTGAATTCAATGATGGAGGCCTTTTCCCTGCAGTAGGATGATTATAGGCTGTGACTTTTTTTTAATTAATTTTAGCGACTACTAGTCTGTAACTCCTTGTAAGTTACTTGTGCGTGTCGGGATGATATCGGGTTGATATCGAAATAATACTCGTAACGCCGTTTAAACAAGAATCAAACTTTATTTAGTTTTCACATTAATTTATACATAAGCTGCGCGTGCGTCACTACAGCTGACGCTTACTTAACCTAGATTCCCCTACAAGTGTTTCATTTCTTTTTATGTAAAGTAACATAAGTATGGTGATAATGATATGTTTGTAACAAGCTTCATCCATATAAAAACTCCTTTATTTAATACAGTGATCAGCGTTGCTGAGATCACAATGATATTATCTGTATATTAATTTCTTTAGATTTAAATTATGTATTGTGATCTTGTTTGTGGTCCTAAATTTATAAAAAAAAAACCTCATCCGTTTCAAGCACTGTGATCACGAAAGAACTCTTCCGTTTCAGGCGCCACGGAAGAACTCTTGTAAGTCATGATCACGGATGAACTCTTCCGTGATCATGGCTTACAACAGTGACAAAATATCGGAAACATACCAAAACAATGTACTTACGTGGTTGAGACCCCGCAATTACTAACTCTTGTGGTAGGTATTCATGTGTTCAGTGACTAACTATGTTGACTTTACTTATTCTTGACGATATTAAGTAATATTGTGGGTTTACTAGACTTACTTCTATGCCATATCATAGACATTGTAAGATCTTAAAATCGACGCTTATTGTATTAAATTATCCTTATTGATTCACTGTAGGTACAACAACAATGTCTTGGTTGTTCAAATTGCTTAAGGCAGTGTAGTTCTAAGAGGCAGCGTTTTTGAGTTTTTAAAACCCATCTCAGAACTAGAAAACAGCGTTTTAAAGTCTGAAAAATTTTTTTCTATTAGTTGAGTATCTGTATTCTAGCCACAGTCGCTAACGGTTACACGATTTGATTAACATAGCTCGATAGAAAAAAATCACAAACCTACCTCTTTTCGAAATGTTTTTTTAATTTTACGACTAAACTACGGACATTTTGAATAAAATGTTTATGCATTTTTAAAACTGCTAAATATTTATAAACATATTCGCTGAGTTTGAATTCATTAAATGATATAAGTACTTAATTATTTTGTTTAAATAACTACAAAATACGTGAGCGCGGCGGCTCGTCAGGCCCGTACTGTCGCGCCCTGGCGCTTACCGAGCGCATAGGCGCTCCGTAATAGGCGATCGATGGGTATCGATCTATAAATCACGGACTACTGGGCCTTAAGACGCTGACTGCAGCCGATGACCTTGAGCAATAAACACGCCCACAAATTTATTCGTCTTTGAATTTATTTGGAACGCGCCGCAGCTATTACTGTCGATTCCCGTAGGAGTGACAGAGAAAAAGCGCATTGAATGGAAGGGCCTAAGTGCCAAACAACAAAATTAGTTTTGTGCAATTTAAAATTGCCATTTTATTAAAAATCTAAATCAGCCATTTGCTTAAACAACATGTAATATACAATATAGCAAAATTTTATTATCATTGTTATACGGACTGCTGAGAAAAATGGTAATTTATGTATTTTCAGAGGCTACTTTGAGATTTTTTTCTATCGAGAAAAGTTTTTAGAATCGTGTTTTGGAAACAGCCACCTGGTCGAAAATATGATCAATTACAACTACATAGAATTTGGCAACAATACGAGCCATAGGCTTAAAGCAAAACAATCTTCATTGAGTTGAATTTGGCTCATGTCAGCGTCTTAACGTATGGTTGTGAGTTCAAGTCCCACCTAAGGCAGTCGAATTTTTTTTCTAATGAATTGGTTTTTCGTCCATTTTATCTTTTAGTTTAGGTATTGATAATATAAATCAGAATCAATGTAATCTCATCTCCATTTTTCTTCACGCCACTAATCAGAGTTTAATTATATACGGATGATTGTATTAAATATGTTTGATTTTTGTTATGTCACAATTAGTTCGCTTTAATTGTTTTTGGAGTATTTCTACCATGTATACCTGTGTTCATAAATTACATTTAGGTGATTTGAATTTTACTTATTCAACCCTATAGTCAAAAATAAATAATTTATATTAGATTGTTTGTTTCAATTTGTAGTTAAGAAGAATTTTGCATGACTCTTTAAACTCAAAGAGAACTTGATTTAAAAGAAATGACTCATAAAGTTGCATAACTTTCAAGTTATATATTGGTACACTGAAAAGTATGCAGAAACATATTTATGTTGAAAAGGTGGTTTATCAAAACGTCCCGATAACTGTTTTATAATCTTGGGAGTCCATGCAAAATGACAAATAAATATTTTTTTATGATATCATATTATATTAATATGAGAAAGTTATTCAAAGATTTCTACCATGTACCTACAGACAACAGCACGTCAACCTACTACAAAACGTAAAATTTTCTCAATATTGATATTGATCAATTCACGTTATTCACAACCACGTTATTCACAGAGTAACAAATAAACAAATTATTAGGTATAATATATTCACTAGGGTGGCTAGGTTCGAGTTTTACGAACAGGATAATCCATAGCGGCAATAAAGCTACAATGATAAACTTTTTTTAGGCCGTCCCGCCGCAATTGACAAACAGACTGACGCCAAACGAGCCAAAATTATTCAGGTCCCGGCGAGATACACAATATGCAGATATTATGAGGCATGTCTTAAAAAATATTATTATATATTATTATATTATTATTATTTGGCAAAGATTTATTTATTTATTTATTAGTAGTGGTAATATATTTAGTTGTTATTAATTTGAATTGTTGGTATGAAACCGAATAAGAAAAGCTAATTAATACAGTCGCCAAACAACACCGTAATGGAAAATACTGTAAATCACGCCGAGAATTCACGAATTCTTTAAGGACACATTGGCTAAATCTTGGTTCGACGGTTCATCAGCTGTTTAATGTAGGTGTAGATCTTAACTCTCTCATGTAAGCGAATTGCCTTTCGTTATTTAATTATATTGTTACACATATGCGAAAACATGTAAATGGTGTATACTTTCTTAAGCAGTGGTTTTTAGTCCGTTATTGTTTCACTGTATGTTTTCTGAACAAAATAAAATAAAATAAATAAATAATAAATAAAATTGTTAAATAAACTAACAAATCGGCTTCAAGTTCCACGGCTCTGTTCTCAGTAAGTTTAAATTTTACTTCTAAAACAGGCCTCAATTTATTGTGCTTAAAGGTTTTGAACCGAAAATGTACACTGCTGATTCCGGCGTACCGCAGGGTTCTATTATCGGGCCGATCTTGTTTATAACATTCATGTATGACATGACCAAATACTCAACCACTTTAAGTATAGCTTATTTGCAGAAGATTATTCAAATTTAAACGATATTAACTACAAGAAAACATTATTTTAATTGCAAGTTTTTAAAATAATAGGCAATAGTGAAAATTTTAGGCTTTATTTTGATTCAGTTATATTTTGTAAATATCTCATAACACTACAAAATGGATTTTCCATAGGTTGAAAATACTTTTGCAATCTTCAACAATACTTTTGTTAGCATAATAAATGAAAAAGTATTTTTTTAAAAGGTAGAACAAAATTGGCGTCCAAATATAATACTTAAATAAATAGGTATAAATGCACAATAAAAACAATTAAAAAAATTAATTAAAAAAAAAGTGCCTCTTTAGTCGCATTTTCTTAAATTGAATTTACTGGTGAAATGTAAAAGTTAAATTTAGAATTACGACACAAAATCATAAGGTTTTTCTTACAATTTTGTGTATGTACAAGTGTGAAATCGTATTACACATAAGTATGTATGTACATAACGAATATCAAATTGTGCGTAACGCAGTAATTATAATTATCATTATCTCAGCCAAGCAACGCCCACTCCTGGACATAGTCTCGCTTAAAGATCATCACAACGATTAGTCTTGCGCCACTTGAATCCAATGGATTCCCGCTTAGCTAGACTATTTATTCCATGTTTACGTCGTTCCCAATATAAATGACCTATCTTACTAAACAATAAATGGCCTATTAATTGTGCTAAAACCTTTTCAAAAACCGGCTTGTTTAGAAGATAAGAAGTCATCAAACCTGGTAGCGAGACGATTAGTGATAACTCTCGAAAACAACTTATAGATTGTATAGCCTAGTGCCTCGCTATATTATAACAATTTACAAACAACAAATTATTTAGTGATTGATTGTTATAAAATACTAACAGCCTGATGTTGTCCTAGCCGGAAAAGCAGCTACTCCAACCATGTTTTCAAGACATCTAGAAACCCATTAATCGGTCTAGCCATTTCCGAGAAGGTGACAACCACATATACAAAAGGTTAAATAAAAATATATTGTACTATGCAATTTATTTATTTATTTATTGATTTAGATACGTAGGACGCTTGACACTATGTCAAGAGTATAAAAATAATACAGAAACCAAACGGGTAAAGAGCAAAACAAAATGCACATTATTGGAACTTCTATAAAAACACTAAACAAAGCCGGTTAGTTGTATATTATTTATCGGTAATGTGTATATCTTCTCATCTTCTCCCATTTTCACTGAAGCATAACCTGAGTCCCTCTCGACAGGGGCATGGATCATTACCCACCATATGAGTGATAACGGCCCAAGCCCGTTATTGGTGATTGCCTGGACTCTGACCTGGTACCAGATACCACGTTCCATTCTTGTGACCGCAGCAACCGTGTTGGATTGTCCGTAGAGGGTGATGTCTTGGAAGGCCCTGTACTGATCTGTTTCGGGCCCATTTTCTACCCTACTTATAAGCTGAAATTGAAAATGAATGTTTTATTGCAGTAGAATAAGGACTTGTAGTTAAGCATAAAAATAGTACCAATGTTTCGTACGAATGTCTTAGGCCAGTCTATGTTGCCAGTGACACAAAAACGTAGACGCTTAATATGGGTCTCATAAGATTGGCTGAAGGTAATGGAAAGCATTTCTTGTTATTCACCTGTATGAAATCATCAGAAATGAGGATATCTTTAGGGGAATTAGGTAACTGACATCGCTTAAAAAATTTGAGGAGCTGAATTGGCAGTATAGTAAGAAGAACCGATGACCATTGAGGTGGAACGGGTCTGGAATGGCGACAACACTGGATTACAATCTCTGGGCAGCCTCTCCATCTGGTAGATCTACGATCTGGCAAAGGTAGCGGGAAGCCTTTGGATTTAGGTGTCGCGGGATCGGTCGTTGTGGAGAACCTTCAAGGAGTTCTATGTATATCCAGCAGTAGGCGTCTTTTAAGATAATTATGATGATGTCCAGCAGTAGAATTTTGTGAGCTGATGATGTTTATTATGATTAAGAAACCTTAAACACGTTAGTTGTTTCAACAGCCAAAAAAGGAGGAATTTTATAGAAACTAGTTGAATTGAACACGACACACGTATGACGTTATAATTGCTTACCCTATATCCAATAACATCGGGGTTTGTAATGGGATGCCATTCAACAGTGAAGGTCAATTCAGGAATGCCAAGTGTACGGAATAGTTTTATGTTCGGAGTTTCTATGAACCTGGGTTGGCTGTCTCCGACCTCCTTGGTCACAAAGGCCTGGGATACGGCCAGAAGAAGCAAGAAGTTTAGGCATTTTATCATCATGATTTTGCTGTTGTTTCAAATGTTTATGAATTATTTTTTATTGAATATGCAAGCTGAAAATATATTGGTATACTGGAATGGAAGATTGGTTATTTTGAACATATATATAATATTAATTGTAAGATAAGATAGCGGCTTCGCATTCATGAATCAGTTCTGTTATGATAACGTTTTAGGCGAATTGATTTGCTGAATATTACAAGTTGAGATCTAATCGGAAAATAGGAACAGATATATTACTTATTATGTCGTATTGATATAAATAAATCAATTATCATAATAGTTTAGACAAACATTTGTGAAAATAACAAGTAGTGATGTAAAATCAAAAATATGACCGTATATTTAAAATAATTTCCTTATTAAAATCAAATGTAAGTTAAGTAACAACCTATAATCATCCCACGGCAGAGCAAATGCCTCCATCATTAAATTCAAGTTACCACCAATGATGAATAGAATCATATTATTCACCACGCTAGGTGCGTTACGATCCCACCCGGCCACGGCGCCAAAAAAGGCGGTGGTTGTGTCTGTAAGCTGTACGGGTGAGTACCATCTGGTACTCAAGAGGAAAAAAGAGTACCGCAGTATTTCACCAGTTATAGCACATTTTTTGTGGCCGGGCTACAGCGTATGCGACCCAGCCCGGCCACGCTTCTATCTAAAAGAAACGGCAACCTTATGGCATTATTTAGGTATGGGGTGCTTGTACGCATCGTATACCACCGAAAAAACGTCTTTTTTCTTGTAAAAAAAGTAGTTAGCAAAAATTTATTTAGGAATTAAACTTTGTGACTTGAAATGCCTGACAGGAACTTGTCTCTAACTCATTCTTACACGACACTTTCCAGAACCAACCTTCAACCACACTTTCCAGAAAAATACTAGGTATCACAGTACAAGGCGCTAACATTTAAGGTGTTGCAATTATATTTGAGTTATTTTTTGTTTAATTGATTTTTTGAAACCAAGTAAGCTATATTGTGTGAGTGGAAATCAATTTATTATAATTATGTATATTACGTAATAAAACCTGTTTACAACGATTTTCTAAAGATCAAGAATCTGATGCATTTCTGCAGTTAACCTTAACCTATATTATATCACCTTTCATGTCAATATTTCAAGGAAAATGTCAACAAGAAATAAAAAGATAATACATACTATAATTCCTGGAAATCATCATTACTTTTGATAGTGAATAGAAAATAATTAATAATTAGCTATCAATAATCTTTCTTAGGAACCATTAATCACACTTTTAAATAAGATTAGTTATTCACTTCATTTGATAAAAATATTAACTTTGTAATGTGCTCTAGATACACTCATCAATAGATTTCAAATAACAATAAAATAACGCACAACAAATAACCGCAACGTTGACCGTATACTTAATAACACTAAAGTGTGAGACCTGATACATATTTAAAATCTGTTTTTTTTTCTGAGTTCTTATAATTTTTTTAAAGATAGGAGCACTGAGCGTTTTTTTTTAATACCTACTTTGTGCCTTTTTATTTTATGCCAGATAAGTGTTTTTTACTTGCTTGATATAAATTCTTAAATGTTGATTATGATGCTCTCATACAAGTAGTGTGAGTAAAGGAGTGCGACCAGAAGAAAACTGGTGGCAACGACTTGTTTCCACCAATGCCTAAACTGCAATCGCCAAACCGCCTGCCAAGCGTGGCAAATAACAAAATCCTCCTTTTGGATCTCCAACGGGCCTCTGCCCGTGTCCAGCAATGGGAGACAAACTTCTTAGCGTTCCATGGATTCACCGTGCGGGTGCCGGGTCCATCGTGTGGCAGATAGAGAAACCCCGAGTAGCTCCCGGGACTTGTGACACGGGTGTAGGTTTAAGGGGCCCCTTTCCGACGTACATCAACACTCACCTTCACTACTCGTGTTTCTCTCCCTGCCCAGCCAAATGTGGTACGAACCTGCTAATGCAGCTTTAGACACTCGCTCTAGTATAGAACTTACTGCAGTTCTAGCCAAGCCAAGGTCTTTCAACAGGTTCAATATTTATTGCTAACTAGATGACCCAGTGTACTTCGTACCACCTATCCTAACATTAAAAGTCTCCTGACTGAAAAAAATGATGTAAAGCATTTTATATGAGAAAATGAAATTGTTGTTTTTACTATCTTTTACCCAATTTTTCCATATTGTCTCACCTTTTAAACCTACCCTGGACTACTATAAACATTTCAGAACCAAAATCAGCTAAATCGGCCCATCCGTTCTCGAGTTTAAGCGAGACTAACGAACAGCAATTGATTTTTATATATATAGATAGATATGTAATCTAAGTATATATTATATACTTGGATTACGTTTTTACATATATTTTAAAAGTAGACAATGGAACTTAACTATTTTTCTTAATTCTTTACGATTTAACTTATTTGATACTGGTATTAGAATTATCCGATAATGAGCTTATTAATGCTTTCAAAGAGTCCTTTACGAAGGTGAACTATGTCTAATAAGCTACCTTACCCTGCAACACGAAGCTCGTATTTATGGATATCTGTCTCTTTCAGATTCTTTTAGAGATCGGTATGAGTGATAGGGACAAACGAATTCGAATATACGGATATTCTGTTGCGGAGCTCGTAAAGCCTTAGAACCGGCTGTTCCTTCTGTACTACGGCAATTGTTTAATTACGTAATCATGAGTAAAATTTTGTGTTTGAGAGCGGAGGTGAATCTTCTTATGTTTACACGAACAAAAGGAAAGGTGCAGTTTTGTAGCTATGTTAATCAAACGGGATGTTTTATTAAACGCCCGCTTTCTGGGTATTCAAATTAAGTGGTGGCGATGCTAAGATTATGTAGAGTTGGTTTAAATTTTTATTAATTAAATTTTATGGAGAACTTTTGACAGCGGCTGGATGGGGTAAGCTCAGGATAGATAATTGTGGCGTTATTTGAAGAAAGCCTACGTCCAGTAATAGACAGACACTGGCGGTCGACTTGACTTGAATTTATAATGAAATACGTTCAAGATGTGTCAACAGTCTTGGTGTAATTGTTTTGATTCCTGGTCAAGTCAATTATTTAGGTAACGAACTTTTTTAAAATTTTATTTACTGACGTTTTAATGTGGGCACCTTTGTAAACTATTTATTTTTCTTCTATTAAAAGACACACCAATAACATACTAACACATATGTAACGTACCTCTATAATATATGTACATAGTCAGGTCATAATTAGAATTTCGAATTTTTCATGAAAATAAAAATGTGTACTTTTTAGAATTTTCCTCATTTTTAAATATGGAATAGAAGACCGTGTCGCGGTTATTGCGTTGCATCGTTGCGGTTACACGCCAATTCAGATTTTTGACTTACTGAAAAATTTGAATATAACCAAAAGATTCGTTTATCGTACCATAAAACGATACAATGAAGACTCTAGTGTAGATGACAGGTCAAGAAGTGGTCGCCCTCGCTCTGTTAGGACTCCAGCAGTGATAAAAACTGTGAAGGCGCGAATTCAAAGAAATCCCATACGTAAGCAGAAACTGTTGGCCCTTCAGATGGGGTTAAGCAGGACCACGGTGAAAAGGGTGTTAAATGAAGACTTAGGGCTTAGGGCATAGCGAAGAAAAACAGGACATCGTTTGGACGCTCGTTTAATGGACCTGAGACTAAAGAGATGCCGCGCTTTGTTGAAGCGGTACGCGGGAAAAAAGCTTCGGGAAATTATTGTTTCAGATGAAAAAATTTTCACCGTCGAAGAGAGCTACAACAAACAAAATGATAAGGTGTACGCACACAGCAGTGAAGAAGCGAGCAACCGTATTCCGCGTGTCCAACGAGGTCATTTTTCATCCTCGCTCATGGTTTGGTTGGGAGTCTCTTATTGGGGCATAACTAAAATACATTTTTGTGAGAAAGGCGTAAAAACGAATGCAGTTGTGTATCAAAATACAGTCCTCAAGAACCTTGTGGAACCTGTTTCTCATACCATGTTTAATAACAGGCACTGGGTATTCCAACAAGATTCTGCGCCAGCTCATAGAGCGAAAGCACACAAGACTGGCTGGCGGCGCGTGAAATCGACTTCATCCGGCACGAAGACTGGCCCTCCTCCAGTCCAGATTTGAGTCCATTAGATTACAAGATATGATAACACTTGAAGGAAAAGGCCTGCTCAAAGCCTCATCCTGATTTGGAGTCACTCGAGGCATCCTTTATTAAGGCAGCCGCCTATATTGACATGGACCTCTTTCGTGCTGCGATAGACGACTGGCCGCGCAGATTAAAGGCCTGTATTCAAAATCGCGGGGGTCATTTTGAATAAACTTTATTACCATATGAATCTAGGTTTTATTAAGTTCATTTTGCTATATAAATGGTTACATAAATAATAAATATGTCTAAATTATTTCATATTACACATGTGACAGAGCTTATGACCTGACTAGGTATAATAGACATTAAATGAAAGGCGTCAAAAAGCTCCAGATATAACATTTTAATACACATTAAACAAATTCTATCAAAACTGATAATAATGGTGGTTAAATTAAAATATGGTAGTAGGTACAAATAGAATCGAAATCAATTCAAAAGGTTACTTATTAAATTAGATAAAATAAAATTTTAAAAAATCATATTTGTTATAGTTAGCGGGTCAAGTTAATTAGAAATGTTTATTTTCAGACTTTCAGACTATCCTAGAAGTAAAAGAAGTGAAATACATTTTTTTCTTACACTTTACACACATACAAAAAGTACAAATGTCAGGCTTAATGTCAAAAGCAAGTTTTTTTGATGTTATCAGCATTTTTAAAAGATTACTTAAAATTTTATCAAATGAAATAATTAAAAGATACTAGCAACTTTCCACTGCTTTATCTGAAGCCTGTTTCACACTAGCTACCCCCAAGATTTCCACCTCAGCGTTTCCGTTCGAAATATTTACTCGTACTTTCGGCAAATACACTCGACGTCTTGCTGTAACTCGCACAAGAAAATTAAGCTTGTTTAATCACGCCCGTGTGTGCACAGCCTTTTGCGACGCACCGGGCTTTTTGTTTCGGTCTGTCAACATTCATTTAATTAATGAGTTACGGTTTTAATCTTTTTAGAGTTGAATTAAGGCTTCTTCGTTCTGACGTTTTGATCTCTGCAGGTTCTGTTGAATATTTCGTGAGTAAAACATCTTAACCGCACTAGTACACAATCGTCCCGAAGCAGTGGTAGGTTGAAATATTTATAGGAACGTCAACATCTCCTGCGGCCTATTTTCATAATTAAAACTTAGTTTATTGATATGATTTTACATATAAATCCGTTTTAAGTATTTTTATTGCAAAACACTACCCAACGAGTATCCCAAGCAGTGATAAGAAGAAATATTGCAATTCGTATAAGGCACGTTGTGAAACCTACACTACTTGCAAATAAAATTGATTTTCAAATTTGCTGGCGTTCGCTAACTTCAACATACCTTTACTAAATTATACAATGTCAGAAAAGGCACCAAGGTAAAAAACGTGGCTATCATCAAAATTATCATTAACCCACTCTTATGTCGGTACGTAGCCGTTTTAAAATTAAATATGATAAAATATTTATCTGCATAATGTTTTTTTTTGTTTCTACTAACTAAATTGTTCAGGAACCATTTTGTATGAACATATTCCTTGCATAAACCCGTGTCACAAGTCCCGGGATCTACTCAGAGTTTCTCTTTCTACTACACGATGTACCTGGGACCCGCACGGTGAATCCATGGAACGCTAAGAAGTTTGTCTCGTTTATGCGATGCTATATCTACTTCCCTAACATGGCAATTATATTTGGTTTAATAATTACAGCATCGATCATTGAACATAGTCGTTTTAAATTCGCAGATAAACAAAACACCGTTCGCCATTAATTATTTACGGTCATTAATAAGAAGTACCAGGAGAACAGAACTCCGCTGGAGCGAACTTCGTATCTGCTTCCTAACTACTAAAAGATGGTAATGAAGTGAACTCACCTTTTTATATCCGTCCCTCTTACACTTACTAAACCGAGCTATGCTTGTCTCGCTCCCCCGGCCTGTCATACCCACGACGGCGATCCGGACGGTGACAAGAAATTAATTAGGGAGCCTCGAGGAAAATAATGGTGTGCCGTGATTTTTAAATGAAATTTATTTTCTCCACTTCATTTATTCCCGGCGACATGACACTTCGGAAATTATTAGACTTTACAAGGGATTTCGTTACCGTAGGTAAGGCTTCGGTGTTTACCTTCTCCGGCGTGTAATTTGTTTTTTTCCTGTTGCGGTTTCAATGGAAGGTATTTTTGATAAGCCGTTTTAATTGGATTTCCTTTGATTGCATTTTGACACGAACGAAAAGTATTTTAAAAAATCTGCTGATATTTTGTTTATGATTACTAGCTTTTTTCCCGCGGCTCTGTTTGCCTGAATTTTAAGCTATATCGCTTGGTTGGAAACTCAAAAGCGAGAGATACAAGTCTATGTCATATATTAAGGTCTAATATATCTCTGAACTAAATCATTTCATCATAATCAGTTCTGTAGTTTAGACGTGATAGTGTAGCAGGCTGACACACAAAATCTAAGACATACTGAGATGTACTACCCATTTGGTGAGAACATATTCCGTTAGATCAGTGTTTCCCAAACATTGTTCTGCCATGACCCGGTAATTCTCACATTACCCGTTTGTGACCCACTGAATACTTTAAAACCCAAGCTGGTTCCATTAGGTAAAATAATATACATTTATCAATAGTAAAAATGTTATTATACACTACTAGCTGTTCCCCGCGATTTCGTACGCGTCAATTCCTGTTTTTATGATCGCGTTTATTTTTGCAAAATTTTTCACTGATGCTTCGCTCCTATTGGTCGCAGCGTGATGTTACTCGTATATAGCCTAAAGCCTTCCTCGATACATGGACTATCCAACACAAAAAGATTTTTTCAATTTGAACCAGTACTTCCAGAGATTAGCGCGTTCAAACAAACAAACAAACAAACAAACAAACAAACAAACTCTTCAGCTTTATAATATTAGTATAGATATAGATTTAGTAACTAAATTTTGGTGCGAAGCATGGATTTGCTGCTTATTTTTTACTTACTAAAGAATCTAAGTTGAAGAATCCAAAATGACGATAGAAGATTTTTCACGATGCGTCGATCGATAGGTATTATTTTTAAAACAAGGCGGGTATGTTGCGACCCGGTATTTTATTTTGATGGCCCGGTACCGGGTCGTGACCCGGTAAATGGGAAACGCTGCGTTAGATGATTGTGTACCTAAGTTTTCATTTAATATCTATGGGTTCGAGTCTTTCTTTGGTATGACTTCTTAAGAACTCATGTTAACTGGCAGTTTACTATTAACCTTGTATGCTATTAACTATTCACACTACCCTACTTTTAATGTATACATTTAAAAAATCACAGCGACTGACGGTTAACATCAACACATCACGTCCATCTTCGAGATTCATTTTTCACACGTAAATAGCGTTTGTTTTAAAGATCTGAAGTGTCAAAATGGCTCGATTTATCTTCCTGAACCACACTTACACGTGCTCGGCTTTGGATGGTGCTTAAAACAATTTCACCCGACCGTCAAACCGGTGACAGGACTCGATTTTTCTTACGTCATTCATCAACAAAAAACTGTTTTTACATAGAATCAGCTTTGTGTCATGGGTATAAAGTCGATGTTGCTTTATTGAGATTTCGATTCAATTGTTTAGACTAGATGTGGATGAGAAAGTTGACGGTTTGTCAAACCGAATACTTTTGGGATATTTTTGGGGAATTCCTAGTTACTTCGATTATGTGCCCATAAACTAGGTATATTTCCGTCGAATTCAGAACATCCGTTTTTAGGTGGTTGAAAATTGCAATTACAGTCCTAACATTCGGTTATTTCTTCTTTTCGTGTGATTTTCCTCCAAACCGCCTATTAAAAGCTTCTGATATCGCGTGCTGTGTTTACGTCTTCCGTGTTGCAACAAAAGCAAGGATTAATAGCTAAAGCCCCTCCTTCATGGTGATTATGCCTGTAGTAACTTGAATTCAATGATGAATACCATTGCCCTACAGTGGGAAGATTTTTATTTCCTACTTTTTTTTCAGTATTTCGACAGGTTCAAGCGCAGTGAACCGAAAAAAACATCTTCAGTGATCAGCTTCACTGTTAATAAACTCTGAAACATTTTATGTTTATTAAAATGTATTGTCCACTTTCCAAGCACTTCACAAACATATAGTTTTTTGATTTTATTGAAGTAATAGCAAAATTTGAATTTTAAATGATTTAACGGATACTTAAGAGGAAACACAAGGCCCGTTTTTCCATACAAACGTAGTCCCCGGTTTCCTCCCTGGATAAAGCCAGTAGAGCAATAAGTTTTATTACAAAAATGTATGGCCACTATTAGCATGTTTCTATGTTTTCTGTTTTTTTTCATAAATTAATTAATAAAAAATATATGAGCCCTCAAAAATCGAAAAAAATCGCCAGATTTTCCGCTGTGTTCAAACATCCAGAAAACAAATTTGATTAAATTTTAGAAATAAAAAGAAAACATACGAACACGGCCAAAGCCTTTCTTTAATTTTTAATGAAAAAAGTATTTAAATCGGTCTACTTTTGGAAAAGTAATCGGGGGACTACGAAACGTTGATTTGGTGTGTTTTTAGTAGGTATTTTCGGTCCAAGAAGCAGTTGTCATTATCAAACTCTGCGGTGAAGGCGTTTGGCACTGTGCGACAGCAATAGATTTTACAACAACCTATTTTTCAATTCTCTCGCCCGTAGTGTTTCCTCTTTATCCATTTCTGGGCTAAAAAGTAGCCTATTTGCTTTTAGGCTGTCTTGCGCCTTTTGTATGAGAATAGATGTCGCTGCTTGCACCCTACTGCTAACTTGTGCACATACACAAGCTTTCGCACACATAAACGAGTTTAGAGAACGCCAATCAAACGACTTCCGAAGTTTCTGTATTGTAAAAAAAGAGATTACAATCAAGATAACATTGTCAGTTTTCGAGAGTGTCTACGGAGTTTGTCATGGGGCGGTGTTTATAAGACAGACAATTTTGAAATCGCTTTTCATGAATTTTACTCGGAATTAAAATTGTTTTATGATTTGTGTTTTCCTGTCAAAAAAGTAAGAATCAGGTCACAAACAAAAGGTATAAGAAATTGGTTCACCAAAGGCATTAAGAGATCTACTATAACCAAAAGGCATCTGCGTTTTGCTTATTATAAAAATTCTAATGCAAGTAGTAAAACAAAATATTTAAATTATTCAAAGCTCTTAAAACGCTGTATAAATCAATCTCAAAAATTAACAAATTCTAAATTTATTATTCAATCCAAAAACAAATGCAAAGCTACTTGGGATTTAATACGAAATAAAATAACTAATTCTCAAATTAATTCAAGCATTGACAAATTAAAAACAAATAATAACATAATTATAGATGACCCGAGTGACATTGCGAATACTTTTAATAATTATTATATTCAATTGACAAATTCAAATAATGATGATAATACTGACAAACAGCCATATTCTTTACAAATTAATTCTAATCGCGCTAGTTTGTTTTTGGCCCCAACAGATGAATATGAAATAATAAAAATAATAAACTCGCTAAAATCAACTAATTCGGTTGGACATGACGAAATACAAACAAGTGTATTGAAGGCCTGTAGTAGGGAAATCGCGGCCATATTGAGTTACTTGGTGAATCTTTCTTTTGTCACAGGAACTTTTCCTGAACCATTAAAAATGTCCATAGTGAAGCCACTTCATAAGAAGGGTTCTAAGGATACCGTGGAAAATTATCGTCCAATATCACTCATACCTGTCATTGCAAAAATTTTCGAAAAGGCTATGCATGAACGTATTACAAATTTTCTTAATAAGTACAATATAATTAAACAAAATCAGAACGGGTTCCAAAAAGGGAAATCTACATCCCTGGCTGCTTTTTCTCTCGTGGATAGGGTTTTAGGCTACATGGACAAACGTAAACCGGTGACGACTGTTTTTTTCGATATGTGTAAAGCATTTGATTACGTGGCACATAACATTCTTCTCGAAAAATGCGATCGTTATGGTATAAGGGGTATAGCCTACAAATGGATAGCCAGTTATTTAAGCAATAGGTTGCAATATGTGGAGATCTCGAAGTTAGATTCAAACAATGAACAAAACAAATACAAATCTCAAATGGCGGCAAACAGAGTCGGGGTACCTCAGGGAAGTATCCTGGGACCTTTGCTATTTTTACTTTATATTAATGACATACCGGATATTATAAAATATGACTGCATCTTATTTGCTGATGACATATCAGTGGTTATACCATGTAATAATATTAATACTTATAATGACGAAATAAATAATACTATTCTAAAAATAATAAATTGGCTAGACAATAATAAACTTAATGTAAATTTAAATAAAACAACATATATACAATTTGTTAATAAAAATGGTAAGAAACAAAACTTAAACATACATTTTGGTGATAAATCAATAAATCAATCTTGTTATACTTCCTTCCTAGGTATTATACTAGACGATAGATGCTCATGGGCTGAACATTTAAAGGAAACTTGCGCGAAAGTAAATTCTTTTGCGTATCCTTTATGGCGATTGACAAAGATTAGCAGCAAAAAGGTAGCTATTCAAGCATATCATGGGTATGTAGGATGTGTGCTTAGATACGGCATTCTTCTGTGGGGAAATTCTTGTCATATGAATCGAGCATTTATAGCCCAGAAGCAATGTGTGAGAGCAATATGTAATGTTGATTCACTAACATCTTGTAGATCGCTTTTTAAAGACTTAAATTTTCTTACTGTTTCTTGCATGTATATTTATGAAATATGCGTCTTTGTCAAAAGTCACCCAAAGTTATTTAAAACACGCATGGAAACACATGGACGTAATACAAGGTACCCTAACAAGCTGATACTAAATACAGTAACGACTCGGATATATGGCCAAAATAGCTACCAAATGGCAGTCAAAATATATAACAGACTGAGCGATGATATGAAGTCTCTATCATTAGAAATGTTTAAAAAGAAACTAAAAACCTGGTTGATACATAACTGTTTCTACTCAGTGGAGGAATATTTTAATTTTTTCAAAGAAATATGATGTGAAAATTAGTAATTATTGTATATAAAAAAAAATTGTTTGCATGTCAGATTCTGGTAAATTGTGTGAAACACTTAAAATTTAAGATCTGTATGTACCACATTTTGAGCAAAATAAATATATTTGATTTGATTTGATTTGAACGAATTATTTTGACGTCTGACAATCACAGCACTCACTTATGAGCATTTGCTTATAAACTCTGTGCTCCGCCTACATCGCCTTTCTAACCTTTTTTCCGTCTTTATAATACTACTAGCTGTTGTTCGCGACTTCGTCCGCGTCAATTTCTGTTATTATGACCGCGACTATTTTTGCAACATTTTTCACTCATGCTTCGCTACTATTGGTCGCAGCGTGATGTTATATAGCCTAAAGCCTTCCTCGATAAATGCACTATCTAACACAAAAATAATTTTTCAATTCGAACCCGTACTTCCTGAGATTAGCGCGTTCAAACAAACAAACAAACAAACTCTTCAGCTTTATAATATTAGTATAGATTTCAGCCTACAATATATCTTCATTATAAATTACGTCTGGACCCGTTTAACCGTTCTGGTGTAAATTAGTGACAAACATTCACTCATACTTTCATTTGGATCAGCGGTAGTTAACGCTGCTTCTGAGCCATGGGTCGCGGGTTCGATCCCCGCACAGTACAAATATTTGTGTGCATGAACATGTCTGTTTGTACTGGTCTGGGTGTTTTCTATGTATTAATTATAAGTATGTATTTACAAAAAAAAAAAAAAAAGTATATAAGTAAGTTTATCGGTTGTCTAGTACCCCATACGACAGGGTACTTAATAGTACCTTAATTTGGGACTAGATGGCTCTGTGTGGCCCAGTGTGGTATGTCTTAAATATTTATTTATTATTTATTTATTTATTTATTGAGTTTAGTAGTAAGTAGTTACTAATATAACAGCCTATAATCATCCCACTGCAGGGAAAAGGCCTCCATCATTGAATTAAAGTTACCACAGCAATGATGGGTGTACTGGCATAACCACCACGCTTGCCAAATGCGGGTTGGTGATCACAAAGCCCGAGCAACGTTCGAAAATTGGTAACTTTTTGTTGCCCGACCCGGGATTCGAACCTGGAACCCCGAGATCTTGGACTCTTTAAACCACTGGACCAACGGGGCGTTATTGAGTTTAAAAAAGATAAATTTTTACCAAGCTATTTACCTATACACATATCAAACAGTGAATTTGATAGTTGAAAACAAAATCGTGATGTTAATTGTAATTTATTATTTAAGCATCAATTTCCATGGTTATCAACCAACAAATACAATGCTGGTGTGCGAGTAGCAGTAACGGCAGCAATTATGTGCTTCGTTACAGTTTCCCTTATAATAGCTAGCATTAACTGTTCACACAAACCAGACAGGTACAGAAGTAAATCTCATGTATGTATGTACTTCACTTCTCATACCTACTATATCTGGTGATTGACCATATGTAGGGTAACAAATGTGATATATTAGGTGTTAAAATATGAAATTGCCGTTTTGTATGGACGAAATCGAGAAAAGTCATTTTTCCATACTACATTTTTTTTAGTTTTTTTAAAAACGCCTGAATCGTTTTCGATGCAATTAAAGGTGAAAGTTAGATGGTTATAAAGCTACGCATTATAGTATTTAAATTTCTGAAAATCAAAGTATATAATACAAATATACTTTATTGAAGCAAGAAGGTCAGCTGACACATTGTAAGGGGTCTTTTCAACGACTTCCTTTGAAGTAATAGGGCACTAGTATTGCATTTTTTTTAGTCAAAAGTTACTTTTATTAGTTTTTGATACAATACAAAAATAATTACGCAATAATATGACTATAATTAAGAGCTATAAACAAAATAAAAAGTGGGAAAACAATCGGCAATTTCATACTTTAACTCCTATTATTATAATTAGTTCTACATTAGTTCCATCGGAAAACGAGTAATTTGTAATTTGTTCTGGTTTAGTCTTCTTGAAATTGCATTAAATATCATGGCTAGCCAGCGCTATACTTTCCTGTTACGTGCTTTAAAAATACAAAAAAAAATATTGCGGATTACTTCTATATCAGACCAAACCAAGTATATAAGTTAAAATAATTAAAGTGATAACATTACCAAATAAAGTTAGCGAAGCAGTCTATAATCAGCGATGTTTTCCTTATCTTGTAAATATGTTTGCAAGTTACCATAGACAATGTCAACTAATGAGTTAAAACAATATTGTTATTATCAGCAGCTAGTCAAAATAGTAAAACAAAATTTATATCAACACAAAACCAAACTATGCTATCGATTATGAAAACTACAAAACTCACTTGTTTAATAACTAATTACAATATTACACTATCAGATTCACGCGATAAATAATAACTCTTGACACGAATGTGTTGCTAATTAAGTCTGATTTTAGCCTGATTGGACTTCATTTTCCGCCCCACAAGCTTTGTACAGTGAAGTAGCTATGATAGCGTGTACGCTCGATTTTGCTTAAAATTGTGAAACCAAACGTTATGTAAATTATAAGCATGTATTTTTTTTAACTGCTCATCTAGCTACCAAAAATAGTCGACCCGTAAATCATCAAAAAGACGTATCAGTCCTTGGCACATTTGTTTTCGAAAGTGTGTGACATCTAGAGTCAGAAGCATGTTTTTCGAACGCACTTTTCAAACACAAATAATACAAGATGAGCTGCACCGGTCACCGACGACAAACAAACAAGCGAAGAGCAAGAACGTGTTTTATTTCGTAAAAGATAAAGCTAAAAGTTACTTGGTGCTTTTCCTTGAAACATCTTCGATCCATGGATTGAATCATATGGTGGCAACTGGAAGGCATCCTCTAGAAGTGTAAGTAATCAGAATATTGATGTATACTTTCATGGTCACTATCACTAGAGTTATCTGATTTGAGGTTCATACCAGGTACCTTGTTTTTTATGAGTTTTCGGTATAATTTCGGCACTCGTGCAAGCGCCATGATTACGGAAGCCTTTCCGCATTCTATTAACTCTAGTGTTAGTAGAAGTTTTGCTAGTTATTCCAATAAGTGTAGGCAGACCTGTGATCCAGATGGTCAGATAATTTTTAAAAGAGGATCGGCGCAGCGAAATGGGAAATAATTGCTTTATCTTCATCTCTAGCCGTAAACCAAATTAATACGCTGCATAATTATATTTCAAAACTTTTTGGTCATTCACATGTTTCTATTGCAGAGTCCTCTGGTTGACTATGGTAGGTCTTTCGGTATTTGGTTCAGTGTACCTATCTCTAACCACTTGGATTCGATACCAGTCTTCACCTACTGTCGTGTCCATGGACCGGGATATGTTTGCTTGGAATACTACCTTCCCGTGTGTGACAATATGCCCTCATAATAATCTGGATCAGAAGAAACTTGAAATTTATGTAAAGTAAGTTACTAATAATAAAAATAAGTATTGCAGCTGATTTAAAGTTTTGATAACCCCCACTTTTTTCTTAACCATTCTAAAATAGTAATTTGTAGTTTCTCAACAAGAATGATCATTTCCATAGCTATCAGTCGTTTTGTTCTTTACTTAATGTTTTTATGACTTTTATACTTTTAATCTTTTGAATAAAGGGTCTTTGAATGATGACTGCATCAGTAAAGTAACTGTCGTAAGTTAAAAACTGTTTTCCACCAAGTTATTATATACATTCAAAGATCAAGCATAAAATTTACTACCTACTAAATGTAAAAAAACATTATTTTATCAAAAATACTACTGTAATTATATTCATATTGTTCCAGAAACTCCAAAGAAGCAGACAAAGCCAAACTGGAAGAATTTATAAAGGCTCTCGCTAATGCAACTTATGAAAACTTTGATAGCATCCCAGACTACGATGGCATACCTTCTGACAAGTATATGGAAATCATTGTTAATCTGACGGCAAATTTTAAACCTACCCTGACTATTGGTGCTTCAGGCATCATGTTGAATATTGTCCCAACAATCACCGAGATGGGGATATGTTATGCAGTCAATTCTAAAGTGGCAGTATATAATTCACCTGTGTAAGTAATACTCGAGGTATATATGGAAAGTTTTTTAAACACCCAAGTCCCTGTTGATCAAAAAGTTTCTTTTTTGTGATAGGGTACAAGTTTTGAGTATAACAAACACCTTATGGAAAAACTTAACAACTTTTCTGTGTCTACAACTGATACAGTTAAAATCATTAATATCCCGCCAGATAGAAGCCATTCCTCCCGGTTTGACATTCCATCCGATGTATAACAACCACCTAGATCCAGCACAATTTAGAAAAGCTCTAAAATTGTTCTGAATAGACGATCATTATGCGACTACCATACTACTAAACTACTAAGTACACCGAAAGCATAGTCCTTCACCAATCTAAATAAGAAAGACTCTATCGAAGGGTAGCTTTATGAAGAAAAACAAAAGTATTATATATCAGACAAAGAATGTTAAAGACTTTAAATTTTAGGTATAGAGAAGCCAATAGATGGGATGAGGTTACGACACAAAACAACACCTTTTTCGTACACCCACTTGATGGAGAAGTTTTTGCCCAAGTTATAAATATATCGGCGTCCTACGACGTAAGTGTTAAGTGTTTATTGCATTTACCAACATTAAACATGTTGATCGACAAGCAAAGACATATAAAAAATGAGGTGCTGTTTTTATTTATGCATGTCTTTCACAAATTTTGTATGAATGTGATAAAGATTAGTCTGAAGATCACACCTTCACTTGTTATGACAGTCATCCATACAAATTTGTGAACGTTTGTTACGCTTTCATGTACTAAATCGATTTTATTGAAATTTGGTACAAATTAAACTTTCAGAAAGTACAAAAGTTATTTTGTATGTCAATGCAAGTCACAGATTTCGGTCCGCGTGATATAAAGTGTGGTCAACGCCATAGTAATCAATAAATCCTTATAATATCAGTATACAAACTTGAAAAATTTTGTCTCAGGCAGGAAAATTTTTCAAGTTTGTATACTGATATTATAAGTGCAATTAAGTTGCTAAAATATCAAATAAAGCAATAAATCCTTCTTAAAATTTGTTCCAAGGTCTATGTCCACGGCCCGTTAGAATTTCCAGACGTATCAACAAAGCACCAGCACTCCGCCGAGGACTTCTACATGAAGTTGTACGTGACCGCTCTCACCGTGTACACCGCGCCTGAAGCAGCCAAGTGAGCAATGCTGTGTGGTGATGTGATGAATCTTGCGCATTTGATAAAGGCGTGTAAGGGTTTGGAAACGTTTTATGGTAAATTTGTGTAACTGACAAGTTGATAAAATCAAATATTATTTGAATTTATATTTATTGTACTTTCATAGTCACTATCTACTTAGTTAATTGATTCGAGTTTTGTAAACGCCAAACTCTATCAGAAATATTCTGAGATAGATTTTTACTATTTTAATAACTAAATCAATCATTTTCTCTTTATTATTTAAAGGACTTTGGTCATTAGGTAAGTCAATCTTGCAATAGTGTAAATGTGACGTAATAACCGGCCAAGTGCGAGTCGGACTCGCGCACGAAGGGTTCCGTACCAAAAAGGCCAAAAAATGGGTTTGTTGTATGGGAGCCCACCTTAAATATTTATTTTATTTTGTTTTTAGTATTTGTTGCTATTGCGGTAACAGAAATACATCTGGTGGCAGAGCTCTTGAGATACAGCCTGGTGACAGAGCGACGGACAGACGGACAGACGGACAGACGGACAGACAGCGAAGTCTTAGTAATAGGGTCCCGTTTTTACCCTTTGGGTACGGAAGCCTAAAAAAGGGCTAGGTTATTATTTATTAGGAATGAAAATTAAATCTAAATCACAAAAACTAATTACTTACATACAACACATTTATATGTATAATACTTTTAAGGTGCCTAAGAAACCAACAGCATTTATCACGATGACTTGCGATGCTTAGTTGTTTCACAAGGTCTTGGGCTACCGCAGAAGTCAGATAAACGTTTGAATGATAAATGTCTTTGATTAAGAGTTTGATTTTAAGAGTACTTTTTTGTTCCCATTGTACCTAATCCATTGTTTTGACTGTTGAATCGTGAATGATCGCAGACTTAGTGTAGCCCAAAGACGCTGCAGATTCCTCAACGAGAACATTTTGAAGCACAACTCCGTGTACACCTACACCATGTGCCGGATGGAGTGCCGCATCAGATTGTGCATCAAGTATTGTGACTGCATTCCTCACTTCTATAGAAAAATCGGTAAAATTGAACTTTTTTTTACTAATGTTTTGATACTGTTTTGTAGTTGCCATAAGTAAATTGAAAATACAATTGATTGAATTAAAGTTAGGCTGTCGATAATATTGTTCAAAAAATATTATACTGGTTTCAAGCTTTTACCTTAAATCAAACTTACTGAGTCAATGTCATTATTTTTAAATGTACAGACAGCACGTCGACCTACCACATAACGTCTTTTCTCAATTGATATTGATCTCTACATGTTGGACTTAAAGTTGAAAATCAATTCAATGGCCTTTAACTTTTTGGGTAGGTTGACCTGCCGTTGTCTGTATATTTTCTTGAACATACTTTTAGATTTTCACAAAATGTATTTCGCTTTGGATTAAGTATTTCAAAATAAAAACTTTTTTTTTAGGAGACGAGAAAATTTGCGATGTGTCAGGTCTGAAATGTCTGTCTAATTATCAAGGTAAATAAATTACTAAAAAACTATTAAAGCATGACTTAATTAACAACTTCAAGTTCTGGAATTTGTTTAGTTTTTGGTTGCTATCACCCTAATTTATCAAGAGTTTGACCCTAATCTAGCGATAACGAAGTCTTATGATTATGAACGTAAAAGTTCAAATCAGATATGCCTATATCTGAAATCAAAAATTATTGCTTTCGTATTTGGTTAAACAGATATAATTTTTCATTGATCTTGGCGCTTGTAACAGAGACGAAATATCAAAACTCATAAAAAACAAGGCAAGGTATAAACCCTCTGTAAAATCTCTAATTAAAATGATTTTTAAAATTAGATATGCTCTATAAGCTTCAAGAGAAGGACGGCAGAAAAATAAACTGTGGTTGTCTACCGATCTGTGATGACGTGAACTACGTAATCCAGTCAAACGCACTCCAAGAGTGGTTCTTGGGCACAAACCTGCAGTGGGGGATCGTGACGTACCCCAGGATGAGATACAGGAGAGACATTATATTTGGCTTCACTGATGTTCTTGGTATGTAGACTTAAAATTTATTGCTATAATTACCTACGTTGTAGAATTCGAATTACAACTATAAACGCTCCACTCCCTTAGACCTAAGCCAATTACGGAAAGCTCATTTCTTGAATTGACCGAACCTGGAATCCAGCCCGGGAGCTTTGCGCAGTAGATGAATCATTGCATCACGGATTGTCTCTTTTTTAAAACGGATTTTCTTAAGTCGGCCTATTTCCAATCTCGAAATTATAATGTCTCGGACGTTTGGCATGCAAGGTTCAGAAGCAATTATGCGAGTCCCGTTGGACAAGATCCCTTTAAATTAACACGACACCAACCTATGATTATCCCTGAGCAAGACACCTGAGAAGGCAAGTACATCCGAAGAAAACCCTTGGATAGTTTAGAACTACTTATTGCAAAACATGGCCTTGAGGTGTCCCTGCTTATCCTATGCTAATAGCACGGATAACGTGTCAGAGGTAGACTTCTTAACTTATTTTGTTTAAGGTCCCCAGAAAATATTCTGAAGTAATCACTATTACTAATTATATTTATGGACTTTTCATATTTTGCAGTTGCCGTTGGTGGTATGGCCGGCCTGTTTCTCGGGTGTAGTGTTCTCAGCTTCATGGAAATCGTCTACTTCTTGTCTCTACGTCTCGTTTGCTACACCCACGCTGCCGTTACTAAGTAGAACTATATTTACAATGTTATCATTGCAAAGGTCATGCCTTTTTCTTTGATTTGAAGTGTTTTTGTTGATATTTTTAGTCGGAAAATAAGAACCAATATACTCACAATAAATAATGTTTTTATTTGTTTCACTGCCTTCTAAATATTTACGTTAGATTCAAAGTCTGGTATATTATCATAGAAAATTAACAACATCAAGTATGAAATCCGTTAAAATAAATTTTGTTGTAAGTTCCTACATAAATACTTTTAATTGAATTTTTGGGGATTGTTATATCCTAAGTATTAGAATATGTTTTTTGTCAAACAAGAATTAGCTGTAAACTTAAGCAATAATGATTACTTTAGGTATTTAAATGTAGTTTTTAATGATTGCTTTAGGTATCTTTAAAAGTCCCTATTGAGCTGCTTCTAAAAACCTACTCCTCACGCCTCGCGCAAACAATGCATACGGCGAGCGGACAACTAGGTATCTCATACCTCGACTTATCAATAAAGTTAAAGTAAAAGCAAATGTCACTCAGCAAAATATTAAATATGTATTTAAAGAATATTTTCTCAGAATGTTGTAGCTATCCTATTTATTTAATCTTGTCTATATTTATATAATATTATCTAAAATATTGTATTTCTAAATTTTAATTATGTTTACGGATTTTAATACAACATTTTATAAATTTTACAGTTGTCATAGACGAAAATAATTTTACTTCAATATTTCTAATTCTTTTTTACTATAGTTAATTAATTTATTGTAAGCTCCTGATAGCACCAACACAAAACTCAGTGGTTTAAGGTGCTATCTTATATAAATATATTGTTTAATAAGTAGTATTGATAAGCAAGTATATCATGGTAGATTAATATACAAAATAAATAAATAATTTAATATGCCGACACCACATGACTCCATAACTATACAATACATAAATTAAATAAACTTAAACGCTTAACTATCGTCATGTAGGCAAATAAAAGCGCCATTTGGTATGACAGTATTATACTATCCATTCTCAAAGTTCCATATTATACACTTATCGTAACCCAAAACTTATCAACTTACATTATTAACAAACTACTCGCAGTTTCGGTCTAAACGATCCCATAGTTCAGGTAAATTTAATTTCGGGTTAACATAATTGGAGGCGACACACGTCGACCTGTATTAACACTTCGTAAATTCCAACCTTAACCACCTTGCTAATAATTAAGATCGTAACCCTTTTGGATTGTTTGCCCAATTTAACCATCCACGTACAATTGAGGATGGGTTATGGGACACCTTTGTCGGGACCTGACCCAGCCGTTTAGTGTTAAGTGATTAGTTGATACAAAGGTTATCGCTGTGGTCATTTAGATCCGACCGTTTCTAATTGATAACAGTAACGTTTTAAGGTAACTTTAGTATTTCATAGCTTTAAAATAAATAATAAATAAATAAATAAAAATAAATGTGGACAACATCACATACATTGTTCTGATCCCAATTTGAAAAACTATTTAAAGCACTCGTATTTTGGAAACCAGAAACAACGAAGGTACCACAAACACCCAGATCCGAGAAAATGTAGAAAAACACATTTTTTCTACATTTACCCGTCCGGGAATCGAACCCGGGATCTCGGAGCAGGCGACACCTTGAAAACCGGTGTGTACGCCACTCCGCCACGGAGGTCGTCGAAGGAAATGCTTTTGAATATCTTGTATTTAATTTCTGTTAGTGATTGTTTATACAATAAAAATGTGGAATTGAAATGTCCTAGCTCGCACTAGCGTAGTCTTACTTTTTTGTAACCAATGATATTTCAATATCTTTGTAATATCATTGTTTGTAACAGACTTATTCAAAAAGAGGCTGACAATATCATACCTACCAATCCATATATTAGGGGTTAAAGTATGAAATTGCCGTTTTGTATGGACGAAATCGAGAAAAGTCATTTTTCCATACTAACAATTTTTTAGTTTTTTTAAAAACGCCTGAACCGTTTTCGATGCAATTACAGGTGAAAGTTAGATGGTTATAAAGCTACGCATTATAGTATTAAAATTTCTGAAAATCAAAGTATATGATACAAATATACTTAATTGAAGCAAGAAGGTCAGCTGACACATTGTAAGGGGTCTTTTCAACGACTTCCTTTGAAGTAATAGGCACTAGTGTTGCATTTTTTTTTAGTCAAAAGTTACTTTATTTAGTTTTTAATACAATACAAAAATAATTACGCAATAATATGACTATACTTAAGAGCTATAAACAAAATAAAAAGTGGGAAAATAATCGGCAATTTCATACTTTAACCCCTATTATTTATAAACAGAATCATGACCTTTTAAAAACTATAGTTGCGATAAACAGGATAAACCAAGTAACCTATTAAATTTTTTTTAACCTAAAGCTTACCATATCAATCTTAAGACCTTTTTCTCTTTCATCGGTAAGTATAAAACATTGTTTTCTTTTCCAAGGCCCCAAATAAAATGTACTATTAAGGCCACGGTCCACCTTAACCCCCATTTATTTACCTTCGCGATGGGCAGATAAAAAAGCTTCTTGATTTATGAAACGCCGAGATAAATAGTTGTTTTTAGGGCGCGGGGCGCGGCACTCATTTTTAGAGGTGGATATTGCCTTTTTGCTGATAAACATTTGACGGATGAACTAGGTGGTCTCTCTACTTTATGGGTTTGTAGATTTATGAACCGGTCCTCATGGGAGGGTCGGGAGGATATGAGGGAACTATTGGAGATAAGGGCCATGAAATTGAGGTGGACATTAATTTAATTGAGCACTATTTATGCTGCATTTCTTAACAAGGTAGTTTTTTTATCTTTAATAGAGGCGTTATACCTTCGTACTAATATTATTAATGTGGAATTAACCGTGTCTATCCGTTACGCTTCCACTTCTAAACTACAAAAGCGATTTTGATGAAGTTTGGCACATATTATAGATTAGACCTTGAGAAATAGGCTATTTGGTTTCCCACTGCTGGACACTTCAGTCCACGTGATATAACGCGCGAAATAAAATTATATTTATTATTATACGCGGGCAAAGCCACGTACAAAAAACGTATCTTACTTAACGCACTGTTTCAGGACAATTCCCACCGCAAAATGCCAATGTCTTGACTTTAATTTCAGTATTCGGAGTTGTTGAGTAAGTGTCAATATTGAAAAACGTGGTTGATTCCCAACGTTAAAAAAATCGTCTTTTTATAGTGGGTTGATAAAATTTACAGAAAATCACTACGCGCTAACTTGATGACCAATAAAATAACTCATATCTTTTATTTAGTGATTTTTGGTTAAATTTTTGTTTGAAAAAAAAAGTTAATCAAAACAAGCAATTAAAGGAAATGTAGCCCCGTAAAATTAACAAACAAATCTGCTGTATGGCGTCTTGCGACCTGTGAGATAACCGGCAACGAACCTAAAGCCACACAAAGGCACTTGATGCCCGCAATTAAAATCTTAACGTATAGGATTAATAAACACCACCTTGATAGGGATGGGGGCTGCTATCGATAATGTTAGCAGTATCGACAAATTCAAAAAGCTATATTTAAACAATTTGAGCCAAAAACAAAGAACAATATATTATATTCTTCTAGCTGGTCAATAATGTATCCTTAGCTAGAGGACGGCCTACCAGAAATTAGTTGCCTAGATATTTTTGCTAATCGTTTAAACGAAATGTAACAAAATGGTTGCTAAGTAACCTTGTGACCTCGTCTCACCAGACACAAAGTATTAAAACTGGTAGAAAGGTGAAAAACCTTTCTAGTGACTGTTATTTCACTGAAAAAACGTAAAAATGTATCGTTACTTTAAGAAAATACGATAATCTTTTCATTTTTATCGACAACTTGTGTACCTGTATTTATACAATCTCCAAAATTAGTTTGCTTGTTAGACATAAACAACGTTATTCATAAATATCCCCGGTATTTTCCCTCTTATTTATTGGTTTATTTTTCCATTGGATTAAATCAAAGCTTCTGGACATGTTCATTCCTTAAAGAAACTGTATTGTATCCTTAAAAATGAAATATTTTTTTTTCATCTCTAAAGAAAACTAAAGCAATCTTGTAACATCGATATCGATAAACTAACTGCCTTCACCCATATCGTTAACAGAGAGGTAGAGGCTTGAATTAAATTACACCTCGCATCCGCTAACTCCAAACAATAATCTTTAGCACTTGCCCCCTCTCTCCGCACTCCATCAAACGCGAACTAAGCCTTTATGACGACGCGTCGCCGTCTTGGCGGGGAAGATAAACTCGATAATGAGTTATCGACTAACAAGCTAATGGGCTACACTATATTATTCATGTACGAAGTTTTCAAAGTTGTTACACCTCCGTGTTGCAGTGGCGCACTCACCGGTTTTCAAGGTATCGCCTACTCCGAGGTCCCGGTTTCGATTCCTGGAAGTGTCTATGTAACAAAGAAAGTTTTCTAATTTTTTTCTGGTCTAGGTGTTTGTGGTACCTTCTTTGTTTCTGATTTCCAAAATACGAGTACCTCAAATAGTTACTCACTTTGAGTTCAAGACAATGTATGTTATGTTGTCCACATTTTAAATAAAATAAGGTATGTTTTTATGATTGCGTTTATTGAAAATAATGAGTTTTGTTGATAAATTTCTTTTATTCTAAACTATTCCAATTTTTTAACCTTCTAATATTGCACACGTGCATAAAAACATACGTATTTATATTGTTTTCGAAATACACCTTTGCATCGTAAACGAATGCGGCAATTTGGTCTGGACTATCAGGTGAACAAGTGTTTTTAAAATTAAAACAGACGAAAATATGAATAAATTTTCATCATTGCATGAGAAGTTTTTTTGCTAAAAAATTTATTTTATCTCAAAGAGTAAAACTTTGTTGTAACATAAAAGTTATTCTTCAGATATTTAACACGTAAGTATGGGATATTTTTATTTTGTGATTCTAGAAGGAACGATTAGCCGGGTCATTGCAACGGTGTCGAAATATACAGAATTTATTAATTTATTGCAAGAAATTCTTTGCACATGGCAGGTATACCTACTCTATGATAGTGACCATACAAAAAATCAAAATATGATTCGAAAGATTCTACAGATTATAACAATTTGAAGCCAGGAACAAAATTACCAAATTCAACATTCCCAGTCATTAAGCTAACCGAAACTTAACAATAGATCCCTCCCCTTGATGTCGCGAGTGACAGGGAGGGGGAGTCACTTCTGAGGATCACCGCGAACAAAGATTTAACTAAGAGACAAAACATGCTTACTTAACGTTGTTACCTATTTCCATATACAGGGTGACAGTTCCTAAAATAACCTTCATATTACTAGTTGTAGTTATTTTGTCTACTAAAATGTCATTATCATCAAATATGGGTCCATATTGGGTTGCGTAAATTAAAAAAGCATATTTTTAGGCTGCATAACGTTTTTTGGCATTATCTTCGCTTCGCATAACGTTCAATCAGAATTAATTATTTGGCATACTTTATTTTCCCATAACTTCTTTTAAGATAATGATATATCAGCATCAAACTTTCATGTATAATTATTTTTACAATAACGATTACTAATCATAACATTTATTGGCATCTCACCCTGTGGCATATAGATTACAAGTCATACATATAGAATACCATAATTAACATTTAGAATATCATTAACATAGTTATGCAGCCTGAAAATATGCATCTTTAATTTATGCAACCCAATATGGACCCGCAAACGCAAGCAAGCAGCAAGCATGAATATGCAAAGTGCATAAGCAAGCATGCATATGCAAAGTGCATAAGCAAGCATGCAAGCAACCATGCATGCATGCAAACGAGCATACGAGCATTTGGCTTTCCTCTTCTCCGGCGCTTCGGAAATAGCAGCCTCTTCGCCCATACGTAACAAATCACAGACGCCCACGCGTGTGTGGAGGGTGCTCTCCCTCCGTGCCTCCGGCTTTTAAATTACACTCAAGTATTGGGCAGACAAGTACCACAGCGAGGAGACCACGGAAAGTTGGGGTCTACCTGATTCGGGACCAAGCAAGCTTACCTAAACAAACTTTTTACTGAGCCAAACTAACGTTACGTATGGGCAAAGAGGCTGCTATTCCCGCAGCGCCATTTATGACTTTAAATTTTATGCATGCATCCATTATGCGCTTCGTATTTTATATAAATTATATTTAGACGTAAAGCAATTATGTTTTTTACCTTTATGCTGATTAAAATTATGACAAAGTCAATTTTAGTAAGTTACCGTTATGCCGCTGAAACCATTATGGGATAACACTCTGCTTATCACAGTTTATAAGAGAAAACTTTATGCTGAAACTGTTATGCCAAACTACATTATGACAAAAGAGATAATGGGACCGAAAGGGCTCCCACTTTGACACGGTGTTAGTTTATTTGCTGGAATAACATATAGGCCACTTTTTATACCGGAAAAGGCTACGGTTTCCGTTGGATGATTTGGCATAGTTTTAAATTGGCGGAGTGGCGTACACACCGGTTTTCAAGGTGTCGCGTGCTCCGAGGTCCCGGGTTCGATTCCCGGAAGGGTCAATGTAGAAAAAATGAGTTTTTCTACATTTTCTCGGGTATGGGTGTTTGTGGTACCTTCGTTGTTTCTGGTTTCCAAAATACGAATGCTTTAAATAGTTATTCAAATTGGGATCAGAACAATGTATGTAATGTTGTCCACATTTATTATTTATTTATTTATTTAAATTCACTATTCCACACGTTCGTAGTCGCGAGCAACAGCTAGTAAACTATCTTTCAAGTTGGATCAAACTGCGCACAGTGTGCAAAATTTGATTTAAGGAGTCATCTATAAATTATGTCACACGATTTTTGAGATTTTCAGACCCCCTCCCCCACTCCCCCCTTGTCACGCATTTTTAAGAAAATTTCCATACTATTTTGACCAATGTCACCAAAAGTAAGACCCCCCCCCCCTTTTGTACTTTAGGATTCCATCGCGGACAAACAACGTGATACGAGATTTTTATATAAAAAAGAAAATTTTTCAGCCGCTGCAGTTCAATAAAAATACCTTTACAATGTTTTTTCAATCGGTTAATAAACAAATTGGTTTGTAAAGTAAATACATTATTGGTTGAAATTAAAAATACTAAGAGTTTCAAAGCAGTAGCATAAAAATTGTATTGTCATAGCTTCATACGCACCCTGTATAAGTAGTCTCACCTCGTCTATTGTCCCGTCTCGCGCAGCGCCGCGAAACTTTTTAACGAGCCTCTCCACATCATCCGTATTGTAATGACAGCTAATTTTCATTATCCGAACACCGAACATTAGTCCTATAAGCCTGCTTACATCAATGACAATTTAAAAGCAGGTGTTGTTATTGAGAAATAGATTAAACTAAAATAACCGGCCAAGTGCGAGTCGGACTCGCGCACGAAGGGTTCCGTACCAAAAAGGCCAAAAAAACGGGTTTGTTGTATGGGAGCCCCCCTTAAATATTTATTTTATTTTGTTTTTAGTATTTGTTGTTATTGCGGTAACAGAAATACACAATTTGTGAAAATTTCAACTGTCTAGCTATTGCGGCTCTTGAGATACAGCCTGGTGACAGAGCGACGGACAGACGGACAGACAGCGAAGTCTTAGTAATAGGGTCCCGTTTTTACCCTTTGGGTACGGAACCCTAAAAAAGGAAAGTAACAGACTACCTTTAAACCCGCTAAGTCGTCAGAAGTCTGAAAGGCGACTTGGAAAATTGTCAGGTGACCTTCCTTGACTGACTATTACACGATAAGAATAAGATCATACCGCTATAATAGCACTTGCCTGTATCATTGAATTCCAGTTACCACAGCAATGATGGGTACGGGCATAATATTAGGGGTTAAAGTATGAAATTGCCGTTTTGTATGGACGAAATCGAGAAAAGTATTTTTTCCATACTAACAATTTTTTAGTTTTTTAAAAACGCCTGAACCGTTTTCGATGCAATTAAAGGTGAAAGTAAGATGGTTATAAAGCTACGCATTAAGTTTTTAAATTTCTGAAAATCAAAGTATATAATACAAATATACTTAGTTGAAGCAAGAAGGTCAGCTGACACATTGTAAGGGGTCTTTTCAACGACTGCCTTTGAAGTAATAGGCACTAGTATTGCATTTTTTTTTAGTCAAAAGTTACTTTATTTAGTTTTTGATGCAATACAAAAAGAATTACGCAATAATATGACTATACTTAAGAGCTATAAACAAAATAAAAAGTGGGAAAATAATCGGCAATTTCATACTTTAAACCCTATTAATCACCGTTTATAATGCGGGTTGGTGATCACAAACCCGAACAATGTTAGGAAATTCGACTCCCCTGTTGCCTGACCTGTGGTTCGAGTCCAATAATAATGAACATTTAAATGATAGAAATGTATGGCATTACATTGTCCTAGCTCGCACTGAATTTATCCTAAAACTAGCTGTTGCCCGCGACTTTGTCCGCGTCAATTTCTGTTATTATACTTATTCCTTTTACGAAACGGTTTAACGTTGTAGTCTACGGACTTGTGCTCCATTGCCGTCACATTTTCAAAGCTCCCTAAAAAAAAATTTTAGAGACTCGCCCGCTTCCGCACTCCCTGTCAATGTCATTACGGTTTTTTGTGCACCGGCGCTGTCACAGCGTTTTAATAAACAAAGTTAATTTTAGGTGGAAAAAAGTGTTTATTTCAAGAAAAGATGTGTTTAATAGTATATATATACCTTCCCAAGGATAACCCTTTACAGAATTTGCTAAAGAAAAACCTAGGAACACTAATTATTGTAAGTACAAAATGACGACAACCTAAGCAAAAATCAAAAGGATTATGTTGATACTGCTAGAAAAAGGGGTAAGTTTATATCATCTTTTATTTGCCGGCGAATTCATTAGGAATACAGACTGTTTTTTACAGTTAAAACTGTTTTTGTTCAACACAATACTTTAAACCTTTGGAAGAGAGGTTATGTTTAATATCTTTCTGTTTCCCAAAGGATCCGTTTCCGTTTTCTTATTTTTTTTTAGTGGGTACGAATAGACAAGAAGTACATATTTCTTTTAGAGATTGTTTTCCGGTCTTTTGGTTATGTTACTGCACATTGTAATTTTTTTTTTTCCTATTTTTTAAAAACCTTTGGCCTTCCGGTAGAAACTTACTACTTAGAAAGAAAGTCCGTTACTTTTTTCCTTGACGTCGCGACAGTAGGACATACAATTTATAAAAGTGATTACGATGGGAAAAAGAAAACATGGTACAGAAGATACTAAAAAATTAAAGAAGAAAATTGAGAAGTTGCAAAAAAGACTCAGGAAGAATGAAGAGGAGGCAGAGGAGAACAGGATTACAAATACTCCATCAAACAGCCCACCTAGCAGCCCCCTGCCAACAGAGGATGCCGCTACAACTGCAGGCTCCTCACATCCTCCAGAGGACACTGTTCATGAGGACTCAGGTGTGCAAACTTTAGAGTTATTTAAGGTAGCCAGCAATAATTAAAAGACAGTTTCCATTATAAAAAAGAGCTATCACAATAGAGGATAGACTATTATGTTATCTTTACAAATTTAGAGCTATCACTTTGAGGTTAGACATAAATGTTAGTTACTTACATGATAAACTTTGTTGACAAAATATGTCTTGGGATTCAAGGTGAACACTGCCTGCTAGGTTCCAGCTAGATAACAATAGATAATGATATTTCAGATGTTGACGAGATCCCGGCAGAATTTCTCCAGGCGCTGGGACCAGAAGGTGCAGATATGATAGATGCCGGAGAGCCTATTCATAATCATTTAGCCCAAAGATGGGCTAACTTAATGCGTGATGGTTTAAGAAAAGACACGAGAACCGAAATCATGAGTAAGTACCCAATCCCAGCCAACCTACCGGCTACACCACCAGCTCTTAACCCAGAAATAAAGGCTATAATGTCGGAAACATCAATTAAAAGAGATAGCCGATTTATGTGGAGGCAAAACTTGACTGGTAAGGTCTTAGCATCAATTGGCAAAGTGCTAACAAATGTGATGAAAGGTAACATTAACTCTAAGGACATTGTAGAACACCTTAGCGATGCAGCGAAAATAGGCGCAGACCTTTTTCACCAAGACACAATGTCCAGAAAATACTTTGCATTGTCTGGTACAAGTTCAATAATAAAAGATGCCATTAGGAATGAGAAACCAGATGCATTGCTCTTTGGACAAAACTGCTCAGAAAAAATAAGGTCAGCGCAAACAATACAAAGAACTGGGGCACAGATCAAGGAAAAGAAGAAAAACTTCAGGAGCCCGCTGCCAAATCAAACACCTCGCAGCGGGCACAACCTTCAACCTCGGAACAATCGCTATTACCATCAGAGACCACAGCAGAGGCAACCACAGAGCCGCCAACCCCAACGAACTCAACAGAGGAAAACTCTACTGAGGAAACAATCTCCACCAAGGAAACCTCACTATCGGAATTAGAGGTATGTCATGCTGGTAAAACTAAATTTTGTTATTCAAATTGGACAAAGATAACCAATGATCCCATCATTTTGCAATGGATTAAGGGCTACAAAATTCCATTTGTATCTCATCCATTATCTAATAAACCTTACCCTCAAAAGTGGTCAAAGGAAGAAACATATATTATAAAAACGGAAATTGACAAATTATTAAGTCTTAGGGCTGTATCAGAATGTACATTTATTGAAGGACAATATGTTTCTCCTATCTTTGTGATTCCTAAACCAAATGGCACTTATAGATTTATATTGAATTTAAAAGAACTTAATAAATATGTAGACACTTGGCACTTTAAACTAGAAGATTCAAGAACAGCTTGTAAGTTATTATATAAGGACTGTTTCATGTCAAAGGTGGATTTAAAAGATGCTTACTTTTCTATACCTATATCAGATTGTTCAAAAAAGTATCTTAGGTTCGAATTTGAAGAAAAATTGTATCAGTTCAATTGTTTACCCTTCGGTCTATGTTCGGCACCTTTTGTGTTCACTAAGATCATGAAACCAGTGGTAACCCACCTAAGGAGCCAAGATGTAATTATGACACATTATTTAGATGACAGCTTATATTTTCATTATTCACGGAATAAATGCAGTGATAATGTAAACTTGGCATGTAGTCTATTTCAAGACTTAGGTTTTATAGTAAATTTTGATAAAAGTATCTTAACCCCTCACCAAGTTTGTGTATACTTAGGGTTCACATTTGATTCTAAAGATCTTTCTATGTCAGTTCCTAAAGAAAAACAAGTTTCGATATTAAAGAAGTTAGAACAATTTAAATTAAAAAGACATTGTAAAATTAGAGAGTTTGTCTCAACTATTAGGATTATTATCATCAGTCTGCCCTGCCATTCCATATGGATTGGTATATACAAAATTACTAGAAAGAGAGAAATATATAGCATTATTAAATAGTAATGGAAATTATGACGCAAAACTGATATTGTCAAGTAAAATTAATCCAGAATTAGATTGGTGGATAAAAAGCATTGGAAAAAGAAATTTAATTAAACAACATGACTTCAAATTAGAAATTCATACAGATGCATCAACATCAGGATGGGGGGCAGTATGTAAATTTAAAAAAGCTTCAGGATCTTGGTCTTCCATTGAAAAAGAACATCATATAAATTACTTAGAGTTAAAAGCAGCATTATTTGGGCTTCAGTGTTTTGCACAAAATTATGAAAATTGTGAGATACTACTTAGAGTTGATAATACTACTGCAGTTGCTTATATCAATAAAATGGGGGGAGTTCAATTTAAACACCTAAATGAAATTGCTAGACAAATATGGAAATGGTGTGAGCAAAGAAATATATGGATTTTTGCTTCATACATTAATACAAAAGACAATTTTGAAGCAGACGCTGAGTCCAGAAAAAATAATATTGAATGGGAACTATCAAAAACAGTTTTCCAAAAAATTACAAACATATTTGGTAGACCAGAATTAGATTTATTTGCATCACGAATTAATAACAAATGTAAAAGATTTGTATCTTGGAAGAGGGATCCCGAAGCCATGGCAGTAGATGCATTTACACTTAACTGGGGAGATTATTTTTTCTATGCTTTCCCGCCATTCTCACTCATACTCAAATGTATTCAAAAAATACACACAGATAATGCTGAAGGTATCTTAGTATTTCCTTATTGGCCATCGCAGCCATGGTTCCCACTTATTGAACCACTTTTAGTAAAAGGTTTCATTATTTTTGAGCCTAATGAATTTTTACTGTCATCTCCTTACAGAGAACCACACCCACTTCATCATCAGCTTACCCTGGCTGCAGGAAGGTTGTCAGCGAGGCATTCATAAAACGTGGCATTCCATCTTCTTCCCTTCATATCATGCTAAGTTCCTTGTCAAATAATACAATTAAGCAATACAACAGTTCATTAAAGTTATGGTGGAAATTCTGTGTCTTGCAGAGTATAGACCCCTATCAGGGTTCGATACCATACATTATGAAATTTCTTACAAATTGTTCAGAAGGGGGGGCATCTTATGGGTCGCTGAATACTACAAGGTCAGCTTTAGCATTGATAATGGGACCAAGAATCACTACAGATGATCGACTAAAACGGTTTTTTAGAGGAATATTTAGACTCAAGCCCCCCACTCCAAAGTATAATGTAACCTGGAATCCAGGGGTAGTGTTAGATTACTTAGCGTCAAAATTCCCAAATGATAATTTAGGCTTGGATATGCTTACTAAAAAATTAGTAACAATTTTAGCTTTGACATCTGGACATAGAGTTCAAACGCTTTCATTAATCAATATAAAAAATATCAAGTTTATCACAGATGGAGTACAAATAAAAATCCCTGATATTATAAAAACTTCAAAACCAAATTCCTTTCAACCAATCTTGCATTTAAAATATTACATACACAAAGTAGAAATCTGTCCAGTGCAAACAATTAAATCATATTTAAAGGCCACTAAGGATATTAGAAAAGAAGTAGATAACTTAATAATAACACATAAAAGACCATACAGAAGTGCTTCTGGTCAGTCCATAAGTAGGTGGATAAAGATTACTTTAACTGAGGCAGGTATAGATACTTCAGTGTTCTCTGCTCATAGCACTAGGCATGCATCCACATCTGCGGCCAGCAGGGCAGGTCTTAACATTGACCTTATTAGGAAGACCGCTGGGTGGTCAAGTAACTCAGCTACGTTTGCCAGATTTTATAACCGACCAGTATTTGATGATCCACTAGAGTTTAGCAATACAGTCTGTAATTCTATAAATACCACCTAATTTTTTCATAAGTCTGATTTAAAATAATTGTAACGGTACGAATTTATGATTATGTAAATTGTATTAAAATGTATAAATAAATGAGGATAAGAAGGCTTAATAAGAAATAATATTTTTTTTATAAATTTGAATTCGTACTTTTATTCATTCACAACCCTGTCTTTAAACATCTACAACGTTAAACCGTTTCGTAAAAGGAATAAGTATAATTAAAAGATTAAACGAACTTACCTGTAAGTGAAGTTCAATCTTAATTATACGAAGTTCCTTTTACGAAACGGTACTCCCACCCTATGTACCCACCCTGCTCATTGAAATTTTAATATATGGGGTTGTTCATGAGCATGCTTTAAACTAATGACATTGACAGGGAGTGCGGAAGCGGGCGAGTCTCTAAAATTTTTTTTTAGGGAGCTTTGAAAATGTGACGGCAATGGAGCACAAGTCCGTAGACTACAACGTTAAACCGTTTCGTAAAAGGAACTTCGTATAATTAAGATTGAACTTCACTTACAGGTAAGTTCGTTTAATCTTTTAATTATGATCGCGATTATTTTTGCATCGTGATGTTATACAGAATTAAATTTTAACCACTTTCCAAAATGTTTGTAGGCGTTTAGTATCGTATTTAGAGCCCATTTATGAAGTAAAAAATTAAAATCAAGTGATCGCCCAAAAATATATTTCGCAATATAGTTTTTTTAAATTTTTACGGTCCTAGGCCTGTTAAGGTTTAAAGGGAAAATCAAAAACTTATGATTAGCATCGTAATGAATGAATAAAATGCGCATCGCGTAAAAAAAGTGTTGCTAGGCGGCCGTATCAAAAATACAAAAAGATTTTTTCAATTCGAACCAGTACTTCCTGAGATTAGCGCGTTCAAACAAACAAACAAACAAACTCTTCAGCTTTATAATATTTATGTACTGCACTGCTTTTCGGAATTAGCCCATACTTATCCCGATGTAGTGGTAGGTTAAAATATTGGGACGTGTAAAAGAGCATCCTGGGGCCCATTTGTTAAAATAAAACTGATTTCACAGCACAAAAATGTGTTATTGACTCAGATTCTGTAGAACTAATAACCGTTTAGTAAAATTTACACTGAATTTTGATTTTTATTTAAACTTTTGTGGACAATCACCATACGGTTACGGTATTTCGATTGGTTCGCAGTAACACTTGTTGTAGAGGCATTTTCCGGCTGCGTTTACGCACACAAGAGCGCAAAGTATATGACAGTCGGAGTCATATGAACACGGAGTATCTGTAATTGAAAATATAAATAACTTGATAACCCGGTAAACTTCGTATCACTTACATTTATATCAGCATTTGGATTTGGATTTGGATTGGACCATTTGGATCAGCGGTAGTAAACGCTGTTTCTGAGCCATGGGTCGCGGGTTCGATCCCCGCACAGTACAAATATTTGTGTGCAAGAACATGTCTGTTTGTACTGGTCTGGGTGTTTTCTATGTATTATAAGTATGTATTTACAAAAAAAAAACAGTATATAAGTAAGTTTATCGGTTGTCTAGTACCCCATACGACAGGGTACTTAATAGTACCTTAATTTGGGACTAGATGGCTCTGTGTGGCCCAGTGAGGCGTGTCTTAAATATTTATTTTATTTTATTTATCTAAAATGTAGTGAAAATTTAACAAAAAAATATCAAAAAGTAACGACCTAGAATCATTCCACTGCAAGGCAAAGGCCAGATCTTCCATCATTGAATTCAAGTTACCACAGCAAAGATGGGTAAAAAAAAATTAACTGAAACACAATCATACGCTTTATCAACTTAAAGCTCTCTGATGTAATTTATTCGGATGTAGTATATTTCGACATTTAAATTTAAAACAAAAGCCAAAAAGATAGAGACTTATACTACAGCATGCGGAGCAGCAGATGTACTCCGTAATTTAAAAAAATGTGAATGTTTAAACTGTAAATGTAGGTGAATGTTAGCTAGGAACAGTCTCTATTAAAAATTAAACTGTCGTTTTTAGTATTTTTATTTATGTTTCTCATCGTTGAAACCCAACCTAAACTTCCACAAATACTTCAAAATCAAAGTCAAATCAGTCTAGCCATTCTTGAGCTTTAGCGATGCAAGCGAACATCAATTCATTTTCGTAATTAAACATTCTTTAACACATTGAATGCCTATTTAATACTGAGATGTAGGTTGGATTCCCTCCGACCTTAAAAGTAAAAAAAAAGGATAATTTACGGCGCCGTGGCCTTGATTAATCGTTTTCTTTTATCAATAAAGCTCATAATTAGTTATAAATAACCCATAACAAAGATCAAAACAAGATAATCTCCCCTCCCCACGGCACCGTGTGCTCGGCCCCCGCTCCCCCACGGCGCCGTGGGAGTGGCCTAGTACTACCGCTCCACGGCGTCGTGTATTAGGCACTAAATGTGTTAAATCAGTTTGCTTCGAACTCTTTGAAGACTTAGAAAAGTTGGGCAAACCCTAATAAAATGCTAGATAAAGCTGTAAATATTCTCTTTTATTTTTACTGACCTCGTCTGTTGTCATATCCCGAAGAAGCGCACTGCCCATCTGAAACAAAGAAAAGACACAGGATGGGACTAAAAAGAAAAGTATCAACTATTTGTAATCTATCACGATATAAATATGAACGAAATGCCGGTCTTTTAAAACTCATTCGTAAGCCATTAAATTAAGAGTTAGCATTGAAAATACAATATATCTACTGAATTTTTAAAATTTCATGGTCACTATCACTAGAGTTATTTGATTCGGGATTTATACCATGTACCTTATTAAGTATGAGTTTCCGATATTTCGGCACTGTTTCGGGAGAACTCCCGTGATCATGGCGCTTGCAACTTGTTGCGACAGTGCCAAAATATCGGAAACTTACAATAAATAAGGTACATGGTATAAATCCCGAAACAAATAACTCTAGTGAAAATAGGATTCCCTGAATTAAAATATCAACTGCCTTCGAAAATGCCTTGTGGGAATTGAACCTACACCTTCCGCTCACCAGGAGATTGCTCTTACCTTGAATTTTAAATATTCCATAGAGTCGTAATTTTTTTTAAAGAATATAATTAATATAAAAAAAAAACTATAACCCGATTACAAAAATGCAATAATTTTAAAGTGCATATTATTGTTTGTATTTTTTAAGCATTTTTGTACTCAGAATTTTGTCTTATTTCATCTCTCTTTTATCGTTCTTATCTTATTCTTTCTTATCTTGTTACGTCTGCAAACTTTTTTTTTCAAATTACCCCGATATATAGTAGTAGCATTTACTGTATAGCTTTTTTTTTTACAAAAGGTCTAGCCTATGTTACCCGAGCTATATAAGGAATCGATTGGTTTCTCTGACACTGAAATCGGCTCAGTAGTTTAGTTAGCCACATATGTAGTACCCAAATAAATGCCCACCTTCGTAACAATATATACATATACTGTTTAAATCATAACCCTTTCTGTTGTCTTTGCCGTAGTCAGGTAAAAAATAGCCTGTGACCTGTTTTCAGACCTACCAACCATCCACAAAAAAATCATTAAAATCAGTCAGGTCGTTTAGTACGGGTTCATCTATTATGATAATGTAAAACAATAGTACCTTTAATGGTATAAACAATGGTCAACAACATAATTTTCCTTATCATTAAATACATAACGAAAAATAAATTATCCAATACGGTGCAGACGATCAAAAGTTATGCGCGTACCTATCATACATTTCGCTGATTTATTTTTACTTTATAGATTATTAATGAATGCATCATTCAAATTTAAGTTTATGTCTATGAAACTCTAGTTACTGTTAGGATAGTTTTAACTTGGTCAAAAAATCTTTGAAATTACCTGGACAGTTCGCTGCAGCCACTAAAGATTGCACGGCAATTAACCCAAAAATCAAAAAACAAAGCAGGGACTTCATTTTGTTTTGAACGAGTAACGTTTCTGATATAAAAAAATCTCGTATTTATACAAAATATTAGTAAAGATATTGCCGAACGGTCCAAGTTGAGACGTTAGAAGTAATTTTATTTTAAATATGTAAATTTTTAAATTTAACTTCGAAAATCATTAATTGCAAATTAGTTATACTCGTAACATGGCTGTGGCAAGGAGTCATTAACTATGTTTTTTAGGTTTAAAAAAACGCTCCGGGTTAAAAATATAATTCTTGTTAATTTTAAGTATACTTTATATAATACTACGCCGCTGTGATTTTTTTTCTTTGTTACTATTGTATTTAATAAATTATTGTTAGTTAAAGTTTTAAAAAGTTTGTTAACTTATTTCTCAACATTTTGTTTTAGCCACCTAATGACTTCTTGCAGTAAGCCGACGATCTATATTATTATTATGCATTAAAAGAAAATTGTGTAAACGAAGAATTTTCTGTTTTTTATCTTGTATTCGTTTTTCAGAGTTAATTGATATATTTTTATGGTTATTAGGTTTTTTACCAGACTACGGTAAAGCTAACAGGAAGGGAATGATTTTAGTTGTCGATGTATGTGGGTATTAATGTAGGCAGAGGCGGCGTAAGGCCCAAACCGCCCACGGCCTCGCGGTGTTCGGGGCCCCGCGCCTCGTTATGATAAATTTGAAAAAGTATGGAATGCCCAAAAGTATATTATAATTAATTTGATTCCATTCGCTAGTGAATCGTAAGACGCGTGATTTTGTAACATCCCATGGAGTCGTCCAATCAGATTCAAGATACGACCATTAAAGACCTTTGAAATTACGGAGAAGTAACAGCACGGAAGCCACTGGAAACAGTTCGTAAGTCTAGTCCAGTTCCATACATTAAGCGGTCCTGTCAGCTGCGGTTGGGAATCATTCAAATTGTGGTTTGTGAAGGTTTTTTATCTCTCCTGAGAAGTTCTTAAAAATGACTTATGTGGTGTTAGAACTTCAACAACGTTATGACACTTTCAGAACTCATTTCAAATAAAGACTTCATAGAACATGTAAAGCTTAATTTTATAATTATCTTCATGATCATAACCAGCCATCAGAACCTATATCAGTCCGCTGCGGAACATGGCCCTCTTTAAAAAGAGGATTATTCAATTATCGCTTCGTTTTGCGGGCTGGTTGGCGATCGCAGTTTGGCCAATGGTAGAGAGTCTCTTGCCGCTCGATAATCGACTATCGATAGCCTTTTATTTAATAAATGATGGGCTTGCTCTTGACTACATACTTAACTATATGGTTAAGAAGAAGCCTAAGATGGAGCGAGCTTAACCAGAGGCACTGGTAACACACACCAGCGGAACACAGAAAAACTGTTTGGCGCTGGACTCCGGCAGTAGGGTGGTAGCATCCAGGCAGCCTCTTACGAAGCCTACCACCGCAGAGGGATCTGTTAGCCGTCGTCATTGGTTAGAAAATCAAAGATGCCGTTGCCCAGGTTGGACCGCTCGAAGGTATATCCTGCCACCCTATATCTATCGATAGCCTATCGATATTCTATGGAAAACTGACGAGTATCGATTTTTACGATAGGATCGATACTATTGAAAACCTATGTATTGCTTCGGAACAATACTATCGATATTATAATGATAGCAGAATCTCTGTCAAAACTAAGCGTATCAGCGTCACAGAGTTAGCACGGTTGCTATTAGCAAATTATACTTTAAGATGTATCGTAACCAATTTACTCGGTTGTAGAAAACAATTATACGGTTGCATTTAACCGTCTCGTTTTGTCAGTAAAGAATAGACACAGGCGCATCATACGATTCATCCGAGTCATCGATAGATATTTTGATTTTATTAGTAAAAAAACATGACGTCTCCACTTGGACCAAAGGCTGGTCTAATAGAAGCAAATTGATTCATAATTCATTATTAAAACATAATAGAAAATAAATGTTATGATTTTCACACTTCACGTTCATATTGTCGTCAATTACATGGTTTATTAGAACATTAATATTTAATGGTCCGTAAATATAGAAGCGCACCAGTTCTTGATGCTTACTTTCGTAGTAAAAACCATAGATTTAAAATACTGGTGATCATCTATACTAAGTCTATGGTAATAACAAAAAATTTGATGGAATTTGTAGTTCTTTCAAGTTCTACCATGTTGTGTTCAGTGATCACTGCGATTCTTTCAGTGCCAATGGACGTCATCTTATCAAATCTAGTTCAGTTTACTGCTAAACATAAGCCTCTATAGAAGGAGAATTTCGCCTTAAGAGGAAACACAAGGGCCGTTTTGAGGCCGAGAGAATTGAATATGAAAAAAACTGAAGATCTTTGGGGAATTTCCGTTCATATTATCAATACAATTATAAATTCAATAGCCCCTCATCTCGCAATAATTTTCAACAAATGTATTGATGATAGACAGTTTCCAACTTTAATGAAGTTTAGCAAAATTATTCCATTATTTAAATCCGGCGAGAAATGCGATCCCGCTAATTTTCGACCAATATCTATCTTGCCAGTACTAAGTAAAATATTTGAAAAAAATTATGTTTGGTCAACTTTTATCGCACTTTAGTTTGAATAAATTATTACATCACAATCAATATGGATTCAGGAAAGGTAGAAATACCACTGATGCGGGAGTAGCACTTCTAAAACACGTATTCGATGCTTGGGAGAGTAGGTTAGATGCTATAGGTGTTTTTTGTGACCTGTCAAAGGCATTTGATTGTGTAGACCATAAAACGTTAATTAAAAAACTCGGATATTATGGTGTTTCGAATGATTCGTTAGATTTAATTAACTCATATCTCACAGGTAGAACACAAAAAGTTTGCATTGATGGAACTGAGTCTTCAGGGTCGGCCCTTATCATGGGTGTCCCTCAGGGATCAGTATTAGGACCCTTGCTATTTTTAATATACATTAACGACCTTCCATATTATATGTATAATCTTTGTGAGATGGTATTGTTTGCAGATGACACTTCAATAATTTTTAAAATTAAGAGGGGCGAATTATCATTTGACGATGTTAACAATACCCTCTCTAAATTATTGCATTGGTTTGCTACGAATAATCTTTTGCTTAATGCAAGAAAAACAAAATGTGTTAAATTTACTTTGCCTAATGTAAGGTTTTCCGCCACAAATGTTATTGTAAAAGATGAGCCATTAGACACAGTAGACTCCTCTACCTTTTTAGGTATAACTGTAGACTCTCGACTGCAATGGGGTGCTCATATCAGGTCTCTGTCTGGAAGACTTAGTTCTGCTGCTTATGCTGTGCGAAAGATAAGACAATTGACCGATGTTGGAACGGCAAGATTAGTATATTTTAGCTACTTTCACAGTATAATGTCATACGGAATTTTGTTATGGGGCTCAGCGGCAGATATTGAGTCTATTTTTATATTGCAAAAACGTGCTGTGCGGGCTATTTACGGCCTTAGACCCCGTGACTCTCTAAGAGAGCTATTCAAAGAGATCAACATACTAACAGTTGCATCTCAATACATTTTCGAAAACATTATGTACGTCCGTAAAAACCTCGAATTTTTTGTCAAAAATAGTGACGTACACAATTTCAATACCCGAAATAAAGATAAACTTGCCGTTCCAGGATTCAGACTGCGAAAAGTAGGTAATTCGTTCATGGGAAATTGTATCCATATTTTCAACAAATTACCACTGTCAATTGCTGACCTCCCTGTACATAAATTCAAATCATATATCAAAGTTGTTTTAATGAAAAAGGGCTATTACACTATTGATGATTATATAAATGATAGGAACGTTTGGCTTTAAATTGTATCAGCTCGCACTGGCATATATCTTATGTAAACATGTTTATTTAAAAAGAGGCTGACAATAGTGACCGAGTTTCTTGCGCTGCTTCTTCTCGGCACTAGCCCACATTTGTCCCGAAGCAGTGGTAGGTTAAATATTGGGACGTGTAAAAGCGCCTCCAGGGGCCTATTTGCAGAAATAAAACTGATTTTGACTGATTTTAACTGATTTTGGTTTTTCCATACAAACGTAGTCCCCTATTTCCACCTTGGTTATTGCCAGTGGAGCAATAATTTTTATTACAAAAATCTATGACAGCTATTAGTATGTTTCAATGTCTTCCTTTTTTTTCATAAATTAATTAATGAAAGAGATATGAGCATTAAAAAATCTGAAAAATTCGTCAGATTTTCCGCTGTGTTCAAACATCCAGAAAACAAATTTGGTAAAATTTTAGAAAAAAAGTAAATATACATACATGGCCAAAGCCTTTCTTTAATTTTTAATGAAAAAATAATTGAAATTGGTCTAGTTTTGGAAAAGGAATCGGGGGACTGAGAAAAGTTGATTTTGTGTGCTTTTAGTAGGTATTTTGGGTCCAAGATGCAGTTGTCTCTATTGCGCTCTGCGGGGGATGCGTTCGGGACTGCGCGACAGCAATAGATTTTACAAATACCTATTTTTCATTTCTCTCGCCCGTAGTGTTTCCTCATAAGGGGACTACTAGAGCTATACTGTGCTGCCCCCAATTGATTTGATTTTATTACTTCTAAACGGTTTTGTTTATTTCTCAAAAAACTAGAACTAGAAGTACCTAAAAGCAGTTAACAGTGATTAAACAAATACCAGAGGTAATTTGCTAAAGTGATACTGTTTTAGTTTTTTGAGAATTGATTTTGTTTAGAAGTAATAAAATTAAATCAATTGAGGACAGCACTTAGCGCTAGTAGTCCTCTTAAAAGAAGATGCTTACCTTACAATAGTGACCGAGTTTTTTGCGCCACGTCTCAGACTTAGTAGTTTAACACTGGTCCCGAAGTAGATAGATAGATAGATAGATACTCTTTATTGCACATAAAAAATCAACTTTATGGAAAAGAGATAAATTTAGCGCCGAACAATTTAGGCGGTCTTATCGCTGGAAGCGATTTCTTCCAGACAACCTTCTTCAGGTAGAGAAGAAAAAGAAAAAATGTATTAGAGTTAAGAGGGGAAGGCAGCAAAGAATACTAAAAATGAAAACATTACCAAGATTAACTAAAAACAATAAAAACAACAGCTTTACATGCAAACAAAATAAAAATACACAAGCTTTATAATCTATATACATACATATACTAAAAAAAAAAAAACTACATGGTAGTCGTAGGTTAAAATATTTAGGACGTGAAAACTGTGTAACTCTCAGCACAAAAATTGTTATTGGCTCAGGTAAATCATCTTGTCCTTTAGAACTGTCAACCGTTAAATACAATTCACACTGAAGTTTTATTTTTATTTAACACATTGAGCGCCATGGAGGTCTCCGGTGACCTCCAAACAATAAAATTTTGATTGTTGTCTAGTACTTCGGCAGTTAAAGGCTTCAACTTTTACACACAGTTACGGTGTTTCGGGTGGTTCACAGTAACACCTGTTGATGAAGCATTTCCCGGATGCACTCGCGCACGTAAGATTGCAAAGCATTTCACAGTCGGAGTCAACTTCACACTCAGGATCAACTGAAAATATAAATAACTAGTTGACCCGGTGAACTTCGTATCACTTACATATTATTATCTTTATGTAAAACTAGCTGTTTCCCGCGACTTCGTTCGCGTCAATTTCTGTTATTATGATCGTGACTATTTTTGCAACATTTTTCACTCATGCTTCGCTCCTATTGGTCGCAGCGTAATGTTCTATAGCCTAAAGCCTTCCTTGATAAATGGACTATCCAACACAAAAAAAATTTTTCCAATCGGACCAGTACTTCATGAGATTAGCCCATTCAAACAAACAAACAAACTCTTCAGCTTTATATATTAGTATAGATGTGGTGAAAACTTAGTAAAAAATATCAAAAAGTAACGACTTAGAATCATTCCACTGCAAGGCAAAGGCCTCATTGACTTCAAGCTTGGTGATGGTAAAAAAGAAATTTTACTGCAACACAGTCTTAAGCTTTATAACCTTAATGTTTTCTGATGTACAGACAGCGGCAGGTCAACCTACCCAAAAAGTTAAAGGTCATTGAATTTATTTTCAACTTTAAGTCCAACAGGTAGAGATCAATATCAATTGAGAAATTTTGACGTTTTGTGGTAGGTTGACGTGCTGTTGTCTGTACCTTATTTCGGATGCAGTCCATTGCGACATTTAACTGACGCTTTTTTTACTTTCTTTTTATTTCTAACACAAAAGCCAAAGATATTGAACCTCATACTAGAACTGAAAAATTAAAAGAACCACAAACATTTCTTTAAACATTTGACAAACAAGTAAAAAATGTTCTATAACTAGAAATAGTTTGTATTGGAAAATGAAACTGTCGTTTTTAATAAAATATTTTTTTCTTTTTCTTATCGTTAAAACCTTTTCTAAGTTTCCACAAATATTTAATAACAGAACTGGAGACTGCCTAACGTTTCGTCAGCGTTAATCGTGAAGAGTTAGGAACCTTTGGCAGACGTTGATAAATGCGATTAAATACGTAAATATTCTCTCTCATTTTTACTTACATCGCCTGTTGTCATATTCAGAAGAAACGCATTGCCCATCTAAAACAAAAAAAGACACAGGATTGGACTACATAGAAAAATATCAACAAACGAAGTGCTTAAGTCTTTTGAAACTCATTCTAAAGCCATTAAATTAAGGGTTTAAATTTCCCTGCAGAATTAAAATGTCAAATTCCTTAGGTAAGAATTGAACCTCCAACGTTCCGTTCACCAGGCAATCACTTTTGCTCGACGTAGTCCAGTAAGAGCACCCGCCCGAATAGCACCTGCGCGAATAGCACCTGGCCTAGTCCACGAAGAGCACCTATTGATATTTGGTGCTCTTCGGGGATTCAAATTTATTTTTACATTTTTGTGAACGAAGTGCTTAGGTCTTTTGAAACTCATTCTTAAGCCATTAAATTAAGGGTTTAAATTGAAAACAATTCCCTGCAGAATTAAAATGTCAAAATCCTCGGGTAAGAATTGAACCCCCAACGTTCCGCTCACCAGGCAATCACTTTTGCTCGACGTAGTCCAGTTAGAGCACCCGCCCGAATAGCACCTGCGCTTTTGTCCACGAACAGCTCTACAACACAGCAGCCTAGTAATGGCTGCTTATAATAGGAGTTAAAGTATGAAATTGCCGATTATTTTCCCACTTTTTATTTTGTTTATAGCTCTTAAGTATAGTCATATTATTGCGTATTTTTTTTTGTATTGTATCAAAAACTAAATAAACTAACTTTTCACTAAAAAAAAAATTCAATGCTAGTGCCTATTACTTCAAAGGAAGTCGTTGAAAAGACCCCTTACAATGTGTCAGCTGACCTTCTTGCTTTAATTAAGTATATTTGTATTATATACTTTGATTTTCAGAAATTTAAATACTATAATGCGTAGCTTTATAACCATATAACTTTCACCTTTAATTGCATCGAAAACGGTTCAGGCGTTTTAAAAAAAGCTAAAAAATTGTTAGTATGGAAAAATGACTTTTCTCGATTTCGTCCATACAAAACGGCAATTTCATACTTTAACCCCTAATATGTATTTGATAGACAGGACGTTATAAAATGAAAGATTTGTATTTACAAATGTATTTGTATTAATATAGGTTTAAGCGATTTTTATCGGTATCTTAGACCAAGGGCAATAAGGATCATTTTTATATTATAGATTGATGCATCATTCAAATCAAAGCTTAGGTACGTCTATGAAACTCTAGTAGCTGTTAGGAGAGTTTTAAATTAGTTAAAAATTATTTGAATCCCTCAACCCCCAGGAGGCACTCGGGTGCCACGATAACAATTGATTTCAATTGTGTCTGGAATAACTCACGATCGAGGGATTAAATTACCTATACAGTCCGCTGCAGCCACTACAGATTGCACGACAATTAACCCAAAAATCAAAAAACAAATCAGGGACTTCATTTTGTTTTGAACGAGTATCGTATCTGCTATAAAAAATCTCTTATTTATACAAAATTCTAGCTAAGATATTGCCGAGCGGTCCAAGTTGAGGCGTTAGAAGTAATTTTATTTTAAAATAAAAAGCCTATCAATATTATTATGAATTAAAAGAGAATTGTGGAAACGAACATTTTTATGTAAATAATCTTGCAAATGTTCTTTTTATCAGAACTATAGCTCGTTTTTTTTTATTATTATGGTGTTTTATGTTGAAGTCCACCTTTTCTTACTTATTTTAATAAAATCAAAGATACAATACATTTCGAAGAAAAGTTGCGATGTTGCTAAAAAAATTATTTCATTTGAATATTAGTATATTTTTGACATGTTGTGATACATTTCGCGTCAAATTTCATCGCAGCCACAAGACATATTTTTTTATATTTAGCATTGTTCAATTATTGAAATTTAAATTGGGACGTATACAAAGTGTAACAAAAGGCATAACGAAGCCGCATACCACGTATTCTACATTTGTACTACTATTTTTTTTTCCAAAACACCATACCTGGGAAATGAATCGAAACTGAGATATGAGGGTCGAACTGAATGTTTTTTTTTTTCAAAACATTTGCATGAGTATATTCTTCTGTTTGTTGTTACAAAACTTTTTTCTTGAGAAACATTTTAAAAATTTTTAGAACTTTTTCATAAAAAACTCTATAAAGAGAGCAACCCGCAATGAACCGCGCGCACGCACACCCAATTGTATGAAGTTAGGTCACAATCCACGTCTGTAGCGCTTCGTGCGCGGTATACATTGCGGGCAAAAAATATTTGATTTATTTTAATGCCTAAAAAAAGGTCGTTTGCCAGTCAGATTTGGTTTCATGAACCGAATGCGAGGTTTAAAGCTTCGTTAAGCTCTTTGTTTCACCCTGTGTACATCGATTTCAGACTTATTATTTCTAAATAGATCTCGCATATCTCGTATCACAAGAGCCTCAACCTCTGTCTACGTATAAGAATAAAATATTTCACCATGTATAAAATTACTTACATCAACAATTTAAGAATCGTTTTTAAAAAAAAACTGTTGAACAAATACAAAACTATCAAACACCTCAAATATACTTACGAATATATGAAATATCATGTCAAAATATTAATCCTTTTCTACCCGTGCCATGAACGCTATAATGTGTTTGGAAAATCATCGGTATAAACCAAAATATTTTGTAAAAACCTAATTAACATGAGTTACATCTTTAAATGTATCGCTCATTTCAATGAACAGACAACAGCACGTCAATCTACCACAAAACGTCAAATTTTCGTAATTGATATTGATATCTAACTTGTTGGACTTAAAGTTAAAAATCAATTTAACGACCCTTAACTTTTTGGGGTGGTCGACCTGCCTCTGTCTGTACCTGTAGTATTTGCTTACATCATACGATACAACCAAATTATCGATAGGCTTTGGGACTTTTGGTTGTAAAAAACATGTGTAAAGCTTTTGAATGGCTCCTCATCATCCGTCTCTACTTGGACCAAAATCTGATCTAATGGAAACAAATTGGATCATGATTCATTATTAAAACATAATAGAAAATAAATGTAATAATTTCCACACATATTTTTTCACATTATTTTCTTAATTTCATGGTTTCTATAACAATTTTCAATAGTCTGTGAACATAGCAGGATTTATAGCGCTCCAGTTATCGATGCATTCTTTTATGTTGAGTTCAGTGGTCATAGCGCTTGTTGCAGTGCCGAAAAAGACGTCTGCATTTTAATCACCAGTCTATAATTATCAGTCCATTTTAGGAAACAGGGCCCAAATTCCGCTAATTTACAAATGGCTCAATAAAATCGCAATTGCATCTCGATTGTATATTTTGACACATTTATTATGGTAGTAATGTCAAAAGGCCTCTACTAAAGGTGGTCTTTGTTACAATCGTCATGCTTGACGGATTTGGCGGGTTCGCGATCGGAGTTTGGCCATTGGTTTAAAGAAGACGATGCTGGCTGCCTTCATCTGGCAGTACTCATAATTCAGTCACCTATTACGGCAACCATAGGAAATTAATAGACTCAGGCGTTACTTTGCGGAAATCCATAACTAGTTATGGATTTAGAAAATTATTTTGCTAATGATTTCCGCTTGTTAATACCGGCCCAGATACCTTCACCACACTACCCGCACTAACACTGATTTGAGGAAGCACCTGCATCACACTAACACTGATTGAGCAAGCACTATTTCATGCAGGAAAACCGCCCGCCCTCCCTCAAAAATGCATGCAGTACAGTTAATGCAATTATTAGTACCCAACACCAATATAATAAAAACCTCGACGCGTTTCGCCACTTCACGTGGCATCCTCAGGAGATGTTGTCGCCTTCGCTCTTTAGTCGTCGGAGCGCAGCACAATAATTTTCTAAATCCATAATTAACCATAGGAAAGGAAGGGGTGACGCTATCTTTGGTCGCTTGTTGTATATTTTCGTAGGATATTATTTTTTTCCAGACTACAGCGAACCCAACAGGAAGGGTTATGATTATACAGGATGAAATTTTAACCACTTTCTAAATTTTTTGTAGGCGTTCAGTATCGTATTTAGAGCCCATTTATGAAGTAAAAAATGTAATTCAAGTTTTCATCCGGTTTTCAATTTTTATGGTCCTAGGCCTGTTATGGTATAAAGGGAAAATCAAAAACTTATGATTAGTATCGTAATGATAGAATGAGATGCGCATCGCGTAAAAACAGTGTTGCTAGGCGTCCGTATCAAAAATTTCAGATTTTTGGCGGATATTTTCTAAGTGCTTTATCTTGACATTTTTGTACTGGGCTATACCAAAAAAAGAAATACGTAATTTGCTTTTGTCTCGTAGATTGATATATTAAAATTTGGAAGGTGGTTAAAATTTCATTCTGTTTGTACGTGTCATCTTTGTAATCCGGACAAATTATGTCGACATGGATGGATATATGTAATGTCGAATTATTGATGGTTATACAAACTTATCCGAAGTGAAGTTTAACCGTAATTCGATTTATACACGGTGCATTTTTAACTACCTGAAAAACGAAGTCCACGTTGTGCTACCATTATGTATAACATGCTGGCAGTGTTATTTTCATGATTTAAAAAAAAAAAACTCTTAAAAGAAGACGCTTACAATAGTGACCGAGTTTTTTGCGCTACGTCTCGGACTTAGGGTAGAGTTCACCAACAGACGGTTAAAATTTAAAAAGCGTTTAAAATATTATTTGACATATTTTGTATGGGAATTGTGTCAAATTAATCGTCACTTTTTGTTTACCGGAAGTTTCAGTGTTGGTGAACTCGGGTCTTAGTAGTTTAACACTGGTCCCGATGTAGGTAGTGTTAGGTTAAAATATTTAGGATGTGTAAAAGTCCAACTCTCAGCACAAAAATTGTTATTGGCTCAGGTAAATCAACTTGTCCTTTAGAACTGTCAACCGTTAAATAAAATTCACACTGCAGTTTTATTTTTATTTAAACTTTTACATACAGTTACGGTATTTCGAGTGGTTCACAGTAACACCTGTTCATGAAGCATTTCCCGGATGCACTCGCGCACGTAAGATTGCAACGTGTTTGACAGTCGGTGTCAAATGCACACTCAGGATCAACTGAAAATATAAATAACTAGATGACCCGGTGAACTTAGTATCACTTACATATCTTTATGTAAAATGTGGTGAAAACTTAGTAAAAGATATCAAAAAGTAACGACTTAGAATCATTCTACTGCAAGGCAAAGGCCTCATTGAATTCAAGCTTGATGATAGTAAAAAAGAAATTTTACTGCAACGCAGTCTTAAGCTTTATTCACTTAAAGTTTTCAGACAGCGGCAGGTCAACCTACCCAAAAAGTTAAAGGTCATTGAATTTATTTTCAACTTTACGTCCAACAGGTAGAGATCAATATCAATTGAGAAATATTTAATAACAAAACTGGAGACTGCCTAACGTTTCGTCAGCGTTAATCGTGAAGAGTTAGGAACCTTTGGCAGACGTTAATAAATGCGATGCGACGTATTTACGTAAATATTCTCTCTCATTTTTACTTACATCGCCTGTTGTCATATTCAGAAGAGATGCACTGCCCATCTAAAACAAGAAAAGACACAGGATTGGACTACATAGAAAAGTATCAACTGTTTGTGATCCAGCAATATGATATAATGAACGAAGTGCTTAGGTCTTTTGAAACTCATTCTTAAGCCATTAAATTAAGGGTTTAAATTGAAAACAATTCCCTGCAGAATTAAAATGTCAAAATCCTCGGGTAAGAATTGATCCCCCAACGCTCCGCTCACCAGGCAATCACTTTTGCTCGACGAAGTCCAGTTAGAGCACCCGCCCGAATAGCACCTGCGCGAATAGCACCTGGCCTAGTCCACGAAGAGCACCTATTGATATTTGGTGCTCTTCGTAGATTCAAATTTATTTTTACATTTCTGTCCTCGAACAACTCTACAACACAGCAGCCTAGTAATGGCTGCTAATATGTATTTGATAGACAGGACGTTATAAAATGAAAGATTCGTATGTACAAAAATATTTGTATTAATATACGTTCAAGTGATCTTTATCGATATCTTAGTTAGACCAAGGGCAATTGATATCATTTTTATATTATAGATTAATGCATCATTCAAATCAAAGCTTAGGTACGTCTATGAAACTCTAGTAGCTGTTAGGAGAGTTTTAAATTAGTTAAAAATTATTTTAAATTACCTATACAGTCTGCTGCAGCCACTACAGATTGCACGACAATTAACCCACAAATCGAAAAACAAATCAGGGACTTCATTTTGTTTTGAACGAGTATCGTATCTGCTATAAAAAAATCTCTTATTTATACAAAATTCTAGCTAAGATATTGTCGAGCGGTCCAAGTAGAGACGTTAGAAGTAATTTTATTTTAAAATAAAAAGCCTATCAATATTATTATGAATTAAAAGAGAATTGTGGAAACGAAAATTTTTATGTAAATAATCTTGCAAGTTTTTTTTTTATTAGAGCTATAGCTCGTTTTTTTTTATTATTATGGTGTTTTATTTTGAATTCCACCTTTTCTTACTTATTTAAATAAATTCAAAGATACAATACATTTCGAAGAAAAGTTGCGATGTTGCTAAAAAAATAGTTCATTGAATATTAGTATATTTTTGACATGTGATAAATTTCGCGTCAAATTTCATCGCAGCCACACGACATGTGTTTAGAATTGTTAAATTATTGAAATTTAAATTGGGACGTATACAGAGTGTAACAAAAGGCATAACGAAGCCGCTTAACACGTATTCTACATTTGTACTACTATTTTTTTTTCCAAAACACCATACCTGGGAAATGAATCGAAACTGAGATATGAGGGTCGAACTGAATGTTTTTTTTTTCAAAATATTTGCATGAGTATATTCTTCTGTTTGTTGTTACAAAACTTTTTTCTTGAGAAACATTTTAAAAATTTTTAAAACTTTCATAAAAAACTCTATAAAGAGAGCAACCCGCAATGAACCGCGCGCACGCACACCCAATTGTATGAAGTTAGGTCACAATCCACGTCTGTAGCGCTTCGTGCGCGGTATACATTGCGGGTAAAAAATATTTGATTTATTTTAATGCCTAAAAAAAGGTCGTTTGCCAGTCAGATTTGATTTAATGAACCGAATGCGAGGTTTAAAGCTTCGTTAAGCTCTTTGTTACACCCTGTGTACATCGATCTCAGACTTATTATTTCTAAATAGATCTCGCATATCTCGTATCACAAGAGCCTCAACCTCTGTCTACGTATAAGAATAAAATGTTTCACCATGTATAAAATTACTTACATCAACAATTTAAGAATCGTTTATAAAAAAAAACTGTTGAACAAATACAAAACTGTCAAACACCTCAAATATACTTACGAATATATCAAATATCATGTCAAAATATTAATCCTTTTCTACCCGTGCCATGAACGCTATGTGTTTGGAAAATCATCGGGATAAACTAAAATATTTTGTAAAAACCTAATTAACATGAGTTACATCTTTAAATGTATCGTTCATTTCAATGAACAGACAACAGCACGTCAATCTACCACAAAACGTCAAATTTCCGTAATTGATATTGATATCTAACTTGTTGGACTTAAAGTTGAAAATCAATTTAACGACCCTTAACTTTTTGGGGTGGTCGACCTGCCTCTGTCTGTACTTGTAGTATTTGCTTAAATTGAAGACAAAAATAAGAATAGACACAGAGTGCATCATACGATACAACCAAATTTTCGATAGGTTTTGGGACTTTTGGTTGTAAAAAACACGTGTAAAGCTTTTGAATGACTCCTCATCATCCGTCTCTACTTGGACCAAAATCTGATCTAATTGAAACAAATTTAATCATGATTCATTATTCAAACATAATAGAAAATTAATTTAATATTTTCCACATATATTTTTTCACATTATTCTCTAATTTCATGGTTTCTATAACAATTTTCAATAGTCTGTGAACATAGCAGGATTTATAGCGCAACAGTTATCGATGCATTCTTTTATGTTGAGTTCAGTGGTCATAGCGCTTGTTGCAGTGCCGTAAAAAAGACGCGTGGCTCTCGAAGACTACCGCGGTTAAGCTATTGCATAGCATTTTTTAACAACTTATCTATATATATAAAAATGAATCCCTATTTCCCTTGGTCATCGCATCACGCGCGAACGGCTGGACTGATTTCGCTGATTCTTTTTTTGTTTTGTTTGTTATTCTCAAGAGAATGTTCTTATGAAAGAAAAAATAAGAAAATTGCGCGGAAAATTAGAAAATTAAAGAAAACTTATCACCATACTAAATTGTACGTAAAGTAACCTTAGCGCTTTTGACAATTTAAACTTTTAAGCTATTGCATAGCTTCTATCGCGGGCCTTAAGCTTGGAGACCGAATCGAAAAATTCCTTAACGAAAATAACCTAACCTAACACTCGGAGCGAGGCACGATCAAACAATTTTTGAATTTCCGAAATTTAAATGAATTTAGAAGAAAATAAGGATTTTGACAGTATGGTTGCCTATGGTAACCATATCTGCCAAAATAACAGAAAAAAATAATTACAAAAGTCAAAATTAGAAAATACATAAAATTATAAAATTAAGCAATTGCATAGCTTCTATCGCGGGCCTTGAGCGTGGAGACTGAATCCAGAAATTCCGTAACAAAAATAACCTAACTCCGACCGGCACAGCGGTGAAACTTTTTAGTTTTATAATTGCATAAGTTGATAAAAAATGCTATGCAATAGCTTTTCCGCAGCAGTCTCCGAGTGCCACATGTCTTTTTTTAAATGTTACATTATGGCGTTTGATATATCATTGACAGAATGCGTGCTGCAAACGGTTACAATTTCCAGTGCGGTTAGCATTTAATTTTGCAATGTTGATAAATAAATTTGTATCTGAAATATTTTTTAATTAATTATACCAAATTGAAATCAATGTTCATAGTTAAGACAGGACAACGTCTGTCGGGTCCGCTAGTGCAATTATAAAACTAAAAAGTATCACCGCTGTGCTGTGGTTGGGGTGGGGGGTGTTAGGTTACTTTCGTTACGGAATTTCTGGATTCGGTCTCCACGCTCAAGGCCCGCGATAGAAGCTATGCAATAGCTTAAAAGACGTCTGCATTTTAATCACCAGTCTATAATTATCAGTCCATTTTAGGAAACAGGGCCCAAATTCCGCTAATTTACAAATGGCTCAATAAAATCGCAATTGCATCTCAATTGTATATTTTGACACATTTATTATGGTAGTAATGTCAAAGGGCCGCTACTAAAGGTGGTCTTTGTTACAATCGTCATGCTTGACAGGCGGGTTCGCGATCGGAGTTTGGCCATTGGTTTAAAGAAGACGATGCTGGCTGCCTTCATCTGGCAGTACTCATAATTCAGTCGCCTATTACGGCAACCATAGGAAATTGATAGACTCAGGCGTTACTTTGCGGAAATCCATAACTAGTTATGGATTTAGAAAATTATTTTGCTAATGATTTCCGCTTGTTACTACCGGCCTAGATACCTTCACCACACTACCCGCACTAACACTGATTTAAGGAAGCACCTGCACCACACTATTTCATGCAGGAAAACCGCCCGCCCTCCCTCAAAAATGCATGCAGTACAGTTAATGCAATTATTAGTACCCAACACCGATACAATAAAAACCTCGACGCGTTTCGCCACTTCACGTGGCATCCTCAGGAGATGTTGTCGCCTTCGCTCTTTAGTCGTCGCAGCGCAGCACAATAATTTTCTAAATCCATAATTAACCATAGGAAAGGAATGGGTGACGCTATCTTTGGTCGCTTGTTGTATGTTTTCGTAGGATATTATTTTTTTCCCGACTACAGCGAACCCAACAGGAAGGGTTATGATTATACAGGATGAAATTTTAACCACTTTCTAAATTTTTTGTAGGCGTTCAGTATCGTATTTAGAGCCCATTTATGAAGTAAAAAATGTAATTTAAGTTTTCACCCGTAAATATTTTTCGCAATATAGTTTTCAATTTTTATGGTCCTACGCCTGTTAAGGTATAAAGGGAAATCAAAAACTTATGAATAGTATCGTAATAAATTAATCAGATGCACAACGCGTAAAAAAAGTGTTGCTAGGCAGGCGTCCGTATCAAAAATTTTAGATTTTTGGCGGACATTTTCTAAGTACTTTTCTATCTTGACATTTTTGTACTGGGCTGTACCATATGAAAAAAAAACGTCATTTGTTTTTGTCTCGTTGATTGATATATTAAAAATTGGGAGATGGTTAAAATTTCATTCTGTATGTAAGTGTCATCTTTGTAATCCGGCCAAATTATGTCGACATGGATGGATAATGTAATGTCGAACTATTCGATTTATACACGGTGCATTTTCAACTACCTGAAAAACGAAGCCCACGTTGTGGAACCATTATCTATAACATGCTGGCAGTGTTATTTTCATTTTTTTAACAAAAACATTTTTAATGAAAATTTACTGCTATTTATTTTGAAACACGCTGTGACTCGCACCGATGTAGCTAAGTGAGGTCCATTCAACCGAGACCCCGCTGCAGCAAAATAATACGTCAGTGCGCGTCACAGCGTGTTACAAAATTAAAAGTCTGAATCAAAATTTAATATTTTTCAAAAAATATTTTTAATCAAAAAATAAATAACACTGCCATTATGTTATACATAATGGTCCAATACATAATGGTCCATTAACGTGGGCTTCGGTTTCCAAAGGGTTAAAAAAGCACCGTGTATAGGTTGCACAAAAAATGCACCATTATGTCAAATGTTTGCACTTTTAGTTCGAACACTTTCTTCACGCTGATTATTTAATTTTTTAGTAAAGTAAAGTAAAGTAAAGTAACAGCCTTTATTCATCCCACTGCAGGGAAAAGGCCTCCATCATTGAATTCAAGTTCCACAGCAATGATGGGTGCTGGCATAATCACCACGCTTGCCAAATGCGGGTTGGTGATCACAAACCCGCAACGTTCGGAAATTCGAAACTTTTTGTTGCCCGACCCGGGGATCGAACCTGGGACCCCGAGATCTTAGCCCGGTATTTAAACCACTAGACTACCGTGGCGTTTTGAATTTTTAGAATTTAGTTTTTTATATTACATTAACGGTTACAGCTGATATAGTAGCCAGAATATCAGGCTCTCCTTTTTTGTTGCAAACTCGCATCTATTTCAAAGATGTTAATGCTTCAATCTTTTACCATGTGCTGTCTAATTAAAAATCAGATTTAATTTCGAAATAATTTTATTCCAATAGCATCAGTTACAATGTTTGTTTAATTACTTTTGGTTGCAACTTAAGCAAACTGGTGTCATTCAATGATCCTTTATTTAATAAACTATTAGACTACAAGCCCTTGGAAACAAATTACCTGTGAAATGAACCAACGTGAATAACGCTAAGAAGGCTGTTACTATATCAGAAAATATCTCTGACCCACGTCAGTAAATGGAATTTCTCAGGTACAAATGTGGAATTACTAGTAATTATTAATGTACCTACGGCTTTGTTATAGTTTATAGATGATTAAAAATAAGTGTCGAAAAACCTAGTGCTGTACTAAAGTGCTGGTGCCGGAAGTCAGTGCAAAATTTTAATTCGCCGATAATTGCAAAAGAAATAGGTATAGGTCATTTATAATTGTACGGCATTTGTGTAATTCCTTTTGTATATATACATATATACTTTATCCGTAAACGCCGTACATATTTCCAGCGCAGGGTTCGAAAGCCAAGGGTCGCAACCCTTTTAAAATTATCATATAGGTGATGATGTACCGCTCAGAATAGACGGCATAGTGCTCAGAGTTATTTTCTGATATAGTAACAGCCTTCTAAGCGTTATTCACGTTGGTTCATTTCACAGGTTAATTTTTTCCAAGGGCTTGTAGGCTATACACTTTACATTGAATTTAGTACTCTATTGGTTGGTTGTAGTTGGGGGTACAATAACATTTGTTGTACAGGCACGCGGGTACAGTTGAGGTGCACAACTGGTTGCAAACGTAACTGCATTCTCCGTTGTAATTACATTGATAATCTGCAAGAAAATGTTTGGATATAAATTAACAACAGGTCTTACAATGAAATAAAATTAAATCCTTTGTCCACTCAAAATGATTGGACCATTTGGATCAGAGGTAGTAAACGCTGCTTCTGAGTAATTGGTCGCGGGTTCGATCCCCGCACTGTAAAAATATTTGTGTGCATGAACATGTCTGTTTGTACTGGTCTAGGTGTTTTTATGTAGGTACGAGTATAACAAGTAAATATTTACGAAAAAAATAAGTATTTAAGTAAGTTTATCGGTTGTCTAGTACCCCATACGCTAAGCTACTTAGTAGTAGCTTTGGGACTAGATGGATTTGTGTGGCCTAGCGTGGCATGTCTTAAAAAATATAAAAATATATTATATATGCACGTTAGAATAATCTGCTTTCGTTTGAATGGGAATAGATTACACATTAAACAAGACAGCCTATAATCAACCTACTGCAGGATAAAGGCCTCCATCATTGAATTCAAGTTACCACAGCAATGATGGTTACAGGCATAATAACAACGCTTCCTTGATACGGGTTGGTGATCACAAGCCCGAACAATGTTCGAAGACTCGAAAATCTTGTTGACCGACTTTGGGATTGAACCTAGGCCCCCGAGTAGTATTAGTAGCTAACAAGTGCAATAGGAATTCCTTCTTTCCGTATGAATGTTTTTGAGTAGAGACCGCTTCTCGGCAAACGTTCTAGGATGCCCTCAGGCCAGGTCTTTGAGTATTACTCAAAGGGGCAGGTGGAGTGGTGGTTTGCGCAAGATGGCTGGCAGGAGCTGGATGCGAGAAGCCGAGGATCGACCTAAATGGCGTGCAACTGGAGAGGCTTCTGTCCTGCAAAACCTGGGACCAATGGCTTAATGTGCCATCCGAAGCACAATAACAGCCCTTCCTCCTCCAACACTTTGATAAACCGAGTCAATTTTTAAACGATTGTTACTTATAGCGATCTGACCGAGAACCAAACCAGGGACCTATGCCTATTGGTAGGGTCTCGCTTCACTAAACCAACAGGGTCATCGGTGGTGTAATGTTGCCTACGATATTATAAATTTTTAAAATTACCTTCCTTAGGAGCTGGGGCTGGCGCTAGAAGGTAAAAAATACAATTATGCACCGTCGTGCATTTTTATCCGCTATACAAACAAAGCCTACGTTATGCAATCATAGTATCATATTTTACCACGATTGTTTTTATTGATAAAATGAATGAAACTACCAAGATGTAATACATAATGGTAACATAACGTTGGCTTCGTTTGTCAGGCGGTTAAAAATGAACGGTGTATAAAATAGATACATTAATAACCTGATCTCATTCAGCAGTAAGAGCGCCTAATCTGTTTTTTTATACTAGCTGTTCCCCGCTACTTTGTACGCGTGGAATTAAGGAAAATCTAAAAACTTCCCACAAGAACCGTTAAGAAAAGATGACCTCTATTCCAGTTAGTATAATTATCTCCGTGCAAAATTTTATTCAGATTCTTACAGCAGTACTGCAGTACTAGCGTGTTTGAGTAACATACATCCATTAAACATTCACATTAATATTATTAGTAAGGTTAGTAAGATTAGTAAAATTAAGTTTAAAGAATATTAGGGGTTAAAGTATGAAATTGCCGTTTTGTATGGACAAAATCGAGAAAAGTCATTTTTTCATTCTAACAATTTTTTAGTTTTTTTAAAAACGCCTGATCCGTTTTCGATGCAATTAAAGGTGAAAGTTAGATGGTTATAAAGCTTCGCATTATAGTATTTAAATTTCTGAAAATCAAAGTATATAATACAAATATACTTAATAAAGCAAGAAGGTCAGCTGACACATTGTAAGGGGTCTTTTCAACAACTTCCTTTGAAGTAATAGGCACTAGTATTGAATTTTTTTTAGTCAAAAGTTACTTTATTTAGTTTTTGATACAATACAAAAAGAATTACGCAATAATATGACTATACTTAAGAGCTATAAACAAAATAAAAAGTTGGAAAATAATCGGCAATTTCATACTTTAACCCCTATTATTTATTTTCTTATAAAAACCATACAGTCACTTACATTATTAAAATAATCGTGGGTAAATATACAAAATTGTCCAGCACGTCCGATCGAAATTTAGTCGGGTGGAGTCCTGAGCTTGGTATAACTTACACTAAGCATATATTATTTTCCGTTATAAAATTAGTTAGATTAGCTAGATTAGTTAGATTACTTAGATATGTAAGATTAAGCGTAGGATATGCAAACGTTGAGCTGTCTTTTCTTCCTTTGCGTAACGACTGGGTTGGCAAGTATAAACTGATATGTCGAATCTAGGTTATTTCACACCAACTTGTTTTATCAATAAATTTTATATTAAAATGAGAACAGTTTTGCTTGCTTGCGAAAATAAATCTGAATGTAAGTTTGTTTGTTACGCTTTCACGCAAAATCTACTAAACATTTCGTCATGTAACTTTTTACGCACATTATTGAAGGTATTAGAAGTACATAGGCTATTTGTTATTCCACTGTTGAGCACAAGTATCCACACGCACGATATAAAGTGAAGTTCACGTGGGCAAATCCGCGGGCGAAAAGCTAGTTCTATTTTTTTTCGTTTAAAATGTTGTATAATTAATTTCTTTCTTGACTAAAATTTTTAGCTAAATTAGTAACTTACGGGTTGGTATCGGTCGCACGATGGGGGCTGGTTGGTATGCTGAAAAAATATTTTTTAATTTATTAGTGGTTTGTTATGCCCCTGCCAATGTTGCGGCCATTTGGCAAAACGGTAGTTAGTGTATTTGTTTTGTACCTGAGTGGTCACTCGGGTTTTACTCCATCAAAATCATCAAAGGCGAAAACGTGTATTTATATTCCTTCAGTGCCATCTAGTCACAACTTAGCGAAACAAATTTAATGGCATAAAAAAATGTTTATATTATACGAGTATTATATCTAAATTAGTAACTTACGGGTTGGTATCGGCCGCACTATGGGGGCTGGTTGGTACGCTGAAAAAAAATGGTACCTATATAAATAATTCGTGTTTTATTAAGCTCCTGCGAATGTTGCGGCCATTTTGATAAAACGGTGCATTTGTGTAGCACCTGAGTGGTCATTCCGAGTTTTACTCCATCATAATCATCAAAGGCGTTAACGTGAATTATTTATATTCCCTGAATCAGTGACATCTAGTTACAACTTTGCGAAACAAATTCAGTGACACAAAAAAATAATCTATGAGTTTGATTGAGTAAAATTTGGAATCGCAGCTCTACTTTAAGGGGACTACTAGAGCTAAATGCTGTTCCCAATTGATTTAATTTTATTACATCAAAAACACTACTAAACAACATCAATTCTCAAAAATTTAGAGCAGTATAAATGTATTAAATTATTATATGTCAAGTTTCATAGTTCAAAGTCAACCGGATATAATGGATAAATTGATAATTAATGAGTTGAACTTACGGCTTGGTATTGGCCGCACGTCAGGGGCTGGTACAGGGTACGCTGAAAAAAAAAGAAAATTGTACTTGAACAGGTTTTGTTCAAAACGAATTTTGCTTATGTTACTAGATAAAATGTGGACCAGAAAAGTATGCTCTGAATGGTAAAGGCCTCCATGATTTGTTGACGACCTCCGTGGCGGACACACCGGTTTTTAAGGTGTCACCTGAAACCTCCTCACATTTTCTCGGGTCTGGGTGTTTGTGGTACCTTCGTCGTTTCTGATTTCCACGATACGAGTGCTTTAAATTGTTTTTTTTTGTCTTAATTAATTTAAGGACTTTTGTCTAACATTAGGCATGTCCTTGTTAACCTTATCCTTATCTTTGTTAACCTTAACCTTGTAACATGTTAACCTTATCTTTGTGTACTATTGACTATTTTACTCGTACATTTCAATTATGAACCACTAATTACTAACGTGCAGAGCATCTTGGCAGAGAATCCGACAGCCCTAAATAGTTAGTCACTTTGGAACCAGCACCATGTATGTATGAGATGTTGTGTTGACAAAATAGTCTTCGTCAGATAGTTTCAAATTCATCTGTCCTTACGATATGAAGTCACAAGAAACAGCTCGTAATATAAAGTCAAATTAGCAACTTACGGTGTGGGATTGGATACACGATAGGCGTAAAAAAAGTAATAAATAACTATTACTACGTGACCAAAACAAGTAGGTTAATTACAGGTGAGACATCATTGGATTTAGGCAGGGAGATACGTAATATTGCTGGGGACGATGATCCATTACTAAGTATGTAGAAGCTTGTTTGTCTTAAGTCATCATCACAGCTGAAGGATGGCCACTGCTGGACATACCACCCTTAAGGGTCTCAACTAAGATCAATCCCGCGCTACTTAGATCCAGCGGCTTCCTGTGACCTTCGGTAGAACGTCGGTCCACCTTATGGGGGGCCTACCAGTTCGTTGTCTGGTGCGCGATCGCCATTCCGACGGTTCTTTTTAGCATCTGCAATTCTTCGAGCGATGTCGGTTGACTCAAGAAGTACTGCTTAAAGAAACCTGACAGCAGCGTCTTCTTGCCACCACTGACCAAACTGCACTCGCCATCACGCTGGCCATGAGTGGCGATTATGACAAAATCCTCCTTGAAGAAGTCTGTGTCCAGCAGTGGAATGAATTGGGCTGTGAATGATGATCAAATAAGAAATGTGGCAAATGATGTTAATAAACAAAAATATAACTCACGTGGTATTGGGCGCACGTCAGGGGATGGTGCAGGGTACGCTAAAACAAGTATAAAGTAAAGTAAAGTAAAAGCCTATAATCATCCCACTGCAGGGAAAAGGCCTCCATCATTGAATTCAAGTTACCACAGCAATGATGGGTGTACTGGCATAATCACCATGCTTGCCAAATGCGGGTTGTTGATCACAAACCCGAGCAACGTTCGAAATTCAAAACTTTTTTGTTGCCCGACCCGGGATTCGAACCTGGGACCCAGAGATCTTGGCCCGGTATTTAAACCACTAGACCAACGGGCCGTTCTAGACCAACGGGGCGTTATATAAACAAGTATAAGTAGTTTAAAAAACTGTAACCCGACTACGAAAATGCAATAATATCAAAGTTACCCTGTATAACTTCTGTATTGTTAAAACATTTTTGTACTTCTTCCATTTGATGTTTGCGAGCCTGCCCCGCCTACATTGCCTTTCTAACCTTTTTTCTGTATACTCTAGTTCAAGGTATACGTCTAGGAGGGCCCACCTTCTGACGCAAAGCAGTGCTTACTTATACTGCAACAGTTACTTTCCTGCTTGACGATGACGATGTACGATCCTAGTTATTCCGACATCCATTTTAGAAATTAGACAGACAACGGCACGTCAACCTGGGTCTAGTTCATAATATCGATAGTCACTACATCGATGGTCGCTGTATCGAAGACGTTCCATCGACGGGTTAATGTATCGACAGTACCCCAAATCGATGGTACGCTACATCGAAAGTACACCAAATCGATAGTACGCTACATTGAAAGTACTTTAAATCGACGGTACGCTACATCGAAAATACACCAAATCGATGGTTCGCTGCATCGACATTATACAATATCGATAATACGTTGTATCGATAGTACACCATATCGATAATGCGCTGCATCGAATGCCCTATCCAAGCCAGATTTAAATATAGAACACGAGATTTATGATTTTTGAATCATTCTAAGAGGGTAATATCAAAATCAAGCTTGTTACCAATACTGGTTTATGTTATACTGCCACTGTATTTAGATTAAGGTTTCCTATGTATGATTTTAATAGATAAATAAATAAAATAAAAAGCAATTAAAAAAAATCTGACAAACAATGATTATTGTGGTAGGTTGACGTGCTGTGGTCTGTACATAGAGTCAAATAAGCAACTTACGGTGTGGAACTGGATACACGTGAGGGTACACTGAAAAAAAAAGGAAGAAATAACTACGAGTATTACTACATGATTAATCATAGAGCATTAAAGTGATTAATAGACTCAGGCGTTACTTTGCGGAAATCCATAACTAATTATGGATTTAGAAAATTATTTTGCTAATGATTTCCGCTTGTTAATACCGGCCTAGATACCTTCACCACACTACCCGCACTAACACTGATTTGAGGAAGGAATAATTGCATTAACTGTACTGCAAGCATTTTTGAGGTTTTCCTGCATGAAATAGTGCTTGCTCAATCAGTGTTAGTGTGGTGCAGGTGCTTCCTCAAATCAGTGTTAGTGCGGGTAGTGTGGTGAAGGTATCTAGACCAGTCTTAACAAGCGGAAATCATTAGCAAAATAATTTTCTAAATCCATAATTATTACTACATGACCAAAACAATTAAACTCATCAGAGATAAGACGTCATTGGAATTAGGCAGGGAGATACCTAATATTGATTGGAACGATGATCTATTATTTATTTACTACCGACTTATACGACCTCCGTGGCCGAGTGGCGTACACACCGGTTTTCAAAGTGCCGCCTGCTTCGAGGTCCCTGGTTCGATTCTCGGACGGGTCAAAGTAGAAAAAAGTATTTTTCTATATTGTTTCCACAGTACAAGTGCTATAAATAAGTACTCACTTTGGAATCAGAACAATGTAGGTACGTGATGTTGTCCACATTTACGTTTACATTTACTAGTGACTTGTACGTATTAAATCATCATCTTAGCCAAAAGACGCCCACAGCTGGACATAGGACTCAAGAAGAAATGCTAGGAGAAACCGCACAGCAACCGCGTTGTCTTTCCACTACTGAACAAACTGCAATTGCCAACATCCCTATAATGCAAATTTAAAATGATGATGAAATAAAAAATGTAGCAAATAATGTTAGTATACAATAACAAAACTCACGTGGTATTGGGCGCACGTCAGGGGATGGTGCAGGATGCGCTAAAAATGATGATTTACATAATTAGTTTTGTAAAACGAAACTTCTAAGGCCAGCATCGGCACTAGCACTGTGAATCATCCAAAAACATCCTCTTACTTTATAAAGTTAAAGCACTACCTAGTTGGCATCTGGATAAAGGATATAAGCCTGGCCCCACCCCTTCTTTCCTTAATTAAACAAGTGCTAGAAGAGGGAATGACCATCGTTAACATCAATCAAATACATTAGCCCCCAATTACAAAACAATAGCTATTGCATTTTATCTAAAGTTTGCATGTGCCTGAAAATTCACATAATATCTTGTAAAATAATCAATAAGTTTGTGGGATATGTGGAATGAAACACAATAAATGTGAAAGGGAAGGAGGACGGAATGAGAGGGAATGATAGTTTAATTAGAGTGTAAAATCTAAAACTGATTTTAACTGATTTTAGTGACATGGGTCGCGGGTTCGATATATTATAAATATATAATATATTTACAAAAATATATATATTTATAAGTATGTTTATCGGTTGTCTAGTAGCCAATACGACAAGCTTTGTAGTAGTTGCTTAGTTTGGGACTAGATGGCTCTGTGTGGCCCAGTGTGGCATGTCTGAAAATATTTATTTATTTATTTATTTATTTAAAACGAGAAAGATAAATCTATAGCTGACAGTAGATAAAGTTGGAATAAATCCATAACAACAAAAAAAAACCTAAAATTTTGTACATTAAAATTCAGTAGTTTTGTAGTACACAATGGGCTCTGATTTTCGGTGCCCTAATAATAAAACAGTATGTTTTTGCTCTCCTAAATAATTATAACTGTGCCTTGTATTGTCTAAAAAATACTTTTAGTTGAGCACTAATGAGGAAGTGAGACAAAGAAAACCATTTATATAATCTAAAACTATTTTATTATTTAAATAAAACGATAATGAAATAAAAATAGCTATTCCGTATTTTGGTAACATTAAAATATTCGTTTACTATGTTGTTTCTCAAGTAAGAATATGCCGTTTCTCGTCAGGTATTACGTTCAATAATTCTTGTATAACTGAGTTAGAACAAAATGAACAGTGTTCCTTAATACAGGACTTAACACTGCGAAAATCAGTGCATAGCTTAAACATATAGTACTTACTGACTAGAGGACCGTAACCAAAGGCACCTGGAATGAAATCATCAAATAAACACATAAATAATAATGACATTATTGGGTATATTTTCTGTTTGTCATAAACTTTTACTTACTTCGAGTCTGAGAACCATACTCCTCGCTGGAATCGTCATTATCGTAGTCACCTAAAATAAATAGCATGGTCAATAAAAATGCAAATAAGGAGGTATTTAATGAGACATCATAAGCTTAAGAACTATTGACGACCATTTTGATCAGGGGTAGTAACGCTGCTTCTGAGTCATGGGTAGCGGTTTCGATCCCTGCACAGTACAAATATTTGTATGTATGAACATGTCTATTTGTACTGGTCTGGGTGTTTTTCTATGTTTATTAACTATATTAAAAAAGGTGCATAAGTAAGTTTATCGGTTGTCTAGTACCCCATACGCCAAGCTTCTTAATAGTAGCCTAATTTGGGACTAGATGACTTTGTGTTATCCAGCGTGGCATGTTTTAAAATATTATTATATTATATTATTAATGTTAATTATTCTCAGCCTTTTTATGAAATGAAAACTACTCGTATTATGAAATAGCATCTTGATATCAATTGTTAAGAATCTACACAAAAATTAAGGGCGTCAGTGTTTTGCGCCTTTGCTTGCGCTTATCCAAAATCTTTAATCTTTACAATTCCTGATCATGTCAGTTAAGAAAATCTTCTACAATGGCTTGGGTCTGGAATGGATATTTTAATATTAATGCAGGTTAAGCTGTTTGTCTAGTTCCGGCTATGACACGTCACGTCAGAGGCAACGCTAGAGACAAAACACTGAACTTCTATTGGACTGGACAGCTGCTGGGTACTGTATTTTTTTTATATAGGCGTTAAGTATCGTATTTAGAGCCAATCTATACTAATATTATAAAGCTGAAGAGTTTGTTTGTTTGTTTGTTTGAACGCGCTAATCTTAGGAAGTACTGGTCCGATTTGAAAAATTATTTTTGTGTTGGATAGTCCATTTATCGAGGAAGACTTTAGGCTATATAACATCACGCTGTGACCAATAGGAGCGAAGCATCAGTGAAAAATGTTGCAAAAATAATCGCGATCATAATAACGGAAATTGACGCGGACGAAGTCGCGGGGAACAGCTATTTATGAAATAAAATATGTAGGTCAAGTTTTCACTCGAAAATATTTTTTGCAACATACGAGTAGTTTAGAATTTTTACGGTCAAGCCTTTGAAGGTATGTATGAAGAGAAAAGCAATAACTTATGAATAGAATTGTTATGAATGAATGAAGGGTGTTGCTAGGAGGCCGTATCCAAAATTATGGACTTTTGACGGACATTTTCTATGTGCATTTATCTTGATATTACTGTACTGGCCCCTAATTCGCGGAATTAAATCGTATCACAATCGTAATTGAACGACAGTTTTAGCACATGAGTAAATGTGGGAATATTTATTCATGTAGTTTTAGTATGGGCTAAATGTCAAAATCGTCCAATTCAATCACGATCGAACTGCGATTCGGTTACGCGAATTAGGCCCCTGTACTGGGCTAACCAAAAGAAAAAATACGTCATTTGTTTTTTGTCTTGTAGAATGTTATATTAAAACTAGCTGATGCCCGCGACTTCGTCCGCGTTAATTTCTGTGATTATGATCGAGATTGTAGGTATTTTATTTTTATTTAAATATTTATTGGGTAACTTGAACCGTTTACGCACGCAACGGACGCCTTAAAAATATGAGTAATTTTCCCCGTTTTTGCAACATTTTTCACTGATGCTTCGCTTCTATTGGTCGCAGCGTGATGTTACTCGTATACAGCCTAAAGCCTTCCTCGATACATGGACTATCCAACACAAAAAGATTTTTCAAATCGAACCAGTACTTCCTGAGATTAGCGCGTTCAAACCAACAAACAAACAAACAAACTCTTCAGCTTTATAATATTAGTATAGATTTGAAAGGTGATAAAAATTGCATCCTGTATGCTATATGGTTTAAAAAGGTTTTTCCTCATACTTTAGTAAGTCTGCAATTACCTTTGTTATTATGCTCATTGGCTTTATGCCCTCTTCCCGCTCCATGTCTTCCAAACACAGCGGGTATCGCCAAACCCAAAACGAGGACTACAAAGATCTTCATCTCTTGTTATTCTATCTTCGAATGCAACAGAATAAGGTTACTTAAATTTATTTATACCACTTTAAACCGTGTGACATATGATTTATGATTAATTGTATCCACTTCTCTGTTAACTGAAGGGCATAAATAATTGTGACGAGAGAAATGCGCGACGAACGTGTGAGACGAATGCAATGCCAATTTTTATCTGATTTGAAACAAATGTAAATATAAATCACTTGCGCTCTGCCTCCTCTCATTTAATCGCGTTTCCGATTATATCACTTTCTTTAGATCACTTAAATTTTTTGCTGTCGCTAGGTATTCTCTCTCTATACCAAAGATTTTTTTCTCTCAATCTCTTAAAGGGACGCTTTCAAGGATTTCCTGAATCACTCCATGTCAAAAAGACATAAAATATCTACAATTTTTGAAGAAATGTGTTAGGAAGTAGTTCCCAATACATATTTTCGGGTAAGTTAAGCACCAAAAGTACACTGATCGAATCAAATGTCTACAAACAAAAATTTAGGACTTCAGTTTTAATTCCATGTAGAAAACTATAATTATCGATGGCAACGTTTTTCTTCTTCTTCGAAAGTTAGAGTGTATGAATTACGACTCTTTTTAATATGGATCAATTCAGTTATAATGTTGAAGATCTTGAACAACATCATTTTCATCTGAATCGATTAAAAACAATTGAGTCCTAATAAAATCTCCCAACCTCCGTTTCACCCCCTAAAATAATTAAATATCTGGGATAAAAACTATTCTATATATGTCATTTGCTAAAAATCTCGATTAATATTTTTTTCAATACAATTAATTGAAACACAGTTCTTGAATTTGTTCAATCCAAACAAACAAAACAACCAATCTTTCCTTTTAACATTGTTAGTGTAAAGGGTTGATTAATCTATGCCACTTATTCCATTTAAGTGTTTATACTCGTATGTTATAACAAAGAAAACGATAAAAGTATTAAAAAAAAAAAAAAACCTTATCAAATTATATTACTTGTACTATCTATACTAATATTATAAAGCTGAAGAGTTTGTTTGTTTGTTTGTTTGTTTGTTTGTTTGAACGCGCTAATCTCAAGAAGTACTGGTTCGAATAGAAAAATTCTTTTTGTGTTGGATAGTCCATTTATCAAGGAAGGTTTTAGGCTATAGAACATCACGCTGCGACTAATAGGAGCGAAGCATCAGTGAAAAATGTTGCAAAAACGGGGGAAAATATTCATATTAATCGCGATCATAATAACAGACATTGACGCGGACGAAGTCACGAGCAACAGCTAGTGTTATATTAATTGTACAGTTAGATTTGTCTGGGTTTTTAGAAGTCATTGTTATGAACCTACAGTGTGAATCAATAGATGCTAAACTAGTTTCTTTATTAAGTATTGTTTAATGTTTTCTATACCTACTCGTTATTTGTATAAGGTAGAGTGTTAAATATTAGATTTCCTGTTGGCATATTGTTGTATAATTAATTATGTTTATTAATTAAATTACGATTAAAAGTTCAACTCCTTGAATGAAAACTTTCCTCTCTCTTAAATGGGGCTTGAACCCAGAGATTTAAATCGTTAGATGTGCCCAGCGCATACAAAAACTGACCATCATTTAACACTGTGTGCGTGGCGCTACCGCGCACGCTCGGCTTGTTAACGTCCACAATTATTTGGCCCCTAGAATCGCAAACGGCTAGTTATGGAAGGGCTCAATCTAATTTGGTTACCTAGACAAGAAACAATCCAGCGTATAATTCGCTCTCGCGTACTGATTTATAATAGTTCTCTCTCTGTCATACGGACGCCATTTGAACTTTCGCCAATTGTTTGGGCAATAGTGAAAATAATTAAAAATATTTGATAATTCAGTACTTTTTGTTTGTTTTTCTTGAATTATCACAACACTTTCTAAAGGCACAGGAAGGCATATTAAGTAGATTTAGTGACTTAATTACCGAAAACAACGAAATGTCACAAACGTGCACCGTTCACTGCTTCCTGTAACGGCCGGTCCCAATAATCTATCTATCTTCAGTTTTGGCATATCGGAGATAGAAAACATCTTCTGTCTCTGATTTTGCCGTCCAGAGAAACAAAGACAAAAGTTGTTTTCTATCTCCGGTATGCCAAAACTAAAGATAGATAGGTTATTGGGACCGGCCGTAAGTGATTAGCACGGAAGAAGTGAGCTTACTTTTTCCAGCGATGGCACATTTTCGTGCGCCTTATGTTTAGGGCTCATTATCGAGTTAAATTTCTACTAAAACCCACAAACTCAACCAATTGAGATACTAAGACATTGTTTATGCCGGCTAATTTATTTAAAGCTTGATGCTGTAAATTATCGGCGTTTCATCAATGTTTTCAGTCATTACTTACCTCCAACATTCGAATGAATTGCTTATGTAAATTAAAAAACGTCTTCTTTTATTTTGTCAGTTGGAAACTATGACGGAACTGAGTTTAAAATTTAGATTAAACATTTAGTTGTATAAATTAGATCAAATCAAACACGTATTTCAAAATTACGTTAATTTTTGTATTTTTATAACAATTAAGATCACAAAGCATTATTATTACATACTAGCTTCTCTTACGCGGCTCTGCTTGTTATATCGTTGTATCGTGCAGACGGAAACCAACGCCCAGTGGGATACAAAAAAGCCTATGTCCTATCTTAATGTTTATTTTTTTTATTATTACTAAATTTTACCAAAATTGGTTTTATATTTTAGGCGTGAAAGCAAAACAGGCGGAGAGTCAGAAAAAAATTCGGAAAACTATTCCAACCATCAGAGTCAGAATCCAAAAAGTATTAGATAAATTTCTGTTATGGTAGAAGGGAATGGCCGATTAAGCTCATGGAGTTTAGAAGCATACTTACTGAAGTACATGCCTGTAAAGTACTGATAGGCAAGCTACTACTCATCGATGGGCTAGACTGTAAAGCTTGGTTATTTACCGGCTCCTCGTCACCGATTAGTTTCTTGGCCCTGCCACTAAGTGGAACCACTTAGTCAAGTGTAGCTAGTTGATTTGATATTCAGCTGAACCATCTCAAAGGTGAAAGCAATACTCCATGTACGATAAAGGATCACCTGCTTTTTAGCTGCAGTTTGAGCTTGAGACTGACTGACTGACGCAGTTGTCGCCGAAGATAAGGTCCGGTTTACTTATGCCAAAAAGGTATATATTGTCGGTAGCTGATACAGTCGTATCTCGGAAAGTAGGAGGCAAAAGGACTCATTTCGGCGGTAGAGGGACATGCTTGCGTTTCGGCAGCATTGAAATTGTCCACATTATGATCACCTTACTGGGAGACATGCTTGAAAGTTGGATTTGTCTGGTCTACCATACTTTATCAAGGATCACTAGGCTTCTTCGCTGCTGACTTTTGCGCTAAAAAGATACATTTCTGTGGCAGTGCTATCGTCTGCATACCCAAGCTTACTAAGCAGCAGACGCAGAAGTTACCCAACTTACAGATGCAGATCGTTGATGTGCATCAGAAAAAGAGTCGCAGAGAGAACTGATCCCTGAGCAACTCCAGCATCGAAAGCCATAAAGTTGCCGTGAGCCTTTGATAACGACCTTGATTGAGCGAACGCTCTTTTAGGTATTCAGGCATCCAGCTATAATAGATATACCATACGCTGGAAGTTTGCTCAACTTGGTAAAAACCCCAAAATATGTCATTTTTATGGGTTCCCTTTTTTTGGCAGAATATTGTTGCTCCGAAACTCATTTGGCATTACACACTTGGCATAATCTTCTTTCATCGAATATTTTACAAGGAATATTTTTTTCTAAATATAATTATTGCTTGGCAGAATGTTTATATGGCCGAATTTACAATGGCATACTCTTAAGATGGTATAATTTTATTAGGCATAATTTCGTTAAGCATAACGTTTATTTAGTGCGACGATTACTTGGCACAATTTTACTTGGCATACTATGCATATGGCAGAATTTCATTAGGCTTTGCTATTTAAAAAAAAAGTATTTTAACCTTAAATTTTATTAAGAAATTGTCTTAAAATTTCAACATGTTGTGTTACAATAGTCTGTGGCAGAAACGAATCGTTGCAAAATCGACTCTACGCAGTCTTGTCTGCCCTAGAGTGTAATTTAAACCCGCGTAGGCGCGAAGGGGCGAGGCGGCCCGCGAGCTGAGGAGCAGGTGGTTTTAAAGCCCGCCGCCGCGGCTGAGGCTGGCTGGCCAAGTTGGCCAGCAAGCCGAAGCTGCGGTGGTGAGCTATTTAGTATCGAAATGAAGTCTAGCTGGTACGGTTCTTTTTTATATTTATTTGACAGGGTTCATTCATTCTATTTTGTTACTTAATGTAAACTGGATGAGCAGGAATCGGCAATATGTTTATTCTTTTTAAGTTTGCTTATAGTAAGCCTATTATGAATAAACAGTCTTCTACAGATTTTTTGTCAGTAAATTTTAAAAATAGTTCTTATAAGCTAGTTGGGTAAAAAATCAAATTCATCATGTATATAAATATTTTATTAAGTATATAGAAATACATATTAGCATGGTGATTTCAAAAACATTGTAAACATGAAGCCCCGTAGTTGTGGTATTAAAAATTGGGTTGCATTAGACTGATGATTGACGACAATGATATAAAGAATCTGATAGCTCAGTAGATCAGGCAAGTGCAATAGTTAAGGTAACAAACTGGGACTGCATTTCTGCAACTGGTGCAGGGTGTTCTGCAGTCTTCATTAAAATTGCACGGTAATGTTCCTGGAATAAAAAAAAACACAAGTAAGTAATAAATCAGATGACACCATAATCAAAGGACAAGTATCCAAAAGGGCAGTGTCAAAAGAAGACAAGCAGAGCGTAACTATAGGGAAAGACCTTCATCATTGTATTCAAGTTACCACAGTAATCGGTACAGGCATAATAACCACACCTGCCAAATGCGAGCTGATGATCACAAATCCAATGTCATGTCAATTGAGATATTGGAAAGACTAAATAAAATAATAAAAATAAATATACCTGATGGTTTAGAGCTTGGATAAGCAGCAGCTGCAAAAAATAGGAAAATATTTAGCAAAAAATCGTAATGTACATGCTCTTCATTGAAAATAGTTTAATTAATAAGTTGCCTTTCATTTTAAATAATAAAAAGTAGTTTGTCAAGTATTTGATTTAGCCTTTCAAACGTGGGTAAATTTATTCTCTTTCAAAAGTTAAATCAATTTTAGATCTACAAATTTTGGTTATATGACTGATATAAATATATGGTAATATACCCATACTAAAAGACATATGAGTTCTTCTACTGAAAAAAAAATAAAACTCATGCTTCTTTAAAAATAATTGTGTAATTAATCTTTTGAATTTGTAAATTATAATTTATTTTGGTTACTTACATCTAGTTAGACTTTTCCCTTCTGTAAGAACACAAAGTTACATTAAAATGAAAATATTCTAATCAAGTTATCATATTATTAAACTTATTCACTTAATTTACTTACCTTTGTCGCCACTATTCCCGTTATAACCAGCATGATCATAAGAATTTGAAACACCTGTAAAAACGACAGTAATAGTTTGAAAATATATAATAATGAAAGAATAAAAAACAGAAACTATGTAACAGAATGAACGCAATTTAAGAAAATTACTTAAAAACAAATCTTTAATCATTAAAGTCAAAAGGATCATTAAAGTCAGGCTGCTTATGTAGATTTACTTTTTCATAAAGTGCTTTCTTATGCAATACTATATTACAATCATTACAACAAAGCTTTTAACAGAATCACAATTTTTTGGAATTAAATGATGATATCATTTCTTTCATTATCATTATAAATGTGAAAGTTTAAATGGATCCTTTTTACTCAATCACACCAGAATGGATGTACAAATTTGTATGAAATTTGACACCAAGCCGTATTATAGGCTGGAGTAGCACATGTGCTTCTTTGAATCCCGGAAATAAATAAAAGTTTAGTAAGGACAAGTTTATCATAATCTAAAATTGCGTTTCTCTGTTACACATAATTTATACGTGGTATATTTACCTGAAGAAACGAGAGTTTGAAATTTGAATGAGCATATTTTATAATATATCTTTAAAATTAGCAACATTTGCCATACATATTATTTATAACTATTATAATGTGCTATATTATATTGGTTTGCTATTTTGATACCAAGACTTTAAGCGCGGGTACCTGAGTTGGCCGCGGAATCTGTGAAAAATAAATAAAATAAAAATAATATTGGTACCAAACAAAATGTACAATTAAATTTTTACACAATTTTGAACAATAAGACAAGCAGACTGTCAGTATTTTAAAAAATAATAATGGGAACATTTACTTTCTTTTTTTTTTCAAATTTAACATTAACCGATATCAGAAATTCCACTAATACCTTCATCATCATCGTATCCTTGACCTGAGTAGGAAGAACCAGAGCCGCTGCCGGAACCATCTGTTTAGCAAATACATTTTTGATTAAAATTTATCTGTTATTATCTTTCTTTTTCTAGAAAGACCTTCTTAGTCGAATTGTTTTTATGGGTCGATGTAGAAAAACACATCTTTATTTTGTCTTGGGTCTCAGTTGTTTGTGGTTCTTTTGTTGTATCGGGTTTAATAAAATTACTACTAAGTTTGAGATCTGATCAATTAATGTTGATTCTGTCTACATTTATTTATTTATAAATGACTGAAATGTTACTGCTAGTTAGTCTTTCTTTAGATCTAAGAGTCACGGTTTTAAATCCTAGCAGGAATCTTGAGATATTTCGAAATCTGCAAATATTTTTGAACCATACTTGGCAATTGCCGTGAGAGCATTTTTCAATCAAAACTTAATCAAATAGCTTACATTTGCTTTTGTTCTTGCTACCATATCTTCCCTTTCCTTTGTAGCCTGAGGATCCGTATGCTCCAGAGTCTACAAGAGAAAACGTATAATTAGTATTCATTGATATTTTAATATCATAGGCAATAAACAATAAATTTCTAAATTAATACCTGAACCGTAACCTTCACTTCCATGGTCTGAAAAATAAAAACTTCCTCTTAGATATAAATAAGGGTAAGTAGCATTTAATAAAAAAATAATATGTAACCAATTTTAAATTCTCTGGGCTGACTTCAAACGTTGTTTTTAACATGGCTTCTTAGGCTAGATTTTGTTAAAGTACAATCGCATTTATTTTTAAATCACGGTTTTGTATTACAACTTTTTGCTCGCTTTGCTTTTAGTTTAAGGGGACTACAAGAGCTGTGTGCTGATCCCAATTGATAATTGTCGCTAACGCCAAAAGCAGCAGTAATGTACAATACAAAAGAAAGCAAGAATGAAAAGTAGTTCACAGTGACTTTTTAAACAACTAAATGAACAGTTTACTGTGATTCAATAAATACCAGAGGTAATTTGCTAAGGTTCTAGTTTTAAGCGAATTGAATTTGTTTTGAACTAATAAAATTAAATCAATTTGGAGCAGCACGTAGCTCTAGTAGTCCCGTTAGAAGGATTCAATGGGGACTACCGTTTCTTTGCTCACTAGTTGGCGCCACTGTAGACTGAGGTCCGGAAGTATAGCTGTCAAAGGCGATTGGCGCCGAAACAAAGTGTTACATCTTGAATCTAATTAAGGTTATATTGTTTATAAATAACTATCTTGATATCAACAAACTAACTTCTGAAATAGTTGCTCTTGAGGCCGCCTATTTTTGCGCTTTTTCTTAATTCCGCTTTTAAAGCGTTCACATTAATCGCCAAATAATCCATATTAGAGATATTTTACGAAGGAGATCACTTTCCAGCAGGTAAATTAAAGAAATTATAATTTATGCAACAAATTCCGCTAAAACCAGTACAAAGTGAATGATATTGGACCTCACGCGACACTAGCGCCTCTAGTGGCAAATTCACTAGCGATAGCCCCCATTCCGTGACTACTGCTAGTCTGAAGCCCGATCAAGACGATCATCGTACATATTCAATTTCAACTTCGTGACTTACACTTATTTTTGTTGCTATGGCCACTTCTTCCTCTTCCCTTTGATCCTGAAGAATATCCAGACTGAGCTGCAGAAGACAATAAATATTTAATTAATTTTAATTTAAATATTCACCAACATTTTGCGTGGCTCTAGCAGATGCGGGATAAAGTGCTGCTTTAAATAAAATGGTACAAAATTTGCATTAAAAGATGAAATTGACAAACTGTTTACTGAAACAGTCTGATTCATATTTATATTAGTCTACCGCAAGATAAACGTCTCTTCTATCTTATATCAAAAAACTGTAGAAGTTTTTTATCTTTTAGTTTTTCGCACTTTAATCCAAGAATCATCAGGGTCCAGGCTAGGAATATTGACCATATTAGTTCTTCTTCTCAAATTGCTGATTCGGTGATTTCAATGTCGTAAAAATTCTAGTTAATTGTATCATACTGTAGGCAAAATTACCTCCTACAGCTCCCGATTCTGAAAAACAATAAACAAGAAATTTTAGTATAGACCGCAATTTGTAAAACATTTTAAAATAAGCAGGAGTGGACAAATAGTACTGCATTTAAGTTTAAAATAAATAAAATTATATATGATGTGTCTTCTAAACTTTGCATAAGCAAGCTTCATTATTTATTAACTTTAAACTACGCTTTCATAAAAAAATAGAGGTGTCCAAACACATGCCAGTTATATAAGTAGCTAGGTAAGGACTAGTTATTTACCTTCTGAGTCATCGTAGTTGCTATTTTTAGCATCTGTAAAAATAATATATACCAATTAGGACTTACAAATAAAATATAAGGAGTTAATTGTTATAATAATAATAAGTTGACAAATGTTTGTCTATAACCTATAATACTGATTTTTTTAAATCATAATGAATTATTAAAGCCACTTCAAATTATTTACTACCATCAGAATCGTATCCAGAATAACCAGCATTTCCAGAATATCCAGAGGTTCCGGAAGATCCAGCACTACCAGAATCTGTTAAAAGCAAAGCAAACGAACAAAACTTAATGAAACCCAATACTCGGATCTCGTAAAGAATTTAACAGAAACAAATAATTCAATGAGAATCTTTGAAGAACTATCAATCTTTCAGCATCATTAGTCTGATGCAACACAAACTATCTGTCTGTGATTTTTTTTTTAAAAAAGTAAAATAAATCCTTTCATGGGAAACTAACTTTTGTTTTGCCAGTTTCTAAGCGATTTCGAGCTAATTTAACGAACACTAACAGGCTTCTCAGAATCCCTTTTTAACACATGGGCCATTAATTTGAATATGCAAGAATACCCACAAAATTACATAAATAAAGTATGGATAATTTTTTGTTTTTTGGCTAAGTGATTGTTATTTGAACTAAACACTGTAAAATGTAAGTAAATTACGTACCTATTTTTTTCTAAAAATGTGTCGCTATGTTCTGTTCTCGTTTCCTATGTGTCAATTGATTTACTATTAATCTAGTGTTTCTCATGTAAGTGAATTGTAATATTCTGCTTTGAGAAATAAATGTCTTAAACCATATATATTTCTAACTACACCACAGCTTCTCCAAAAACTTACAATGTTTGCTCTTGCCACTTCTTCCCTTGCCTTTGTATCCTGATGAAGCTCCGTATTGACCTGATGAAAATAAAAAAATGTAAATCGTAAATATTATTGCGGAACTTTATTTAAGGTTACGTACTTTAAAAATGATTTTAAGGTATTAAAGTAAGGCATTATAATAACATGTGACTTCATTCTTCGCCAGTCAGTTTATATATCGATACCTACACTGTTTGTTACGTAGGCGTGATCTGAGATGCGGTCCCTAGAAAATCAACCCTCCAAGTAAATTAAATCAAAAGACATGGCTTTCTCTATTGCATTTCCCATTTTCCACATAAAATCTACAGGGTACCTTCTCGTTGACCTAGAAATAAGAAGTTTGGCAAGGACCTTACAAAATAAAAACGAGTCAGCAGCTTTTTTTAACAGACATGTATATTAGTGTGTTGGTAGGTCACAAAACTTTTAAGGCCAGTTTTTCGAGGTTATAACTTAAGATGATAGAGGCCTCTGATATATTTTTAAAAGACAAAGCATTATGATTTGTAATGGACGATCTTAGTCTTTCAGTGACGTACACAGCGGTTTCCTAGGTTGCATCTCAGCCCTGTCAAGTTAGTTTTACTAATAATACACCGACTATATTAAAAAATACACTTATATAAAAACTTACCTCCTGCGGCTCCAGATTCTGTAATAATACAAACAAAATATTTTCAAATTTGTTATAAACAATCAACCATCGAAGTTTTATGAACTTAAATACACATTTTTTTTTTAATTTTTTTGCCACGTGTTTCTAAACTACTCAATAGGTTTCTAAGTATTTAAATTTAATTTACCTACATAAATAATGTTACGTTAAGTGAAAATCCATGCTTTCAATAACACCTTGTTTGTAAACATTACTTTATATTTTCAAAATTCGGTATTTTAACACGTCATTAAGGACACAACCATGCTTTATGACTTGTAAAAATTATAAAAAATCTAATCCAGAAGACAAAGGCAAAAAAAAAACATAATTACATTACGTTTTATTATGACCTTCCAAAGGTTTTATTCTAAAGCTCGTAAATACGATGTGGTAAAAGTGTTAATTGCAATCGTGGTAAAACTTATTTATTCAAGTACTTGTTGGATATATAAAAATAAATAAGAATTTAGGAATTTGACGATTTCATTCATTTTATAAAAGATCACGCATAACTTTAATGTGATGGTTAATTACCTATATAAAAAGAAAACACTACGAATATAAAAATACATTTGTTTTTCTAATTTCAGCAGTATATACTGCTGATATTAGTCCAATAATTGAATGATTTACTTATCTAATTAAAATACCAAACATTTCAATTATATACTCTAAACAAAAATGCCTCTATAACAAACAAGTTAGTTGTAGTAGTAGGAGTAGTAGTAGTACTGGAGTATTGTTAAAATATGTTATTATTTATCATTACCTCCTGATTCGTAACGACTCCCATAATCTGAAAACAAAGATACGTGATATACTGTTAACACTGTCAATACCTAAAACATTATAAAACATTCTAAATATTTTGAACAATGCTATTTCATTTAACGGTGGTGGCAACCACCAAATGACAAGCAAAATATTGTTTCATATATTTTTATGTATAAAATTAGATATATTTACATTTGTTTTTATAGCTCTTGTTGCTTCTTCCCTTTCCTTGGTAGCTAGATGAAGCTCCATAGGAATCTAACAGAAAAAACAATGTTTAAACGCAAGCCTTTCCTACTCTCAAACAAATTAATATAAATGTATAAAAAAAACTTGCATATAAAAAAGTAAATAAATATTGTGATGCTATTTGTTTCTCTTGAAATGGGGACTTGTAAGAAAATATTTACGGAAAATGTTTACTATTTGCACAAATCGTAGCGAAGTACAATATTACCTCCTTCGGCGCTATCTGTAAAGGAAAAAATATGATATGATATAGATTAACAAAATTGTCACTTATTTAATTAATATTCATCAACAATCAGAGTAGGTGTCTATTTTCTTTTATTGCTACTATTTTTTCAAAAACGTTTTATTTTCTATTTTAAATAGAACACAATTTAACGATTGCAAAGTTCGTAAAATAGTATAATCGAAAAATGAATGTCGTTGAAGTTTTTACCTGAATCATCGTCTGCGTTTGATGAACCTGTAAACAAAAGAAAACCATTCTTTAATCTCAGAAGATAACTCATAACCAAAAATCGTTACTAAATATTCAATAATGTGATGTTGATATTTACGGTACCACATTAAATAAGTTTAGGTCCACCTGCCTTGTGAAACCCATACAGGGTTAATCAAGCTAGGACTTTGTAACTGTTTCTTTCTTTTTTTTATATTTTATACGATAATTTTGGTTTCTTTTTAAATTAATATTGCTGTTGTCTTCTATGCAAGCAGTTATGTCTTCTATGCATGCAGTTGTCACCTATAATTAAGCTTACATTTAGCATATGATCTTAATTTTAGTGTTACTTAAGCTGTTATAGTGTAAACTTGTTGGTGATCTAATAAAAAATAAAAAAAAAACCTGTCTGAAATAATTATATTTACAAAAAAGTTTAACTTCATACATTTTGCAACTAACGCATAACGCATATCCACATAAATATCAGTCGAGTTTATGCGTTGTTTGTATGTAAGCATCAATCAAATTTAAGAACAAACAGTCTCATTTAAAAATGACCCTTCAAACTGTACGAGTTTCAAGATAAGCAGCTTATGTCATGACATTTATGTACAATACCTGCCATAAAGCAATATCAACATTTTATACATTATTGAATGATGAATGCGATTAAGGAAAAAGAACACCCAAAATGTCAGTAGATGTTCATTTGTTAAAGACGTTTTTCTCTCAGTGATGAGGTCTGTCAAGGAGTTGTACTTTTGTTGACGATTAACTTATTTGCTTTAACGAATACCAAGCCACAAACCTTTGACAGTTCACAAACTGTAAGCAATCATGCGATAATCGCACTTATTTGGTTTTGAGCATGATTTAATGCTACTTCATCTGTTCATCAATCAAGTCTATATTTTTGGAATTGGATCTTTAAAATTGAAATGTAATTAAATATTTTCATAAAATTTGTTCAACAAGGTACGAGTAAATTTGTAAATCTATTAAATATCAGTCTTCAATCTATTTGTGTACATCACTTCCGTAATTATTAGTATACTTTATTGTGTTCTTGAAATCATTTTGGCCATTGAAATTATAGATATTATTATGGCTACATCCAATAGTTTCTAGCTCTAACTGTTCTGTTCGAAGTGTTCTTAGGAATTATCAACAATGCCAAATTGTAATATTTACTTAGATATTTCTCATTGTTGCTGTTTCTGCGAACTCGCGAGTAATACATTGGTCTCAGATGTTCATAGTAGTTTGCTGCAAATTAAATATGATTGAGAATAAAATAAAACTGCCATTTAAAATATATCATTTAATTTATAACATAAACAATATATAAAAATTTAACATTATGTTAATCGAAATAGAAAAATTCTTACCCAAATTTTCAGCACTGTCTTAAAAATAAACATGACAGGATTAGTAGACTAGTAAACAATTATTTCATATGAATGCATTATAAATTTTGGATATACCTGGGTTTGCTTCGTTGGCAAGATTGACCAAATGTGCGGCATATTCTGGATTCATCCGTATTGCTTCTGCCAATGCTACAGCAAATTAAAAAATTGTGAAGGAACTCGAGCAGAGGAGAAGATCCACTTTCATTATAATCATTTTATTTTTCTATCGTAATCACCATTCAAGAATTTAACTTATTCAGGCCATAGACTTTGAATTTTGGTTTATTCCTTTGTAAAGAAGATTTTCTGTGGAAAACTGAATTTAGTCTATAATTTTGTAAAATTTACTTACACAGATCTCAGCCGTATCCGTATTCTAAAAGAACGATTTAAATGTTAATTTAAGTAACCCACCATTCAAAATTATTTGTGTCAGCATCCATTTTTGATTTTCTCATATAATTGACTAATAGGTATGTAAAATATATTATAAAAACTGAAATTATTATTTACTTACTTTTTGATAATGGTTATCATAAAATTTCGCTTCCGAAAGGAATCATTTTTGAATGTAATTATTGCGATATTTTTAATTATAATATTTTCATTGCGGATTCCAAAATACAAACAGCAAAGTAACATCAACCAATTGTTTTATAATTAATGTTTATTTTTTGTTTTGTCATCAAAATTTTGAGAAAAGTGTATTTACTTGTTTTGTTAAGTTTGCAATTTAAACCTCATTTATACCAACGAATTACAATTCTGATTCAACTCTCTTTGAAACAAAATTGTGCGTGATAGAAATTACTTCTATCATCTAGTGATTCTCAAAGCTTACAACAATTTGTGCACAAAAAATTTTTTGAAAGTATTTTAGTTCAAATTAATTTGCTTATTGAGAAAATTATTCATTTTTGTCATTTCTCTTTTTTTAGCCAAAGTGATGTTAAAGTCGTAGAAAATGCCCATCGAAATAAACCCACTGCTTTGTAGGTATTTAAAATGCATTTTTTCTGCTATCTTACCTTGGTATCCGCTGCGAGATGACGACGATTGGTCGTTACTACCGTAACCTGAGGTAAATGAACAGTCTTTTAATATCACACAAACTCATTGTTTAAAAATATGATATTAACAATTAATATTAATCTCAATTACCTGAACTTCCTGAGCCATATTTCTTCGCACCATATCCTGTTATAAAAAATCAAATGAGGCTATAAATTAAATGCAATGAGCAATATTTTCTTTTTTGAAAACACAATAATTAGCCTGAAGCAGTCAAAGTTTTTATTCAAGGAACCGATTTTTAACTATTTGTAAAATCATTTCTTCCAGATGTTGGTGGATATAACCGAACATTTATGAAACGGGTAGAGTTCACCAACAGACGTTTAAGTTTTAAACAGCATTTAAAATATTATTTGACATATTTTGTATGGGAATTGTGTCAAATTAATCGTCAATCTATGTTTACCGGCTGTTTAAGAATTGGTGAACTCGGGTCTAAGGTGTACTTCGTAAAGCCTTGAATAAGTTAGTTAACGCAAACAAATGTCTTGGTAGCTCTATGGTTACAGTCACAGAACACGGAAAGAGGTTAGAAAGGTGATGTAGGCAGGGCAGGGGCGCCACAGAGGTTATGAGCAAATGCTTATAGGTGAGCGCTGTGATTGGTTTCTTTTGACGTCGCGCGACCCTATTGGTCAAGCGACGTCAAATGGATTCGCTTGATTGGCTTTCTTTTTACTCGTTTAAGTGGGGCGCAATCGGCGACATTGGTTCTCACACAAATGGTGTATGACAGCTTTTCTAACCTTTTTCCATGTTCTGTGGTTACAGTGATCAGTGAGTGAAAGTTTGTGGTTTCTAGTCCTGAGTCAGTCGAAATTTCATTCAATGAATTGTATTTTCAATTATGTATGTTGTTACTTTGAGTATCAACCGTTCGAAATATTTAATAGAGTGTCACGTAAATTGCAAAAAGCATATTTACATTATTGTAGACTTATCCTTAGTTGCCATGCAATACTTACCCTTGTTCGCTCCACCGTAATCTGCAAATGAACGAATATTTGCTATGATTTATGCTATGATTTATTATACGAGTATAATATTATGAAGAATTTTCATGTTTAGCACCTTCATAAAATTGGTGCATTTCTACACTGAGACGGATTTAGGCAGTAAAGAGGAGCGAACCATGAACAGGTCCAATCACAAAGCTCGAAATCTCTACAAATCACGTATTCGAGCACTGTGATTGGTCAATTCTCAGGCCACTCATATCCACTCCTCCCTGTTCCATTTCGGTGCAAACGAAGCCTAAGGCCCCGTTATATTGGGTGTGATAATATCACGTGAAGTATTATTAAAACCCATTAGGAAGGTAGAATATACTCACATCTGCCGCTGCTTCCCTGCGATCCATACTGCGATCCTAGAAGAAATGAGCTTGTTTAAAAAAAAAAAAAACACTTTTTCAAAGAATTTATTACCATATACAGAATGAAATTTTAATCACCTTCCATATTTTAATACAACAATCTACCAGCCAAAAAACAAATGACGTGTTTTTCTTTTGGTATAGCCCAGTACAAAAATGTAGAGATGAAGAAAATGTCCGCCAAAAATCTATAATTTTTGATACGGCCTCCTAGCAACATCGACATTAAACGCCCGCCTAAAATAGAAAATCACCTTCTTCTGGTTCTATGGGTATCGTAAGACGCTATTAAGGGAGAACTTTCAGAAGAAGTCCATCATCAGAGTCTTCTGTTCACAATTAGTCAAACTGCGGTTGCCAGTCCACCTACCAATCGTGGCGATTATGGCGAAGTCCTCAATTTGGGAAGACATCAGTGATCTTATGTGAGCTCATGATGATGAGTATAATTATAATCGGTCTAAATGTGATCTAATAAATATCTGTTTCTTGAAGCATAGTCAAAGCTTTCCTTAAAAAATAAGATCGTGTCTTAATATGAGGAAATAAATTAATAACTAACCTTGGTAACCAGCTGAGTCGCCGCTGTAGTCTGTTGATTAATTTAAAATATTTGGTATAAATACATTTGGTATAATTAAACGAACTATAAGTATTAAAAATGTTTACTTACGTTTACCGTATTTTGAACCTTTATTGCTGCTGTAACCTGAAAGTTAATAATTTTGTATGGATTTACATAATATATAATAATATCAGTACATAAACTTGAAAAATTATATCTCAAGCGGGACTTGAACCCGCATCTCCTCCCATGCCGGACAGGGGCTATACCATTAAGCCACCGAGACACTGCGACTCAGCGCGAATTTTACAAGCATATTCTTAACGCTGTAAGCCAGCGTTGCTTCATCAAATGTTAGGAGTTTGCACCCTTAACACCCGAAAGAAACATCTTTGCAGATGTTTGACAGTTAGTTAAGATGAAACAGCTATTTATATACTTTATTTGATATTTTAACAATTAAATTGCAATTAAAATATCAGTAAATAAACTTTAAAAAATTTGTCTCAGGCGGGACTCGAACCCGCATCTCCTCGGATGCCGGGAGATTGCTAAAATATCAAATAAAGTATATAATATATAATACTTCAAATCATTAAATTCGATAAATCCCAACACCAAAACGGCAACTTTGGATCTATTTAAGCAATGCGTAAAGACACAGAGCGGAACTTCTGAAACCCTGATTCTTTATATTCGATTATGGACCATAAGGTAGGTTAAGACAGTGTATAATGTACCTTCATAATTTTACTGAAGTTGAGGAAAAATAATTTAATATCTGCTATAGCTTATTTGTTTTTCTAAAATTGCTTTCCTATCTTTGCACAGGTTTACCAATGAAGGTAATGCAAGTAAATGGTTTGTTTATGACCTTGTTTACCCGTTTTAAAGCAATCATAAACATTTTTTTCTCAACTTTTAGATGACCATTAACAATTTACACAAAAATAACTACCTAATTTTGTCTAGTCCAGTGATTCCCAAACCTTGTTCTGCCATGACCCGGTAATTTTCACACTGCCCCTTTGTGACCCACCCACTTTTAAAACCAAACTGGTTCCGTTAGGTAAAATATACAAAAATAAGGTAATACACAGTAAAATGTTTCATTAGTACTACTATTTAGTCACTAAATTTTAGTGCGAAGTGCACGCTGCCTATGTTTTACTAAAGAATTCAAGTTTCCGAAAATGACGAAAGTTTAAGAAGAATATTAACCGTGCGTCGATCGATAGTAGGTATTACTTTATAAACAAGGCGAGAATGTTGCGATCCGGTATTTTATTTAATGGCCCGGTACCAGGTCGCGACCCGGCAATTGGGAAACACTGGTCTAGTCGATTGGTAGTAAAGCGCGTACATATATTTTGGTGATTCATTTCTATTTATACAGGCTGTATTTTTACCTGTAAAGCGAAGCCCACGTTATTAGACTATTATGTATAACATCATAGCAGTGTTATTTATCTATACTAATATTATAAAGCTGAAGAGATTGTTTGTTTGTTTGAACGCGCTAATCTCAGGAAGTACTGGTTCGTATTAAAAAAATATTTTTGTGTTGGATAGTCCATTTATTGAGGAAGGCTTTAGGCTACATAAAATCACGCTACGACCAATAGAAGCGAAGCATCAGTGAAAAATGATGCAAAAATAATCACGATATTAATAAAGAAATTGACGCGGACGAAGTCGCGAGCAACAGCTAGTATTTTATAAATATTAAATTTTGATTAAGATTTTTAATTTTGTACGCTGTGACGCGTATAGAAGTATTATTTTGCTGCGGCGGGGTCTCTGTTGAATGGACCTTGCTTACACAGCTATATCTGTGCGCGTCACAGCGTGTTTCAAAATGTATTTTTTATAAAAATATAAAGTATTGGTTCACTTAATATTTTTATAAAAGATTTTTTGGTCATAAAATAAATTACCGGATCGAATAAAAGAACTTAAGGGGAGCTTATTTAATCGTCAATTATTTAATTTATTGGTTAGCGGCTGTTTTTATTCAATAAAAGATTATCTGACATATAAATTTTGATTCCTGTATAACTGACATTTAATTCCTATCTAAAATATTATTGTGACTTTAAATTTGAATTTAATGATTATTATTGGTTTGACATACTTTATACATCTGTGCTTTTAATCTAATTTAATATTTAATTTGTTTTATTAATGACATTTATATTGATTAAAATTTTAATTATGTATTTGCATGCGTATGAATGTGGTCTATGGTACTATAGCCTTTTCGGAATCCGGCTTGTTCGAGAGGTTGGAAGTCGTCGAACCTGCGAGTGAGACGATTCGTAATGATTCTCGAAAACAAGATTCATACGCTGCGGCAAGTTATACAGAAGACCGAAGAGTATAACTTGCCACTTTGCTTAGCGTTCGTGGACTATGAGAAAGCCTTTGATTCGATTGAGACCTGGGCAGTGCTGCAGTCTCTCCAAAGGTGCCAAATAGACTACAGGTACATCGAGGTGCGAAAGTACTTATACCAAAACGCCACCATGTCGGTCCGATTACAGAACCAGAGCTCTAATCCGATCCAACTACAGCGAGGCGTGAGACAGGGAGACGTTATTTCTCCGAAACTGTTCACAGCTGCGTTGGAGGTTATTTTCAAGCTTCTGGACTGGAAAGGACGCGGCATCAACATCAATGGCGAATACCTAACACACCTGCGATTTGCCGATGATGTAGTTCTTGTGGCTGAGACCTTGGAAGACCTGAACATTATGCTCGAAGATCTCGGTAATGCTTCTCAAAGAGTGGGTCTTAGGATGAACATGGACAAGACGAAAATCATGTTAAATGCCCATGTTGCACCCGCTCCAGTTAACGTTGGGAACATTGCACTCGAAGTTGTTGACCACTATGTTTACCTGGGACAGATAGTCCAGTTAGGTAAGTCCAACTTCGAGAAAAAGATCTCTCGTCGAATCCAGCTCGGATGGGCAGCGTTCGGGAAGCTCCGGCATATATTCGCGTCCGAAATACCTCAGTGTCTCAAGACGAAAGTCTTTGACCAGTGTGTGTTGCCAGTAATGACCTATGGAAGTGAGACGTGGTCGTTTACTATGGGTCTCATAAGATGAAGAAGGCAGCGAGCAATGGAGAGAGCGATGCTTGGTATTTCCCTACTCGATCGAATCAGAAATGATGAAATCCGCAGGAGAACTAACACAACCGACATCGCTCGAAGGATTGCATTGTTGAAGTGGCAGTGGGCGGGACACATAGCGCGAAGAACCGATGGCCGTTGGGGCGGAAAGGTTCTCGAATGGCGACCACGTACCGGACGACGTTCCGTGGGCAGGCCCCCTACAAGGTGGACCAACGATCTGATCAAGGTCGCGGGAAGCCGCTGGATGCGGACAGCACAGGACCGATCGTTGTGGAGTTCCTTGGGGGAGGCCTATGCCCAGCAGTGGGCGTCGTTCGGCTGATATGATGATGATGATGATGATGATTTGCATGCTGCTTCATATGGCTGGATGAGTGATTCTAATGTAATAATATGTTATCTGTCATCCTGGTGTACCTCATTCAAGAACAAATAAATTATTCTTATTCTTATTCTTATTCTTAAAAAAGGAAAATAACACTGCCAAGATGTTGTACATAATAGTCCAATAACGTGCGCTTCGTTTTACAGGTGGTTCAAAAAGTACAGTGTATAGAAGATAGATAGATGATAGATGTGATTTGTGGTAACAGAATATACAGGATGAAATTTTAACCACTTTCCAAATTTTTTGTAGGCGTTCAGTATCGTATTTAGAGCCCATATATGAAGTAAAAAATGTAAATCATGTTTACACCCGAAAATATTTTTCGGAATATAGTTTTATATTTTTACAGTTTTAGGCCTGTTTAGGTGTAAAGAGATATTCAAAAACTAATGATTAGTATCGTAATTAATGAATGTGATGTGCATTGCGTAAAAAAAGTGTTGCTAGGCGGCTGCATCAAATTTTTTTCATTTTTGGCTGACATTTTCTAAGTGCTTTATCTTGACATTTTTGTACTGGGCTACACCAAAAGAATAAATACGTCATTAAAATTTGTATTTTGTCTCGTAGATTGATATATTAAAATTTGGAAGGTGGTTAAAATTTCACCCTGTATTTTGCATTGATAATAAACTTACCAGAATATCCAGCTTCGTTGCTATCGTCGTCATCGTATCCAGAACTGCTGCCATATCCTGCAGAAAAAAAATAACAAAATTGTTGTTTTTTTTCCATTTATATAAGGTCATTTTTAATACATGAACAACATCTTTGAAAATAACTCTGATGCTCAAATAAAACTTTTGTTTTTATTGGGGTAGTAATAGTTTACTTTTTTTATACAATATTTGCTGATCTGACATTTGGTTTTTACTTACTTTACTTTACCCAGAAAATAAGTACCGAAGTTTTATTGTTTTTCGTATAATTAAATGAATATCTTTCCAGGATAATCTGGAATGCATATTATTATCTTCAAAGGACAGTTTCTGGTGTCAGCATTTCCCAAGTCTGAGGAACAGGCCTATATATGACTAATACGTGACTACACGACTTGTTTTTAGAGACTATATGACTTGTTTTTATGATTTCCATCTTGCAATAACGGGACCAGTGTTCCGGCTTAAAACGTGCCTTCCGTAGCACCTTCCAAGCTCAATACAATTTTTAAAATATTGTTATCCCCTCTGCCTTGGCCGGGAATCGAATCCAGGACCTTTGCGTATCAGGTGGGCCAGAACACCAATTCAGGGCAATACCAGGGCATCGTAATTAGTTATGATTGGGCAACAGAATTAACCCTAAAATTTCTGGTGCTTTGCATAAACTTGTACCCAACAATGGGATACAAAAATGCTGATACTTCTAATGCCTCCAAGACTATGTGCACAAAGTTTCATGATGGTCGGTTAAGTAGTTTTCGTGTGAAAGCGTAACAATGAAACTTATATTCATTTATAATATAAATAAGGATAAATAACTAAGTACCTGAACTGCCAGAGCTGCCGCTTGCGCCATCTGTAAAAATTTACACTTTTAGTAAAAACTTGTTATATTCAAAAATACCTTTTAAAAGACCATTTGGATCAGCGGTAGTTAAAAGCTGCTTCTGAGCCATGGGTCGCGGGTTCGATCCCCGCACAGTACAAATATTTGTGTGCATGAACATGTCTGTTTGTACTGGTCTGGGTGTTTTCTATGTATTATAAGTATATATTTACAAAAAAAAAAGTATATAAGTAAGTTTATCGGTTGTCTAGTACCCCATACGACAGGGTACTTAATAGTACCTTAATTTGGGACTAGATGGCTCAGTGTGGCCCAGTGAGGCATGTCTTAAAAATATTTATTTATTTATTTAAAAAAATATATCAGAACTAACATTTGCTCTTGCCACCTCTGCTATGCTGTTTGCTATCGTGCACTGTAAAGAAAAGGAATTGTATGATATATTTTGACAATAATAGTCAGGTCTCATTGTATGAAATCACAGTATAATCATTGCAACTTGTACCGGGGCAAGATCATTGAGTTTAATTTCCCGGAACGGGCTACAAGACTTAATAAAAATTTATAAATATGGCTACCGTATTTGGCAAGCTTGCTTAGCCTATACTCACCCACCCTTCATTGCTGTGGAATTCAAATTTATCAAACTTAAATTCAATGATGGAGGTTTTTCGCTTGCAGTGGGAGACTAAAGGCTGTTACTTAACTTTTTTTTAACTGACAAACGGGAGCCAAGCTCCAACATCAACCTAGCTTATTAGCCAATAGTATTTTCTTCCGATATTTTTGAGGAATGTTATTAACCTCAGAGTTGGCCCCTACCCATCAAAAAAGATATTTTTAAAAGCATTTAACAAACGAGTTCTCTGAGGTTGATACTCAGTGATGCCTAAATGTAGTTAAATGGCTTATTATTATGTTGCCAATAAATTAATCCCCTTTCTAAAAGTAGAACCTTTTAACCGTAAACTTTTTTTTTTGTTTTTGTGATGCAACGAAAACTCTATAAGAGAATATCTGTAAGTATTTGATAAATTCTGGTGTTTTTCTGGTGTAAATATCGCTTACCTCCTTCATTGCTGTCAGAATATTCGCCATATCCTGTTTGTTATCAAAAAAGAAAAGAAAATATTAATAGATAAGTATTTAATGTTGAAAAAAGTTTGTGATCACAAATTGTTTATAGCTAGATTGCTAATAGAAGCGTTGTATCGCGCGGGGTCTTCAACAAGTATTTTAGATCGAGAATCACTAGTGTAAAGGTGATCTTAAAGTTGTTGCCAGCGACTCTGATTGCGGATAAAAAGTTTCCTTTGTTATACCTAGATCTCTTATGTACCGTAACGCAAAAAAATATGACGATCCAATATATTGCATTTGTAATATTAGTTATGAACCTCTAAGAAAAGACATTTGTTTGTTTATCGAACAAGAAATATCCACTGATACAAATTTATTTGAAATAAACATTCAAATCTAAATTTCAACTAAATGTTCCACTGAATGATCAAATTTGAACATTTTTTCTTACTGTCTCGCTATTCTACAAATTTTTGTTACAAAAATAAAATTATTTAATAATCTTAATAATATTATGATTGCGAAAGTTCGTCAATCATGTAAAAATGGCAAATGAATCTAAATTAAATTTGAAACGAAGACAGATTTGTTTTATAGACAGACTAGCAAAACACAAGGGCTACTTTTTATTTCTTAAAAGAAGTATGGTTTCTGTTGGATAGTTTTAAATACAAAATCTGAATACTTTAGGTTACCTTGATTGCCCGAGCTACCATAACCTGTAAAAAATAAAAGATACGCTATAACTCTATGCTGTAGGGATATTGTCATTTTTTATATTTTATGAATAGTAGACATGATAATTATTATGTTTATAATAGTATTTTATTTACTAACAATAACATGTACAGTGGCCAGCACATCAACCTACCCATAAATGTCAAATTTCCCCAAACGATTTTCAACTGTAACAAAAACTCTTAGAGATCAGTTTATGCTGAAACAAAGTGACATTTTGTGGTAACTTGATCTGCCGTCGTGTGTACATAAATATGCAAGAGTAAAAAATAATTTTCTAAAGAAAATTTCTTATATTGTCAGGTGTATACAAATTTTTTCAAAATGTTCTGATACAAAACTCTTACCTTTACTGCTATAATAGCGAGATCGTTTGGATCCGGATGCTACTGTAAAAAATAAAGAAAAAAAGGGCATTGTTAGTAATCTAATCAAATAAAAAATTACAGACATGATATACCAGATAGACAGTAATAAAAGTAATATCAATCATCTACTTTTACAATTGCACATCATTACAAAATTATTGTAACACAGGAAATGTAATAAAAGCTGCACAATTTAGGCGTTATTATAGCTAGGAGAAGTCGTTACTAGATAAACTTCAGGCAAAGCATGTAAAATTAGAATAGGTAGGTGAAGGCGGCAAAGAGATCCTAAATGAAGATTTCACAAAACTAAGCATGGTTAAATACGCTGCACAATTCATGCATATTGTACTGTGTGTGTGGTACAAACATATACTCAAACAATAGCAATAAACCGTATATAGGCTGTGGTAAATAATAAACATATTATTGTTTATCTGTATTTATTGTCGGCTAATAATTACTTTATCGACATGATATATCTTACCATGACTAATACGAGATGGCGCTACTGTGAGACGCTCGCTCTGTTTTATCGGTCTCTTTTTTCCTATGCTGTTGTAACGAGCATTGTATGTATTTGCAATAAATTTAATTTTAATCAAAACCAAGTGATTTTCGTTTCTAGGACCTTGCCATTAAACTTTCCAGGCTGCATAATATAGTATCAACCCCAAAATTATAGGAATAGGTTTTAGTGACCAATATAAGGATAAAACCAATGATATTTAAAAAGTATAGATAGGTTATGCCCTTACAAAACTATCGAAATATATGTGCCGCTTGCGAACAACTGCACACATGCGTAATTCTTATTTTGTCCTTGTCATACTAGTGAAAAGAACAATTACTTTCTCTTTCATGGATTTGAAAAGATGTCACAATTGTGACGTTTTAGGGACGCATATTGAGAGCGCATGTAACATATCTATTACTTTTTAAATATCATTGGATAAAACCAATATATATAGTGATAGAATGTAAGATATAAGTTTGCTTTTAAAACTTAATGGAAATTCAGACTGCCGAATAAACCATGGAAGAGAGTTAAAGATCGATAATTTATACAGTGACAAACTTTGAATAGGAGTGAAAAGAATGAAATAAAGCAGATTGCAAAAGTTAACACATCAAAGGTGTAATTCGCCTTAAACAATTATTTTCTTTGTAAAACTTAATTTATATCACACTGTTTAATATAGTACCTATATAAGGATCTAAAAACAACTACCTACTTAAGTTCAGATTACACAATTTTTAAAGTATATGAAACATGTTTATACACTTACCACCGGAACCGTATGAATCTTCAGCGCTGTCATCATAGTCATTCGAATATTTAGCCTTGTTCTTGTATGAAGAACCAGAGGCACCTGTATGAAGAGAAAGTACAGTTATATGAATGTTTTTAAAAAAATATTTATAATTATTTATTAATAGCATCATCAAGATCAAGATCAATCCCAGTCGAGACAAATACTGGACATGACTTCTTTTTGGTTTCTGGGTTGGTTTTGATAGGAGTTCATTGTGTTCTTGATTGACCTAATTTTAGCTTTTGTCTTTTTGCACTGAGGTAGATAAGACAGTAACAGTTTTCGTGGACCAGTAAATGGTTCAAAATTAAAATAATCTAAAGGATCAGATATAACTATCCTGAATTAGGTGTCTATTGTAACCACCGTTAGCAACATGTGGAATACCACAAGGAAGTATACTTAGTCAACAATGGATAGGTATTGTTACCTTATGTAAACGATACTACAAAGTTACTAGCAAATTAAAGTCCAGCCTTTGGTTAGTGTGGGACTACTAAATGATAAATAAACATAAAAAGTACTTAACTATGATTTTAAATCATAGGAAAGGTTTCTAGGATAAACGAATATAAGCTTTTGCATGACATGCCACTGTGAAAGTAGCTAGCAGTACCAACTATCTTTTCTATTTACATTTTGCAGATAAATATTCTAGGCATACTTATGACTAGTGCACAAAGCCGGTATTGGTACTTAGTATTTCACTATCAATATTTACCAAAACGGATAAGAATAGATGATGCACACACTCAAATAAAGTGTCCTTCAAAATCTTAGCTACAAGCAGCAAAGATGTGCTCGAGAATTAGATAATTACTTCAAGAAATACAAGACAAGCACCCGTTGATTATAGACAAATAATATTACCACTGTAACCCGAAGAGGTCTGCCCGGCATAGGCAACTGCGACCAAGACTGCTAGAACAACCAACGACTTCATGTTTACTGCTGTTTGACAGAGTGTAACACTTCCTAGAACATGACACTATTTATAAGAAAATTCTGCACAGAAAATGCTCTAAATTTCAAATTTATGTGACAGGCTTATTATATTTGAGTAATTGATTTAATGGTTTTTATGAGTGTGATTACTACTTTAATCCAATATGCAACATACAATTTCAATTATGCTTTGGGGTTTTGTTGTACATTATAATTTGTCAATTTTGCTGGATAAGTAAACTTTTTCTTTTCGATATTTCAATAATAAATTAAAGTTCTAAAATAGGATGGCATTACGTCTTGGTTTGGTTGTAAGTGCTGTGTGAGGTTGTATGAGGCTACTTTAGGAGTACTTCCAGAAGGAGACAGGCAGTGTCTCTTCTCCACCAAAGTTCTAACAAAACTGCAGACCCTATGCGACTGATACATGTAAAAATTATGGCAAAATCTTTTGAAGAGATTGTAGAATAAGATATGTGCCAATCATTATGCCATTTATCTAAGTTGGTTGCCTATAAGTTGATCGCAATCTAGTCATTTCATCAGAGGTGTGTCAACAAGGTGTCGAATGGAACCTGTATTTTTTATTTTTATTTTTTTATAATCATTAGGCTTGCTCTTGACTACATACTTAACTCTACGGTTAAGCAAAAGCCTAAAATGGAGCGAGCTTACCCAGAAAGTGGCACTAGTTCTCGCACACACCAGCGGAACACAGAAAAACTGGCGCTGAACTCCGGCAGGAGGGTGGTAGCAACCAGGCGGCTTCTTACGAAGCCTACCACCGCAGAGGGTAACAGAGGGATCTGTTAGCCGTCATCATTAGTTAGAAAACCAAAGATGCTACATTAACAGAAGAGCACCTCTCTTTCTCAAGTGTTATCAAAGGTGATTAAAGGAGTACTATTAAAAACGGAGAGAAGCATCTTCTGCCCACTATTGGACAAAGTGCGACCGTTAGCCCGATAGCCAAGTGTAGCGACATTTCAAAATCCATCTTTTGACCCATGTCCAGCTGTGAATTGCTAAAGCTATTGATTGGTCATTATAATTAGGAAGAGGGAAATATCAGTTTAGTAGAAGATACAGAACAACAATATTTTTAGAGTTGTTGAAATAGTAAAAATTGTCCAACACTACTAATATATTAGCGCTAGATTAAGATAAGCTGAATTCCGTATCGTCTCAACTACTGGTTCGTTGACGTCGTCATCAACCATAGGTACGATATTCTTTGTAAGACATTTAAAATATTATTATTATTGTTACTTATCAGAATACTGATCAAATAAAACGCTACAATTTGAATAAGATTACAATATGTGAGCTTACTTATTTATAGTTATTTCTGATGCAATAATATGAAACGTAAATCATAAATATTTTTTACTTGACAATATTAAACAATTTCCATGCAAAAGTGATTTGAGTAAAATATTTTTATTAGTAATATTATATCTACAAAATCCATAAAGATCGATACTTTTATCTTGAATTACTTCTTACTACTAAGTATTAGATATGCGAAAGTTTAGATAAATATTTGTAAGTCAATCACGCCAGAACTTCATCTAGATAAAATTTGAGATAAAGACAAATTATAGACAAGAAAAGCTTCTTTATATCACGGAGAAAAGTAATATTTCCGCAATAGACGCATATGAAGTCGCAGCCTATAATCATCCCACTGCAGGGAAAAAGCCTCCATTTTCAAATTCAAGTTACCACAACAATGATGGGTAGGTACAGGCAAAATCACCACGTTAGCTAAATGCGGGTTGGTGATCACAGACCCAATGTTATAAAATTCCTATCTCTTTATATTCCTCTCTCCCGTGGATCGATCATGAGATCCTGGCCCGGTAAGTACTTAAACTTTCCATCATTGCTATGGTAAAATGAATTAAATGATGGAGGCCTTTTTCCTGCAGTGGGATGATTATAGGCTGTTACTTTACTTTACTTTACTAACTACTTGAATGACTTTTAACTAATTCGTTATCTTAGCAATATTATTTATGCGAATGTTTGAATGGATGTTTGATACTCGATCACGACAGAACGAATGAACGGATCTAGTTGAAATTTAACAAAAATATAGATAATGATAGAACGTACGCTGTTTTATCCCAAAAAAATATTCTGTTCCCACGGGATAAACATGTTTTGATATTGATGCGGATCGAAATGATTTTTGCAGTGATAATTTACGAGACAGGTAATACTTAGGTTACATTTTAGCCGTGAACAAAGTCCCGGGTAAAAGTTAGTAATTTACAGGCTGTTAGGTAATTAGCATATCAAGCTTAATCTAGCCTTTGTTAACATACAGGATGAAATTCTAAGCACCTTCCAAATTTAAATATATCAATCTACGAGACAAAAAACAAATGAGGTATTTTTTCTGGGTGCCCTTCGGTTCGCCTAAAATTTAAAGTCCTAATTTCATTTGGCCGAACCGTATTGGCCTAAACTTATAACGTATAATTATTGTCTAGTCTAACAGTTGTTTTCGCAATATTATAGATTGGCCTAAAAATTGAAAACCCTAATTTCAGTATGTATAATATCGAAAGCACTAAAATGTATTAGCATCTTTTTTTGACATTACGCTCTATTTTTTTTTAAACAGAAAAGTTTAAGAAACGAATCGCTCACAAACCGACCCCAAGCAGTCTTGTCTGCCCTACCCCTAGAGTGTAATTCAAAAGCGCGTAGGCGCGGAGGGGCGACGCGGCCCGCGGGCTGTGGAGCAGGAGGCTGTAAGCGAGGCGCCGCGGCTGAGGCTGGCCGGCGCAGCCGGCCAGAAAGCCGAAGCTGCGGTGGTGAGCGTAAGCCATCTGCGACGATAAGCACGCGTGGGACCGCCGGAGCCCCGCAGCGCCGAAGCAGTCACGGAAGTCTGATTGTTTGGATGCATGCATGATTGCTTGTTTGCATGCATGTCTGCTTGATTGCATGCATGATTGCTTGTTTGCATGCATGATTGCTTGTTTGCATACATGCTTGCTTGCTTGCTTGCATGCATGCTTACTTCTTTGCATGCATGCATGATTGTTTGCATGCATTCATGCTTGCTTGCTTGCTTGCATGCATGATTACTTCTTTGCAAGCATGCATGCATGCTGATAAAGTTTTTAACTTTCTGCGAATAAAAATTTGGAACTGCAAAAGGGTAGGTGTTATGATATATTCGGCGAAATTATAATACGGCGATATAAAGTTAAGCGTAGTAAAAATAGGCTAAACACGATTAGGAATAGTAAAGATGTGCGAAAAATTTTAGGCTAATAGTTTGTGCGCCAATGACAATTAGGAGTACAAATAATTAGGCAACCCGATATATACCCATTTTTTCTTTTGGTATAGCCCATTACAAAAATGTCAAGATAAAGCTCTTAGAAAATGTCCGCAAAAAGTTTAAAATTTTTGATACGACAACGACGAGCAACACTTTTTATACGCGATTCACATCTCATTCATTCATTACGATACTATTCATACGTTTTTGATTTTCCCATTATACCTTAGAAGGCCTAGAACCGTAAAAATTGAAAACTATATTGCAAAAAATATTTTCGGGTGACAGCTTGTTTTACAGTTTTTACTTCATAAATGGGCTCTAAACACGATACCGAACGCTTATAAAAATTTTGGAAAGTGGTTAAAATTTCACCCTGTATGCATAAGAATATTAATGTCAAGTCAGACATCACCTTTTTTTATTTATACAAAATAAAAGTTTTTAGATTTCAATTTGTATGAAAATATTTTTTCAAAAATAATGATGTCTAATTTTTGACTTCACTATAGTATATGTATATATGTTTACATAGACTGGTTACGGCTTGTTGAACCATTTACCTAACAACCTGTATATGTATATTTTTACAAATACAACATCAGCACATCCGTTCACATCTGCGAATATCCCCGCACATCCGCCACGGCCGAGTGGGCGCGCACAAATAAACGGCTGATTTGATCAGCTCGCCGATACACGCCGCCGAAAAAGCCGCCGATAAATCCCGCCGGATTCCGGCTGAGGTTAATGAAATGTGGTAATACTGTTAGTTGTTGACGGCCCCAATTTGAGGTATTCGATGGTACTGACTACGTTTCATATATTTTCATGGTTAAAATCGAAGTCTCATAGTGTAATATTTCATTTCGTCCTTTTTAGATTTGTATTTCGGTCATTGTCTCGTACAAAACTACGTGACCTATCAGCTGATTTATATTATTATGTGTTTATGAAAAATTGGAAGACATTTCCTAATAAATAACGATAACAAGAATGCTCAATCATAATGGTTGGAAAGATGTTTATAAAAACATCAGACAAGTGCTAGTCAGACTCGTGCATCGAGGTTCTCAGGTTCTGTACAAGTCTGTCAGTTAATATAAATAGTTCAAGAAACGGATTTACAGTTTTTGCCGCACTATTTTCGTTAAGATCTTTGTTTTTCAACAGCTCAAAGGGACCTCAGATTTCCACCACCTATACGAATCCAATGTTGGTCTCAGGCCTTTCCTAACGGAGGATTTTCCCATAATCACATCGCTAGCTTTATAGCTAGGCTGGCGGGTTGGCGTACGCAGTTTGTCCAATAGTAAAAAAAAAACGACCGCCTTTTTTAATTAAAAATGACAATAATTCAAAACTCGATAAAAGTGCCTTGTACCTAATAATTAAGGATGAATTAAACTTAAAATGCAACCGTTTTCAGTCAGATTATTTTTAAAACACCTACCACCTACTAGACTACTATTTAAAATTTATCTTTGCAATTCACACTTGAAATGATAACATTACCGAACAAACAAACGCAATTACACGACATTACTTTTTATCCCCCTATAAAACGTGGATCGTTTCAGGCCAAAATGTACCGAATTAAACTATATGTAATTCAGTATTGACGAAATGAGGCGAATTTGCACGTAATCCACGATATGGCCCGGGAATGAACCCCGCACTGCAATCAAAGCGATCACTGCACCAGGGGATAATTGCAACCGATACAGTGTGATACCAATTAACTTCATTATAGGTGCGAAAGAGAGTGTTACCTTTGTGTATTTAGTTGGTATGTCTACTCACAATAAATGCATGCAGCGCGATACTTAAACAATTGATAAAATGCATTTATTTGAGAACTGTTATTTAACCTATTGAACGCCGAAACTGTGAAAGGTGACCTCCAAACAATACAATTGGAATGGCGTCTATAATTTCTCGTTAAGGACCTATGCAAATAAATTGCTAGTGTCAATTAAAAATACAATTCCTTCAATAAAAATTTGCGAATATTTTTACTGGCTCACTAACGGCTGGTCTTAATAACCTGTCTATCTTCAGTTTTGGCATATCGGAGATAGAAAACAACTTCTGTCTTTGTTTTTCGGGACGGAAAAATCAGGGATAGAAACTGCTTCCTATCTCCGAAATGTCAAAACTGGCGATAGATAGATTATTGGGCCCGCCCGTTAGGCAGTCGAAAATGTATTTCAAAAAATATGAGTGTGAAAAAACTCTTGCATTGGAATTACTAGAATATTTTATAGTGCATTATTATTTCAAAATTATCGCAGCTCAATTTGTTACGCTTTGATGCAAATTTATATGATTTACATGCTTATAAGTGTTGTGACGGAATCTGTGAAATTAAATTAGTTTATGTTTAGATTTGAAACGATATTCCAGCATGCTACCTACCAGTTGCATTTTGTATCGTTTGAATCATTTAATTTTGGTTGTAAAAGAATAAGAATTCAAATCTTATCATATTTCTAGAGCGGTGTTATACAGGGTGTAACAAAAGGCTTAACGAAGCCGAATACCACGTATTCTACCCATTTGTACGATCATTTTTTTCCAAGACACCATACCTGGGAAATTAATTGTTACTGAGATATTGAGGGTCAAGGTAAAAAATTGTTTTACTAGTACTTTGCATGTACATCTTCTGTTTGTTGTTACTAAACTTTTTTCTTTGGAAACCAGTTGAAAAATTTTTAGAACTCTTTCATAAAAAACACTTTAAAGAGAGCAACCCGCAATGAAACGCGCGCACGCACATGTAGTATGAAGCTAGGTCACAATCCTCGTCTGTAGCGCTTCGTGCGCGCTATACATTGCGGGCAATAAATACTTGATTTATTTTAAAACCTACAAAAAAGTCGTTTGCCAGCGATTATTTTTGTTGCATACGATTTGGTTTGATGAACCGAATGCGAGGTTTAATGCTTCGTTAAGCCTTTTGTTACACTCTGTATACATCGTGCATAAAAATAGTAAAAGTATTCATTTCCTCGTCACAGCGTATTTCAAAATGAATAGTCTGAATCAATATTTTATATTTTTTTAAGATCAGTTTTATTGATAAAATAAATAACACCGCCTAGAATTGTAACATTATGGTTACATAACGTGGACTTCATTTGTTAGCAAAGATTTAGACCCGAGTTCACCAACAGACGGTTAAAATTTAAACAGCATTTAAAATATTATTTGACATATTTTGTATGGGAATTGTGTCAAATTAATCGTCAATCTATGTTTTCCGGCTGTTTAAATATTGGTGAACTCGGGCCTTAGTTAGCAGAATTTTTGTTGATTCTAAAACAATACATAAAAAGAAGGTTTTCGATCCATAGCTTACATAGTAACAAAAAGCTTAATTGCGAAAAAAAATTAGCACGGGGATAGATATTTAAAATAGCACAGGCTACCTTTTAATTCCGAAAAAAAAGTGAACGTAACGTTGAAATATAAATTCAACGCTGTCAAAATCACGAAATATTTAATTTAAAAATGTGATGAGTTCACTATTTTCTAATCCCGAATAAAAAGTACGGTGTCTGTAAGATACTGGTTTCAAATCCCACACTTACAAAATAGCAGGTTAACAGCTAGTAAGTTAGCAATATTATAACTATTTATCATACTTGTAAAAGAGGATGTAGTGACCAGTATTGAAAAAGGAATGCTTTTATGGTTTGGACATGTTGATGTTGATGGATGAATGAAAGCAGGTTGACTAAAAAGATATATATGGCGAGTATGAATGAAAATGTTGGAAGGGGAAGGCCTCGACGAACTTATCTTGATCAAATTGGGGAAGTTCTAAAGAAAGGTCAGGTCATGAGTACCCTAAACCGGCGAGCGTGTATGAAAAGATTAATGAATGTGGATGAAGCGAAAGTAGTCTGTAAGGATCGTAGCAAGTGGAAAGATGTGGTCTCTGCCTACCCCTCCGGGAAAAAGGCGTGAGTGTATGTATGTATGTATGTATGTTTGTATCATACTTATATTTTACAAAATTAAAATCCTTAAACAGAAGGAAAAAACTGTTACCTACTGGCTTCAGCAACCGATTTTCCACCTAACACAAACTTAAGCGCCTCACTTGGCGCGTATAAACTCGTACCCTTAATCCCTTCAATAGAAAGCAATGCTGTGTTCTAAAAAACTAAAAGTAGGCCCCTACCCCAGGAGTTAAGGTGGGTACACGTGAAACCACTCAGTGGTCGCCATTAGCCCCCGTGTGCACACGACCTAAGGCGGGCGGTAGACTGAGCGTGTTAAACGCGCTGTTTTGTAGCGGTTGAACGGTTTATTTGACGGACCAAGGCCAAGATCTCGAGATCTTGGGTTTAATTGGTCGAACAATAAGAGTTTCGAGTATTAATCGGGTTCGTTATCACCAACATGTAATGACAAGCGTGGTGATTGTACCTGTGCCCATCATTGCTGTGGTAACATGAATTCAATGAAGGCCTTTGCCCTGCAGTGGAATAATTACAAGTCGTTGCTTAGTAGCGTTGGAACGCTTCAATGATAAAATTAGAATACATATTTTAATTCATCCATACTAATAGTATTACCCGATGTGTACACGGGTCACACGACATTAGGCAGGCGGTAGATAGAGCGTTTTAAACGCTCTGTATTGTGGAATTTGGTACGCTTAAATGATAAACCTTTTGGCATACTGTAGATATTTTGTATATTATGTTTTATTAAATACATAAGGCGCCGTTTTCCTCTGGTTTAACGCTTTATTTATATTAGATATATTATAAGTTAAATAAAACACTTTTCTGGAAATTCATAGTGTAATGGATAATATTTTTAAAACAATTAAATATTATGATGCATAAGATGAGAATACTTTCGAAATGAACAACTAGTGTTCATATTTTAAAAACTATAATAACGTTTTTATCGCAAAACCACTTTATTGTACAAATTCGTTATTAGATTGCAATTAATATTACCTGTATTTAATATAACTGTCAAACACGTATTTATTTTATTTATTTAGACTTATTTATTTAATTAAAACGTCAATTCAATCCCATAATCAGATATTTTTTCAACAGACGAATAAAGACGAATAATTTGCAAGTAACAACAACAGGAACATAAGAAAATACCATTCTAAAAATAAAACAAACTCAAAATCCGGTGTCATGGACATGATTTCTCCCTAACTGCACCTTGAAATACAAACAGCTGTAATCATCCAAGCAAACTTCCAGCCTAACGAGCAGTGAAATCCTTAAGGTGTACAGTAGACATAAAGATGTCTTCGTAAGCCGTTAGTTCCTGCCAGATGAGATGATGACCCTCACAGCAGAAATGTCCTCAGTGCTCAACAACGCAAAATTGAAAGTGATTAGCGTCAACAAGTCGCTTTTTGTTGTTATATTTTGGATATGCAATACAGTAAGCAGTAGTGTACACTATATATTTTTTATAATAAAAACAAAAGTGATATTTACTGATTTAAACTTTCATGGTCACTGTCACTGAGTTATTTCATTCGGGATTTATACCAGGCACCTTATTTATTATGAGTTTCCGATATTTCAGCACTGTTGTTAGCGCCATGATCACGGGAGAACTGATAATGATATTATATCGGAAACTCATAATAAATAAGGTACATGGTATAAACTCCGAATCAAATAACTCTAGTAACATTGATATTTGTTCTTTAAAATGCTCTTATTATTACTAGTCCATAAATTATTTTTTAACGTATTAAAAAGGAAAAAGCAAAACTCATTCAGATCACTTTTTTGTCAGTCCATCCTTCTGTCGAGTGGAAATCAAAAACAATTATACACGGTGCAATTTCAACATCTGAAAAACGAAGCCCACGTTATATAACCATTATGTTTAACATCTTGGCAATGTTTTTTTTAATCAATACTATTTCTTTTATTAAAATTAAAATATTGGTTCAGCTATTTATTTTGAAACACGCTGTGACACGCACGAATGTAGCTGTGTAAGGTTCATTCATCCGGGACCCCGCCGCGGCGCCGCCGCAGCAAAATAATTCGTCTGTGTGCGTCAAAGCGTGGTAAACAAATTAAAAAGTCTGAATCAATATTATTTAATATGAAAAAAAATGTTACTGATAAATTAAATAACCCTGCTATGATGTTATATATAATGGTCACATAACGTCGGCTTTATTTTCTAGGTGGTTGAAAATTTACCGTGTATACTTAAGTCTACAGTCCCTTCGGGCTGTGAAAAAGTATATTTCTAAGTCAGTGTAAAAAACGATTCGGTCATTTAAATCGCATATAACACCTTGGTTTTATCTTTAAAATATGTATGTACTCATATCCATCTTGCTGGACACATGCCTCTCGAAAAGGAGAATTTTTAGTTTGGTTATATAAATGACAATGTATTTACCTTGCCGAGTTCATCATCAGCATCATCGACGTCACAGGTAGTATAAACAAACAGTACTGGGTGATATGCTATGGTGATGGTATTACGTATTACTTATATTAGCTTTCTCTATGAAGAGCTGCGTTGTCAATTGAGAGTTTCAGACTTTTTAGAAGTACAGAAACTTATCCTTTTCCGACTTCTCCAATAGCTGTCTGTAGTACTGAACTTTTATCATATTATTATCATGAAATTTCCTAAAATGTGTATCTGGTTTTTTTTTTATCTGAATTTTGTATGTTCTTAGCCTTATTTTATTATTTACACTTCCCAGGTATGTAAATATACCCGCTTTGAGCTGACTCAAGCGGCAGCGCGTGCTCATAACTCGCGCTTTTTATGGCGCAATGGTCATAATATGTTATTTTTATTTACTAAAATAATGCAATGAATTCAATAAAGTTACCTGTTATTTTTGTTATATTAAAATATTATGAAATAGACTTCAAAATTTTATAATAGTTTCTAGTCATTACTATAGATAACGTTATGAATTTTGATGTTAATAATATTTTACATGAAACAAACATTATAATATTTCACAAAGATATGACAGAAAAATAAATTTATTGTAATATAAATATGATGTTCACGCCTTATTTTACGGCAAACTTCGTAAATCATCCGTAGGAAGCTATGTTAATTTATATGTTGGCACCATTTTAATGTTGAAATCGAAAGAATCATATAAATTGTGACTATTAGTTCTAATACCTATAAATAGATTTTAAAAATAGCACGTGTGACGTACTACTCGATAATTTTATTGAAACAGGAAAATTGAGCGACGGTTATCTGAAAAATCATAGTGTTAATTTTCTCTGTCTGTCCATTCAGCCCAATATTATAAAACCAATTTAGTTGATAAACTCTACATCTATTGATTATACTTTAAATATGACATTTTCCAGGACCTACTTTTAAACGTCAGGCAAATAAAATAAGGTGTGATCGCGTAAATCCCATTACACCTTAAATAATTTTCCAGTACGTTTACGTTAACGTTTTTTCTTACTTATTTATTTGGAACTTATTTCTTGCTTATAAGTTAGTTCCTTTGATATGTTTACCTTATGTCTTGTTTTTATGAGTTTTCGATATTTCGCCACTGTTGCAAGTGCCATGTTCATAGTTGTACTAATGTCAGTGCGGTTAACGTCGTTGTTACGAGTAGGCGAACCACTGGTATCACTGTTCGCAAGCTCACTATTTAAGTACTCGCTCATCTTCTTGATGTCTTACCATAGACAGTCGGAAAACTTTATAATTCTTTATCTACACATCCTTCACATGTGCGAAATATGGAGTAATCAGTGTTTATCTGTAAATCTGTCGTGCAATATTTCTAACTTCCCTAAGCATGTTTCCTCTATATTTTAATATTGTAACTACAGTTGATAAATCTTATAAATAAATAAAAAACTTGAATTCCAGAAACTGTATTTTAAAAAAACTAGGAATTCCTTTACTTAAAAAAACAATCTCAAAACAAGTATGCTGAAATTTGTTTGAAGTCAAAAAAAAAAATATCGTTTACCTGCCTTCTGACTACAACAACACATAGTATCCCCGCAAAGATCCTTAGTTCGGTGTTGAGTTGCGCGTGCGCTGCCAAAAGAAACAGGAAAACGACGGACAGGTGTCGCCACTTGACGACGTTATTGCAATTTGTTTATTTAAGAGACAACTGCATGTTGAAATAATGTTACAGAGAGTAACTTGTAAAGAAAATTTCCAGATGATATAGATTTACATCAAGTAAACTCAATTATTATATTTTAAATAATAATACCTCAATGCGTTATTTCATAAAAAAAAACAAAAAAGTAAAATATTTTTTATTTGTAACACAAAGATTGTTAATCATGTCTGTCTTTAAATATACATATGATTCGAAAAAAACACAAAATATGTCACACTTAGTGTACGTTTTCATTTTTGTTATCATATTTTCGTTATGATTCAGTAAAAAAATGTATTTACTAAGTTACTAACGTGTATTTTAAAATATTTTTTTGATGACATTCAACATCATCAAAATTTGCTAAGGGTGTACTATTATTTCGTAGAATTTCTGATATTGGAACACTTTATCAAAGCCGTATAAAATGTTTACAATACTTACACAAAGTTATCAAGCACCGCCATTATTTTACCCAAAAAAAATAAAATCTCCACAAAATATATTCGACAGCTCACTTTACCACCATTATTCGCGATCTTAAGCGCTGGCGATAAATCGTTCGAGGTCCATAAAATATGCATATAAATTATCAGTACACACGTACCAAATATAGCGGTCCCTTGCAGTGATGAATGGCCGCTGCGCAAAACTAATTTATGCGCTCGCTCTCACCGGCTGCGAGTTCCGGGACTACTTATTTTTCTAGTGTGCACTCAGCTTAACTATTTTTCCTATTTTTTTTCCAAACCTTTTTTAACGCTTTACTGGCCTATTGGTACCTAGTAGGTACCGGACCAACATCACGGGGTGCCGGGTTCGATCCCCGGGCAATAAGTTAGAAATTTTCGAACATTGCTCGGGTTTGAGATTGTCAACCCGTATTTGGCAAGCGTGTTGATTATGCCTGTACCCATCATTGCTGTGGTGACTAGAAATTACGAAAATTTGGAGAGAGTTTAGATTTCTAACGGTTAAGGAGGTGAGAGAATGACCATGGGGCTTCTTTTGACATTTTTTAGTTTGATAGCTTTACGACTTTAACTGACCAATATCACAAGTTTCATACTTAGAGATCACAAAGCAAACTAGAAAAATAAATCATTTATTTGTGTAATTTCTGGTAATATTTACATAGATTACTTTTCAGCCTGTTATATTAATAAACTCAGGATAATAATATTATGTTCTACGTATTTAGGTGCTATAAAATTTCGCCGATATAAAAAAAATCTCAGTACATGAGTCAGTCATCAGGATGCACTCAGTTAGTTCAAGGTCGATAGTGTAACTAGAATTCTTACCCAAGCAGTTGAAAAACATTTACCAATGCTGCTAAATCTTTGATGCCTGAGTTGGTATCAAACAATTAATATTCTGGCTGGTCAAACAAAACCGCGTTCAGAACTTAGCTAGTAATATTTCATAGCGAAGGCAGGTTGAGATAATAACAATAAAGCCGGTGACACACGACCGTCGCGCTCAATTAGGCCGAGCGCACATTAGAGACATTGTCGCAATCAACTTCCCGAGTGTGAGCTAAGTATAGCACAAATACAAGTGGTTTTGTACGAAGGTAACTCCATAAATATCATGCACTGACATTGTATCATCATCATAATTAAATTCTATGCTTATTGTATTCGCACTTTAAACGAATTGTCAGTATATTACTGAACTCCCAGTAACATGAACTTGAATCGTATGTAATACATTTTAACGAAAAAAGTCTAAGTAAGTAACAACCCATTTTGCTTTCTGTTGAGCACGGGTCTCTCTCCTTTTTATGGAGAGGGGTTAAGGCCTTAGTTCCACCACGCTGGCCTAGTGCGGGTTGGTGGACGGCGAGGGTGACGCTGTGGCAACATCACCCCGCCGCGCCGTTGGACGTTTCTCAAGCTGCCCGAAGGCCTCCAACAGGGCTTAACATGATGCCACAAACGGTCACCCATCCAACTAGTGACCGCTTTCAGTTTTGCTTACATTAGTGACAGAGACTGAACACTGTGAAGCATTGGGCTATGAAAAAGGTCTGCTAAACTAATAATAATAATTAGAGTTAGAAATGTATTCCATTAAATTGTCATAGTACACCTTGCAGTATTTAATCTTTAAAACATTATGTCTCAGGCGGGACTTGAACCTGCATCTCTATGCATACTGGGCGCGGCGCTATACCATTAAGCCACCGAGACACTACGTCACAGCGCGAATTTTTCAAGAATATTTTTATCGCTGTTAACCAGATAAGTTTCATCAAATGCTAGGAGTTTGCACCCTTAACACCCGAACGAAACATCTTTACAGATGTTTGACAGTCAGCTAAGATGAAACAGCTATTTAAATACTTTATAATATGATATTTTAGCAATTAAATTGCAATTCTAATATCAATAATTGAACTTGAAAAATTATGTCTCAGGTAGGACTCGAACCCGCATCTCTATGCATACCGGGCGTGGCATTTAAACCACTAGACCACCGATGTGTTTTTTATTGTGACTTTTTATCATAGCCTTGCTATTTTGTTTTTGACTAAGAATTACCGGAACAGCCCTCGTATTAGGTAATCTTGGCGATATAGAAACACATAAATAATAAATATTTTAGACATGCCTCACTGGGCCACACTGAGCCATCTAGTCCCAAATTAAGGTACTATTAAGTACCCTGTCGTATGGGGTACTAGACAACCGAACCAGTACAAACAGACATGTTCATGCACACAAATATTTGTACTGTGCGGGGATCGAACCCGCGACCCATGGCTCAGAAGCAGCGTTAACTACCGCTGATCCAAATGGTCGTCACATGAAGGTAAAATTCCCCCCACTCATAATGTTTCAGTAATGAACGAAGCCTCGCATATGGCACGTAGAAACAACAGCGCGCAGACGCGGCACCTGCACGTAACGGCGTATGAGGACTCAAAATCGCAAGCCAAGGTATCGCACGTATGCTACGCAAAACAATTCGTAGCAAAGTGGATTTGTGACTGTTTCCAAAGGCACTAGTCAGCGTGTCCATGAAATGGCAAAGCTATAAATGTAGGTAATAGGTAGGGGTTAAAGTATGTAATTGCCGATTATTTACCCACTTTTTATTTTGTTTATAGCTCTTAAGTATAGTCATATTATTGCGTAATTCTTTTTGTATTGTATCAAAAACTAAATAAAGTAACCTCTGACTAAAAAAAAATGCAATACTAGTGCCTATTACTTCAAAGGAAGTCGTTGAAAAGACCCCTTATAATGTGTCAGCTGACCTTCTTGCTTCAATTAAGTATATTTGTATTATATAATTTGATTTTCAGAAATTTAAATACTATAATGCGTAGCCTTATAACCATCTAACTTTCACCTTTAATTGCATCGAAAACGGTTCAGGCGTTTTTAAAAAAACTTAAAAATTTTTAGTATGAAAAAATGACTTTTCTCGATTTCGTCCATACAAAACGGCAATTTCATACTTTAACCCCTAATATTTCACAAAATTCTATTGAGTAAAGTAATAGATTTTTTACAATTTACTCGTGTATATTAACGCCCCGTTAGTCTGGTGATGCTTTTAAGTTCCGGGCCAAGGTCTGGTGGTCCTGGGATATCCTCGGGTCAGGCAACAATTTAAAAGGAATTTTTGAACATTACTCGATTTTGTGATCACTGATCGATCACCAACCCGCATAACGCATGGTAATTATGCCTGTCACACACACATCATTTGTACGACGCCCCGTTGGTCTAGTGGTTTAAAAACCGGGCCAAGATCTCGGGGTCCCATTCGAATCCCGGGTCGGGCAACAAAAAGTTTCGAATTTTTAAACGTTGCTCAGGTTTGTGATCACCAACCCGCATTTGGCAAGCGTGGTGATTATGCCTGTACACCCATCATTGCTGTGGTAACTTGATTCAATGATGGAGGCCGTTGCCCAGCAGTGGGATGATTATTAGCTGATACTTTACTTACTTACTACAATGTTGGCAGGGATGTTGTTAATAGTTAGAAAATGTTCTCTGTTAAAATCAGTTAAAATCAGTTTAAAATCAGTTTTATTTCTGCAAATAGGCCCCTGGAGGCGCTTTTACACGTCCCAATATTTAACCTACCACTGCTTCGGGACAAATGTGGGCTAGTGCCGAGAAGAAGCAGCGCAAGAAACTCGGACACTATTGTCAGCCTCTTTTTAAATAAACATGTTTACATAAGATATATGCCAGTGCGAGCTGATACAATTTATAGCCAAACGTTCCTATCATTTATATAATCATCAATAGTGTAATAGCCCTTTTTCATTAAAACAATCATTGATATATGATTTGAATTTATGTACAGGGAGGTCAGCAATTGACAGTGGTAATTTGTTGAAAATACGGATACAATTTCCCATGAACGAATTACCTACTTTTCGCAGTCTGAATCCTGGAACGGCAAGTTTATCTTTATTTCGGGTATTGAAATTGTGTACGTCACTATTTTTGACAAAAAATTCGAAGTTTTTACGGACGTACATAATGTTTTCGAAAATGTATTGAGATGCAACTGTTAGTATGTTGATCTCTTTGAATAGCTCTCTTACAGAGTCACGGGGTCTAAGGCCGTAAATAGCCCGCACAGCACGTTTTTGCAATATAAAAATAGACTCAATCTCTATACTCTATCAATGGGTTTTGTAGTTTTGAGTAGGAAACATTTGCTAAGCAATAATTTTGTGCAGGGCTAAACTAAGGGGTTCAGCTTATTTATAAAGACGCTATCAGCTATTTTTTAAAGATGATTTAGCATTTTTTTGACTTAAGTCACTTTCGTTTGCAGGGTGCGATATGCGACTGAAATTGTAAATTTTTTTTCAACCAAATGCACCTAATAGGTAATGATTTTACTGGAATATATGACTTTATGAGTTAGGTATGACTGTATGCACAAATTAATCTATTGAAATGAAATGATCTCATTCGATGAATATTTCGTCGTCGGATATGATAGTGTGCTGAATCTGTGTTTATGCCAATATCATGTGAACTAGTTGTTTTTAAAGTTTTTACCATTTTTACGATTTATTAAAATTACAGCACAGTCACAAACCCTATTACTAAAAATGATGTTAACCAACATGAATATTAAAATCAGTAAGCTCTCAAGTTACCAATATCTTAAACAAAATACTTTCACGTCCAACTATTCCGAATTTTACTGTAGGTACAATTGGAGTACAGGTTGAAACTTGAATGAATGGGCTAATCTCGATCTAACCTCGCAGATTACCACCTGCTCCACAAATCCAGCCTCCAGGTCGTAGCAATATGTATCCGTAAGCCGACTGTAAACACCACTATTAGTACATATTACCCAGGAGCCGGTCTAAGCCGGTTAATGAAGACTAATCGACGATTAATTCAACAGGTTAACGGGAGGCAGCCCTGTCCTCGCGTTAGTATTGATGTACTGTTAATCTTTGTTTAAGTTTGTGATCGGTGCGACTGACCTTTATCGGTTCTCCTGGGAGGTCAGATAATTATACTTACAAGCTTTTCGCCCTCGTTTTTGTCCACAGGAACTAAGTACACATACAGCATTAGGTACCATACATTTCGGGTGGTGGGATCTACTTCCTAGTGGTCCACTCTGGGCAACGGTATCTTTGGTTTTCTTACCAATGATGACGGCTAACAGATCCCTCTGCGGTGGTAGGTTTCGTAAGAGGCTGCCTGGATGCTACCACCCTGCTGCCGGAGTCCAGCGCCCAACAATTTTACTCTGTTCCACTGGTGTGTGGAGTGCTGAGAGAGAACCAGTGCCACTTTCTGGGTAAGCTCGTTTCATTTTAGGCTTCTTCTTAACCGTAGAGTTAAGTATGAAGTCAAGAGTAAGCCCATTGATTATTAAAAAAATACAGCAGGGAGATACAAAATAACAACAATATTATGTCCTTTCTCAAGGTCAATTTTTCTTTCATTTGGTTCAAGTTCAAGGGCGAACAAAGAGAATACTACCTACGCATAAGCACTTTCCTTTGATAAAAATTAGTTAAATAATATAGGCGTGTAACAAACAGACATGAGACAGTCAGTCAGAGCTTTTGTTTAATTGATGACATTAGTAAGGAAGTAAGGTTCAAGCTAATTATATCAGTATATAAACTTGAAAAATGTTTCTTTCGGGTGTTGGGGGTGCAAGCTCCTAACATTTGATGAAGGAACGCTGGCTCACAGCGTAAGAATATGCTTGAAAAATTCGCGCCGTGTCGCAGTGTCTCGGTGGCCTAATGGTATGGCGCCCGCCCGGCATGCGAGGAGATGCGGGTTCGAGTCCCGCCTGAGACAAAATTTTTCAAGTTTATATACTGATATTAATATTATAAGTGCAATTAAGTTGCTAAAATATCAAATAAAGTATTCAAGCTAATTACTTTCCTAAAAATATATTTTTGTCATCTAAGCTTTTCGTTGTGGGATAAGTGTGAAGAAAAATTTTAACAAATATAAAAAAAACTTATTGTTATGATCTTAAGAGAAAACACAACGGCCGTTTTTCCATACAAACGTAGTCCCCTGTTTTCTCCCTGGATAAAGCCAGTAGAGCAATAATTTTTATTATAAAAATCTATGGCCACTAATAGCATGTTTCTATGTTTTTTGTTTTTTCATAAATTAATTAATAAAAAAGATATGAGCCCTCAAAAATCGAAAAAAATCGCCAGATTTTCCGCTGTGTTCAAACATCCAGAAAACAAATTTGGCAAAATTTTAGAAAAAAAAGAAAACATACCAACACGGCCAAAGCCTTTCTTTAATTTTTTATGAAATAATTATTTAAATCGGTCTAGTTTTGGAAAAGTAATCGGGGGACTACGAAACGTTGATTTGGTGTGCTTTTAGTAGGTATTGTCGGTCCAAGAAGCAGTTGTCTCTATCACACTCTGCGGTGAAGGCGTTTGGCACTGCGCGACAGCAATAGATTTTAAAAATACCTATTTTTCAATTCTCTCGCCCGTAGTGTTTCCTCTTAACATAGGCGAGAAAGAAATTCGGCTGTTTTACAACGAACTGTCATGTCTATTAAAACCATTTTAATTGTAATCTTTACTTATTTTTAATCATTATAATTATCAACTTATAGCGCAAATATGTTCCTTGTTCTTCTGCCTATTAATATCTTTATTAAAAAAAATTATAATAGCAAAAATACTTTGCCTTAGTTACAATGAGTCGCTCTAAAACACGTTTGAAAATAGCTTATAAAAACTTAGCATACAGGACTTTTTCTTTAATTTTTTTTATGTGATAAATGAATCAATGTAATTTATCCTTATAACTGAGTCAATGCTTAAATATTATTTCATGACACAATGATCGTTATGCTTTTTAATTGAAATTGTTATTTAATAAAAATTACAACAATTTAAATGGTTATTTTATGAAATCTATTCTAAATCTAACCCTAAATGCTCTCGCAACAGATCTAGCGAATGATGTTAATTATAACGGGAATGTTAAATGATGCTTACAAACCTATTGGACAATAGGTAGATATTTTTTAAATAGATGTGGACAACATCACATACATTGTTCTGGTCCCAATTTGAATAACTATTTAAAGCATTCGTATTTTGGAAACCTAAAAACGAAGGTACCACACACACCCAGACCCGAGAAAATGTAGAACACTTTTTTTCTACATTGACCCGTCCGGGAATCGAACCCGGGACCTCGGAATAGGCGACACCTTGAAAACCGGTGTGTACGCCACTCCGCCACGGAGATCGTCAAAGATATAGTATAAACATCAATCAAATTGATTTAATAGATTAAATAAATCTCTTCCGTATTTAATTTAATGACGATTGGGCTCAACAACAAAAGAGCTTAACACTATTTAGGCTCAGCCAATAAATATTTCTAGATTATATTTTGACACCTGAGAAATGGCGGCGATGTTTCACGAAGCAATAATATACGGGACCACGTGACAGCGGTCATAGTGTTCTTTGTTTGAATCGAGCGGTTGATGGATGCGCTTGCGCATAGTATTTATACTCGTTAATAGGATGATGCATTGTTTTTCATTTTTACTTAGTGTTAGGGTCTTGTTTGATTTAGTTTAAGGATGTAGAAGAATATAGTCGTTTGTATTATTTATTATTAAGTATATGCGATTGTTTACCCGCTTGCCAAGCGTGGTGATTGCTGGGAAAATTGCGAAAGCAAAGTCATCATTTTTAAGTAGCCGTGTCCAGCAGTGGGCCGACATAAGCTGGATATGAATAACATTCATATTTTCTAATACTTTCGTTTAACGCTTTCGTTTCGTTAAACGTTTCTTTCTTTCTTTCTAATACTAATCTTAATAGGTATTATGGATGAAATTCGATAAGTTAAATTTTATGTTAATCTGAGTGTAAACGTATTTACATTGTCATGATAATTATCAAATAGATCTCATAATCATTTATCTTCTTAATTTTTTAGAAAGTTTTCACCATCAATTTCGTGGGGCATTTGTTTTTCTGGCGAATTTTACTAACTTTAAAAGAAATAAGGAATCCTTATAAGATCATTTTGTCGTCTGTCTGTATGCTAGTCTGTCCGACAAAACCCTTATTCTGCGGAACGCGAAGAAAATAGATATTAATTTCATGGCTACAATTACGTGTCTATCTGAGAAAAAGGCCTTAGTATTGTCAGTAATAAAAAGGTCTTCAGTTCTTTGGAGCTATGAAGCTATGAAGCTATAAAAAAAACCCCTCTAATTTTACTCAAAAGATATGGCTATAAATAATATGTCTTATACATTTGACTCCGAATCATTCCAATGGGGTTTCCTCTTTACGTATGCCATAAACTTAGTTTTTGTCCCTAACAGGGTCAATAATTAACTGTATATTGTGTAGACTTTTCATAGCACTATTTAAAAAAAAAAAAATTGAATAGAATTAATACGTTTCATATGTAGGAACCATTTTCATATTATTAATTATAATATGAAAATGGTTCCTACATATGAAATAAATAATCTTCATATTTAACCTCTCTTTGTCCCCAAATAAGTTTCATTCACACATCTCACCTCCTTTGCGGGAATTGCCAGCATTTCTCACTAGAAATAATGAACTGCCTTGTCACATTAAGATAAAAGGGATTAACTGGTGCGAAACAGGTTGCCTTAACTTGGTTATAATACAACCTTTTCAAGTTGTGTCAAGATCGCCTTATGACGTCAGGAATAAGGCCTAAAATAAGGAAAGCGTTTTTGAAGATTGTTGGAAGCGCAAACAGTGTATTGCAAGTGCGTAGGTGGATCGTTGTATAATTTCATTTTGTGTCAGCCCTAATGTTTGTGTAGTGATGTTGTGAGAATATCGATGTTACGTTTTTTTAAATAACATTGTTGTACAGTAAAACTATTTGCTTAGAAACTGGGCGACTGCTCAGACCAATTAAACTGACACTGTTGGTGTAATTTTTATTTTGAAGCTGTTTTTTTTTTCATTATTTGACGTACCTAATAAAGCACAGTCATTTTGCTTTATAATCTGATGTAATCAAGTTAACTCTTTAAGAAAAGTAACACGGTAGTGTATATTCATTTTTCGAAATGTAAATCCAATCCCAGTTATTGGTTCAGTAGTATTGTTGAAAAACGTCGTAGGATATCACAACGGATAGTTTTGGTTCCAAAACCAGCCCGTTGTTTAAACTGCGTGAGGGTTGTTTAAAAAGTAAATTCTCTACCCCTATTATTTATATTAGTTTTCCTCTACCCTAAAGTTGTCTGGTAGAGATCGCTATTCAGCAATAAGACCGCCTTATTATACCAATTTTCTGTTTTCATATTATTATTTTTCTTTGTATCTTGTTTTTGTGCAATAAAGGTGTATTGTATTTTATTTTATTGTATGGTTAGATCATTTATGGTAGGAGTGAATTCTTAACGTGTAACAAACAATTCCATGCATAGTGATAGATAGCAAACCCTTAACGTTTTTAAATCCAAGCAATGTCACAAAAATAATTAAGAGGACTGCTAGAGTTATGTGCTGCACCCAATTGATTTAATTTTATTTCTTCTAAACAAAACCAATCCTCAAAAAACTAGAACAGTATTACCTTAACAAATAGCTTTTAGTATTTATTGAATCACAGTAAACTTTTCACTTAGTCGTTTATAAAGTTGAATTGTCGCTAACGCCAAAAGCGGCCGCTTTTAGCAATAATATACAATACGAAAGAATGCCAGAATAAAAAGCAGTTAAAAGTAATTCAATAAATACTAAAGGTAATTTGCTAAAATGATACTGTTCTAGTTTTTTGAGAATTGATTTTGTTTATAAGTAATAAAATTAAAGCAATTAACACCATCTATCAACTCTATTGCAGCCGCTATATCGAGACGGACGCCCTGTTGGTCTAGTGTCCTAAGTACCAGGCCAAGATCTCGAAGTCCAGAGTACGAGCCCCGGATTGGGCAACAAGCGTTTGCAAATTTTCGAATGTTGCAAATAATCACCAACCCGCATTTGGCAAGCGTAGTGATTATGCCTGTACCCATCATTGCTGTGGTAACTTGAATCTAGCTACGGAGATTCCCCTTGCAGTGGGTTGATTTTAGATCGTTATTCGACTTTGCCATATCATTTTTACTAACATAGTTTAAGTGCACATGTATACTAACAAAATGAGTCTCAGTAACTTGAATAAAAATAAAATTTAATTTAATTTTAATTTGATATTACGACACTGTCCCATCCCTACAGTATATTCTCATCAGCAGCTCATAATGAGCGTTTTAACTGCGGCGTCTAAGTGGTTCGTTTGCTTTGTTCTCAGCGAGCAGATAAAAGCAGGTGTATGGATATGACATTATGATTCTTGTTAACTGTTAAAGCTAGATAATCAAATAAGGAAATTGTCAACTGCAGAGTTTGTTTTTTGAATTTCGTATCCAACTTTCACGTTTTAGTCGATAGGAGGAAAGAACTCGATTACTATTGTCAGCCCTTTTTCAAATAATTATGTTTGTAAAAGATAGTTTTATTTTTTATTATAAATAATGGGCTTGCTCTTGACTACATACTTAACTATACGGTTAAGAAGAAGCCTAAGATGGAGCGAGCTTACCCAGAGGTACTCGTTCTCCCACACACCAGCGGAACACAGAGGCACTGTTTGGCTCTGGACTCCGGCAGGAGGGTGGTAGCATCCAGGCGGCCTCTTACGAAGCCTACCACCGCAGAGGGATCTGTTAGCCGTCATCATTGGTTAGAAAACCAAAGATGCCGTTGCCCAGGGTGGACCACTAGGAGGTAGATCCCACCACCCCGAATGCCAGATAGATGCCAGTGCGAGAAATTAATGGCGTACATGTAGTTAAACCCATCGATATAAATTAAGGACTAGATAGTACACAGTTTGATACAAAAACGATACCTAAAACTGGGCCCCAATGGGGACTACCGTTTCTTTGCTCACCAGTTGGCGCCACTGTAGACTGAGGTCCGGAAGTATAGCTATCAAAGGCGATTGGCGCCGAAACAAAGTGTTATATCTTGAATCTAATTAAGGTTATATTGTTTATAAATAACTATCTTGATATCAACAAACTAACTTCTGAAATAGTTGCTCTTGAGGCCGCCTATTTTTGCGATTTTTCTTAATTCCGCTTTTAAAGCGTTCACATTAATCGCCAAATAATCCATATTTGCAATATTTCACGAAGGAGATCACTTTCCAGCAGGTAAATTAAAGAAATTATAATTTATGCAACAAATTCCGCTAAAACCAGTACAAAGTGAATGATTTTGGACCTCACGCGACACTAGCACCTCTAGTGGCAAATTCACTAGCGATAGCCCCCATTCCGCTAATTTACAAATGGCTCAATAGAATCGCCATTGCATCGCAATCGTATATTTTGACATTACCACCATAATAAATGTGGAAAAATATACAATTGCGATGCAATTGCGATTCTATTAAGCCATTTGTAAATTCCGCTAATTTTAATTAATTGGGGCCCTGGTCATTTGAATGGTTGACGTTGACTTTACCTATGTCAGTCTTCTTTACAACCCGGCTATAAGTCGGAATGCAATAGTATAGATATTTATGTCATATTGTAATTATTCGACTGATAAAGGTTGTTCTAAATGTGCTCCCTCATGTCAAAATAATGGATGCACTTGTAGTTGGGGACACATTTTTGACGCTGGGTTCCGTACCCAAAGGGTTAAAACGGGGCCCTAATACTAAGACTTCGCTGTCTGTCCGTCTGTCTGTCACCAAGTTGTATTTCAAGAGCCGCGATAGCTAGACAGTTGAATTTTTCACAAATTATGTATTTCTATTGATTCTATAATAACAAATACTAAAACAAAATAAAATAAATATTTAAGGGATCAATCAGTAGTGGCAACATTTAGGCTATTGAAATATGCACAAACTAACTAAATAAATATTCACACTCAGTTGTATTTTAACTTTAATAATAAATAATAAAATTTAAATAAAATAACTTTTTAGAGGGTGCCCATACAAAAGACGTCATTTTTTGCCTATTTTTGCCCGATATCAATAAATAGTAACAGGTAGGCACTATTAATCTATGTACCTAAGTACTAATTGTTTACCTAGTCAATGGTACGGCACACTTCGTGCTCGACTCGCACTAGTTTATATTACAGTGCGCAATGGTTAAAACAACTTGTATCATATTAGTTTAGTAAAACATCCACTTTCGCAGTTTCTGCAAAATATCGGATGCTGTAAAACGTCATTAAAACAATGTTTATTTTCGTAAAGCTATAATGAATTTATATCAGCGTACATTTACAAACGTTGCTCATATAAAAAGCTGTGTATTTCAAATACTTGGTTAACATCAACAAGAATAAACTCTTATGAAGATTTTTTAGAACGGCGCCCATCAACTAATGTAAACACACAGGAGCAGGTTCGAAATAGCGCATAATATAAAAATTGGAGATGCGAGAGTCGACCACGGAAGGTGCTGGGTTCTAGCTAATTATAAAATAATAATCATAATTTAAACCGACTGTCAAACATCTGTTTTTATAAAGATGTTTCTTTCGGGTGTTAAGAATGCAAAATATTTGGTTAAACTGCAATGGCTTACAGCGATAAGAATATGCTTGAAAAATTGACGATAGGAAAGATCGTAGCCAGAAACCCTTGATGTGCTGTGAGAATACACCTAGACTCGCTCCTTTGCAACAGAGTTTTTTGCACTGCCTTTTCTGAGCAATGGTAGGATAAAATTTGAAGTACAAAAGCGCCTGTTGGGGCCTGTTACCAGAAATAAAACTAATTTGACAGATTCACTGCTTTGCTTTAAAAAATTAGCTAATTATTTAGATCACAGAAACTTGGCATGACATGTCCCGTAATTATGACTTAAGTATACTTATTGGAATTAACCGGTATATTTAAAATAAAATCAGTTTCATTTCTGCAAATAGGCCCCTGGAGGCGCTTTTACACGTCCCAATATTAAAACCTACCACTGCTTCGGGACAAATGTGGGCTAGTGCCGAGAAGAAGCAGCGCAAGAAACTCGGTCACTATTGTCAGCCTCTTTTTAAATAAATATGGTTACATAAGATATATGCCAGTGCGAGCTGGGACAATTTTAAGCCACACGTTCCTATCATTTATATAATCATTAATAGTATAATACAATATTAAGTCAATCGACGTCAAAGAATCAAAAGTATTGGTACTCTAAAGCTTATATGAATAAATAAATTATATGATGATATCCCAAAGGTTCCGCCTCATAAACAAGGGACCCCAATAAATATCAGACAGGTGTAATGTTGATTGCGAACGAATTGCGGCGCACGCGCACCGAACAAGAAACACATGGCTGGCCGTTTACGGGATGTACATACTACACCTAAAATTTTTGATACTTTTTATCGAAAATCTAATGTTTTAGGATTAAGTGTATAAGATTTTGAAAAAAAGGGAGAATTTATAATTTTATTATTTTTCATAGCTGAAAGTTCATCGGCAACAATAATTTTGTTAATTAAGCGACATATTGATAGCATTTCAAATGAATTATTTTTAAATAAATACAGGAAAACGTTGAAATCTGTTTTTTATTTTTATTTTTTTAAAGTCTCATACATACATTGATTTATTTTACAACATAAAATTAAACAATATATGCAAATATACAAAACATTAATAAATCACTCTTCAATAATAGTAATGTCGTGTGGTACTGATACAAGGTGCAACTAACGGATTACCTTCAGATGAATGCTGCTATCAGTACTGCCTAAGAAGATCTTTACCAAAGGGTTAATGGCTTTTATTTAACATAAACGAGAGGCTTCAAAATGTAGCCCTCCTTCTGCATATGCTAGACAAACTTACAAAGACTTTATACGTATAATATAACGTAGGTACGAGTACATAACGTAACGTACGTTGCTGTCAAACAAGTCAACTGCTACCTAATTGCAAATGCTCCGTTTATTTGCTATACTTCTGTGTGACTTTTCTTTTAGTGGGACTAAGTTGAAAGAAAAAATCAAGTATCAACTTACTTTGCCCGCGCTCCAAATATCGATCAAGCGCAAACGCATCAAACATTTCAGTTAAACCAACAGGTAATTCACACGAGCTACCGGACGCGGTACCGCTGTGTTTATTTCTGTTCGCCGCTATTTATTTTTCCTCCTCGAAAATCGACGTTGATTAGGTTTTATATGCGGGCCGTATTTTCTCGTTGATTTTTAACACCTGTAATTTCGGAACACTTTTTTACGTGGAACGATTTTGGTAACGTGTTCCGTATGGCACCATTTGTTATACCTTTCCGTGGTTTATAGAGCGATGAAATACGCGAATGTTTATTTGATTTTTTGAATGTTTTCCGAATATTGATATGTATTACATTGGTTCGTGTTGACGGATACAAACAGGTTTTTTCTGGCTGATTCAAGTTTTTTTTTATAGGTAAGTTGTGATACTAACACAATGGTCATAGGTATACTACGAGATGGTAGTGTTTTTTCAGTTCAATAAACCTTTGTCTATGTGACATCAAATGCAGAATTGCAAAGTCTGTAGCTGCCCTACAATGTTTGGCATTCTGCTTTTAAGATTTGATGTTTACAAGACATTTTACTTTAAAGTGAAATGAATTATTTTCTTTTATAAAGTTACTAATCTTATAACAATTCTATAAGTGCACATTATGTAAGAGTTGCTAACAATGAAATCGAATCAAATGAACAGCTATTGTCCGTCTCTTGCTGGACGTAGGGTAGGCTTCATTTAAGTTACGCCACTAATCTCTATCCTGTGATTTTCTGCATCCAGCTTCTACCAACAGTTCTCCTACGGTCATCAGTCCATCGAAACGCAGGGCGTCCTACGCTTGCCTAAACGCTAGCAATGACTACAAAAAAACAAAGCACGATCGAATTGCCCTCGAATATATTCAGAACGAAAGTGCCTTCTACCTTCCCCTACTAATATAGCTCTCACCTTTCGAAACAATTGAACGTCAATAAATCGTCAACACCTAGCACTGTCGTCGACGCGCAGCGCACGGCGAGTTCCAGCTGCGTTCCGCACGCGTTCTAGAAGCGTTCCACACGCGTCTTAGGGACGTTCCGCCCGCGTCTCACGTTCCATTTTGAACAATTCAGGTACATCGATCGAAGGTGTGAATGACGAGTGACACAAAGATTTATTTGTATTGGCACACGTGACATTCTAGTTGTGTTTAATTATTTATTGTTGTCTAAGATTGATGTCGCTTTGTATTTTAACAATACTAGTAACAGGTGACATTTCTTTTGGTGCAGAATCCATATTTTCTTTTGAGAGCAAATATGGATAATTTACAATAAAAGTCAGTAGTGTAAAGGACGGTTATTATAGGTTTAATTTTGTGATTTATAATTTATTTATAATGAGGCATGGATTGTGTTGTACTAATAAAAATAATAGCTAAATGTACAAGTGCAAACATAAAAATTTTAAATAAGAAATCCTAAAAAAATCTACCTGACAAAATAGTGAATCCATCTCTCGTATCTACAATCCCAATCGCTCTAACACTGACAAATGACATCAAGATAATTTGTCGAATTTCCCTAAGTGTTTACTTTTAAAACTAACTTTGTCTCATAAATGTCAAGATTAAAAGATATATCGTCGTCAGGGATGGGTTAGCACTGCTATCGCCAGCGTCAGCGTCTTCTGGTACAGGGTCCATGGCGTAGGTATCAGGCAAATAAATCCACACACGTAGGAGGTATCAAACTGGGTGTAATTAACTAGGAGATACAATATTGAGCACTTAGGTTGTCTCGGAACTGAGCGGACTAACGGTCCCGTGGTGAACGTCTGATATCTGTGGCTGCTCAACTTAGAATGTTCTGAAAAACACAGTACCTCTCGCCAGCACGATTCCGTTCGCGTTTCGTCACCCGATTGTGACGTCACGGTGTTCACTCACTTCCGATACTACAATAATCAAATGAGATTTTATAATGGCTAACTTGTTAAAACTACGACAGATATAATTCTTTTGCTGAAGGTCGGCCAGACAATAATTTAGTCTATACGTCCATTGTGTCTTCTTATTGACAGGACACGATGATAATAATAATAAACACTATTTCTGTTTAAGTTCCTTAGCTCTTTAAATAATTAAAAAATGGTACGTATTTATGTTTAAGTACCATCACTATTCTATAAAAAAGTCACCATAAAACTGTTCATAAGGTTCAAATCAAATACTAACGAGTAAAGGTTACGAGAACACATTTGCAATATAAAAAAACAATCGCCAAAGAAGTCAAAAAAGCCAGGTGTAGCCGCGTTTCTCTTTATACTTAGATTCCAACACAAAACAACAGTTGAGGTATGAACACAAACATTTATTACGGCTGTAAAGATTATTTTAAAACAATATCGTTCCCTTGTACGTGTTATTACTTTACGTCTATATTCGGCGCGATTTCACTGCGCGCGCGCAGGTGGGCCGCGGATATAGCTCGAGGTTTTGAATGATGAAGTTGCGAGGGGAAACACTCGAACTATATTTTATAGCCGCCAGCCATTTGTCGTAGTATGCTTATTATACATAGCATAATAATAACTACACAATGTTTTTAAAACAACCGTGGTTTCATCCATGACTCTTGTACAACTACCATGTAGGTACAGTGGCCATCACATAAACCTAGGTACTTATAAATTACAGACTTGAGAGAACTTTCGCTCCAAAGGCTTAAAGATCAGTAAATTATAAAAAACAAAATGACATTTTGTGGTAAGTTGATCTATTTTCGTGTGTTTTTAAGCGTTAAAAAGTAATATACTGTTTGTTGTATTATGTTTTTTTTTTCTTATTTAATTCATCTGTTTTATGTACATATTTGTGAAATTGAAACTTATTGTTTTTCGGATTAAATAACAAACAAAAAATTATTATGCTTGAAAAACTACCAAATGCATACCAAATCCCACCTGAAGCAAAATAAAAATCTGAACTAGTTTTATTGCCTTATAATAAATTTTATTAAAATAATTCACAAACTAAAGTTTGGGTTGCCAAAAAATACTTTTAAACTCCACAATCCTGTCGAAACAATTTTCTACTGCCTCGCCTCCCGAAATCGAGTTCTAGAATTATAATTAGCGAGTCCTGTAATTATTTCTTATCTCGAAGTTTACCTAACTTAACTTTTATCAGGTGAAAGTTGGGCAAATTGAAAATTTTACGAGAAGCAACCCTGGAGAATTTAATTGTGTTATCAAATATTAATGTGGTGCCTTAATTACCTCGCTGCGGGGAATCTGCGAAATTGCTCTTTCGGAGTTTCACGGGGATGTTTGATCTCGTTTTATTTATTTTAAATATTTTTGTATTTTTAAAAAGTTTAAAATGTTTTTGGTTTAAATCAGTTTAGAAGTAAGTCTACCTTTTTATAATCTTGAACATTGATCTTGTTAACAAAGTGAAGTTTTCGATAGAAATGTATTTACTCATAAACATAAATCAATGTCATATTACCAGGACAAATACAAATAGTTGCTAAATGATAAAAACGTACCTCTATGTAAAGTCAAAATAACCTTTTATCAGTATATCGCTTTACCGATTAACATTTTGGTAAACATTTTTTTAAACTGTTCTCAGAGCACTTTAATTGCCACTGCCTGAGGTGGGACTCGAATCCAAAACCTTTCGCTTACCGATTGACTGCTCCCTAGTGAGCACAGCCCGCTAAAATTACTAATACTCAGTTTTTTTGTAATAATATACTTACTTATTATACGCAAAGTCTACGCCCCGTTGGTCTAGCGGTTTAAATACCGGGCCAAGATCTCGGGGTCCCAGGTTCGATCCCCGGGTCGGGCAACAAAAAGTTTCGAATTTTCGAACGTTGCTCGGGTTTGTGATCACCAACCCGCATTTGGCAAGCGTGGTGATTATGCCAGTTCCCATCATTGCAGTGGTAACTCGAATTCAATGATGGAGGCCTTTTCCCTGCAGTGGGATGATTATAGGCTGTTACTTTTTACTTTTATACGCAAATTTATAACCCGACCAATACATACAAAATGATCATGCACACAAATATTTGTACAGTGCGGGGATCGAACTAGCGCCATGAAACATATTTAGAGAGTAATAAATATAAAAACAGTCTATTTGTGGCCATGAACTTATTCAAAACGTCCGGCGGGGGCTAAATCAAAATTCAATCCAAAATCTCAAGGAATATCCGTTAATTTCAACTTCATTCAAAACCTCCTTCAAAAAACATAAGTGTAATTAGAATTCTACTCGTTTATCCTTTCCCTAGGTGCGCCAGAAATAAGTAAAGTTATTTTAAAATGGCAGCATGCATATTGCAGCGTGCGATTAAAAACACGGTACACTCGAACAAATAAAGACGTTAAATTTAGAGTCGTGCGGTCGCGGCACCTGGCGCTCGGCGGCACGTGGCTTGCCGACTGTACCTTGGTAATGATATAGAGCAATTCACATCACTTTATTTTAAAAATACGTGACCCCGCGTGACCGTGACGGTTTTTCAAAACATCTCAGGGGTGTACACGACACTGATGCCAAAAAAGTAATAATTAAATATACTGGGTGACTTTTTTTACCGAGTGGAAAAAAATACTGTGTATTTTGTACCTAAAACAATTGCTATAAGTGTGTGTATTTGTAAAATACATCCGATTTTATAAGTTTTGGATTTACCATTAAAACTCATAAATTTAGAATACATTAGTTCGCATGCGTATTATTCTTAGTAAGTGTAGTAAAACGGTAGCGCGGGAGACGCGTGGCCGAGCTGCGTCGCCCGCCCTTCGTGTGACTGAATATGCAAAAAGCGATCCTAATTCTTATGCTAAAGCCGTCACGGAAGTCTGATTGTTTGGATGCATGCATGATTGCTTGTTTGCATGCATGTCTGCTTGATTGCATGCATGATTGCTTGTTTGCATGCATGATTGCTTGTTTGCATACATGCTTGCTTGCTTGCTTGCATGCATGCTTACTTCTTTGCATGCATGCATGCTTGTTTGCATGCATTCATGCTTGCTTGCTTGCTTGCGTGCATGCTTACTTCTTTGCAAGCATGCATGCATGCTGATAAAGTTTTTAACTTTCTGCGAATAAAAATTTGGAACTGCAAAAGGGTAGGTGTTATGATATATTCGGCGAAGTTATAATACGGCGATATAAAGTTAAGCGTAGTAAAAATGGGCTAAACACGTTTAGGAATAGTAAAAATGTGCGAAAAAAATTTAGGCTAATCGTTTGTGCGCCAATGACAATTAGGAGTACAAATAATTAGGCATCCCGATATATACCCGTTCGGAGTAGAGTGAATATGCGTTTGAGTTTTGGTCGGTTTCGTATTTTTCTTATTTTTTTATTTTTATGTGATGTTAGTCTAAATCAACATAGAATTAGATGGTTATTAACATAGGTAATTTGTCGAATAAAAAAATTAAAACCTTTTTTATTTAAAGTGTTCATGCTATAGTCATCTATATCATTTACCTGTCTCACACTTTTATTTTCCTTTCGGTACTATCAAGCTTGAGTCGGGCGTTGCTGTTCAAAACTACACCCTGTATATAAATTTCATTTTAATTTATATGTCTTTGCCATCAAATATGGCATAGCTGAAAAGAATTGTTTGAATTTAACTACATACTATGACTAATCCATGACAAATAAAAAAATACAAAAATCATATAATAATATATTTTATTCTTGAATTCTAAATGGTGAACTAACAGGACTTTGTTTTGTTGCATACATCTCTGTCCACGTGAACTACACTAGTATCGTAGTCTATTTTTTTTAAATGTTTGCTATATTTAGCGATATGAAAGAACTTATAAACCATCGATGTACTTCTTTTGTTTAGGTAGACTTCTTTCCAGCCTTCCCAGGTACTAATAACACGTATATTTTTATAGTTTTGTGTAGTAATTTTTAATGTGATTGGACCATTATAGGTAGAATATTCTATCAGGTTATTTGCTCTGAAATTCTTACTGCATTGATTGCAATACTTTTGATAAATGAAAGGTGATACTGATGATGATAAATAAAATAGCACATTACTTACGAGTTAGCAAGGCGGTTAAATCTACTCTTAGTACTGTACCGATCTCCGCTCCGCACCTAAATGCATTCGGTGTATTTATTCCGGTACTTTTACCGGGAACGTAGGTACACCGGTCGCAACTTCTTTCCCGACCTGAGTCCGCTACAGCTGTCGTTATTTGCAGATCCAATTTCGGAATCATTTTTATTTGCCTGATTGTACTTTTGTTTGGTTTGCGCTGAAAATAAAATTGAAAGAAAGTTTTACTGTTTAGAAATTTCAAAATACTTTTCAGAAAATATTTAAGATTGTGATTGTTATTTCGTAGAATTTTTGAAAAATAAATACACCTACAGCTGATTCTTAAAAAAAACGTCTTACTAGCGGACCTGAGAGATGCTGTCCTATTCAGAATAGCAGCGTCATTAAAATATTGCCACATAGAGGGGATAGGAAACAAACTCATTGTACTGCATAAACATTATAACTAAAATATTACCTACAGATCAGTTTATTAGAGGTTTATTTTTGTTTAAGAGTACATCTCTGAAACTGACAAGCGTATCAAAATAATAAACTGTAATAAGCCATTTTTCTAAGGTCTTTGTGGCATTTAACTAAACGCTTCCTAACTTTTAGGAGCCCATCGAAAATGAAACTAATAGAGATAAAATATGTCGACAAAAACCGATGTGGGGGCCAAATGCAATATTACCCACAGGACATAGGCAGTTTTTTGAGCAGTACGAAGGTGCAGGTGTACAAAGGTTAAAGAAGGAACGAAATATTACAGGGGAAAAATATAAGGAAGGTGAAAGTATATTATACCACTTCCTATCTCTAACACAATTCAAACATTCGCTAGCATAAGAAGTCAGATAAAACACTTACTTGCAGCGGCTTCGGTATCAATATTATATGTACTTATTATATCTTTGAATCGACTCCGACGGGTGGCCACCTTTCCTTTATTTAGTATTGGTCTAAGGGTTCTTGTTTATCAGATTAATCTTGAAATGCAATTCTTACATATTCCTGGACTTAGTATACAATATGTTTCAAATTTATTAAAGATATAAAAACACAACGGGAACAGCAGACAGTGATAGCGGGGCGACAATTTGCAATGTGCGTAGCTTGCGTTCATTTGTTTTTCACCAGATTCGAATTTTGAATTGCGCGCGTTCGGTGCTTTCTTAAATTTAAGTGGTCGCGTCAATTTAAAAAGTGTAAAGAGGTTTGAAGTGGCCTGAACAATCGTGATATTCCGAAAACTGCCGGACACAGATGCTGAGATAAGCATTGCTGCATGTAAAACTTCAATTTCACTGTGAAACCAAATCCTAGATCTGAAAATGTTTAAAAATAAGGACCTAAGAATTAGAATTGCTAGATTTACAAAACATAATATTTCAGTTATATGCTTAAACTTAATTGACCGATACATTCTGGCACGAAACAAACTCAATATAGGTTAACACCTTTTATCCTCAATTAGCTCAACTATAACTGGCTTAGTTTATGCATGTCAAACCATAGAGCCGAGACATTTATCATAAAACGTTATTGATTTACGTGTAAAATTTATGGCGGCAATTAATTTTGCCGGTTAATTATTTGTACGACTGTACTGCACGGATACCTGACTTTGGTTTAATGTCTTCAGACGTGAATGAGTATTTCTGAAAATGGATCTCATGGAAGTAAACAACATACAGGGTGGCCGGAGAAATAGCGTAAAATAAAATGAATTAGGTTGCTCGTGTCTTGAGGTATCCAAATTACCCGATGTTACGATTTCTTACGGTTTTTGAGGTTTGAATGTTTTGCATAGTTTTTGATAGATCACGACCTAATCTACACTAATTAATAAAGAGGAAAGATTTGTATTTTTGTGTGTGTGTATGTTTGTAATGAACCAACTCAAAAACTAATATGCCTATTTCAAAAATTGTTTTACCATTTGAAAGCTACATTCACTCTGATTGATATAGGCGATATTTATTATTGCTAGAAAATATAAGGGATCCTTACTAAAGCTAAAAATAAAAGGTAAAAATATAAAGAGAAAAATATTTCCACCCGTTCGAGGCCGCTAGTGTTATGTAAAATAATTGTTATAAATGAAAGAAATAATACTGTTTGCCTTCCAAACGTGGTAATTATGGAAAATAATAACTTTTGGAAAAGCTAGAGTTATTTAATTCGGGATTTATACCATCTACCTTATTTATTATAAGTTTCCGATATGTCGGCACTGTTGCAAGCGCCATGATCACATGAGAATAACTCTAGTGATAGTGACCATGAAAGTTTAAATCAGTATATTTTGGAAAAGCATTTGTCAATTAGTAAACAGGCTGATGCAGCAGGGTTGTGTTATGTACACTAGACTGGTGATGATCAAACATAACTCTTTGAACGGACAATTTACGGTATACTTACATTTTACACTTTAGCTAAGTGCTTAAGCTTTATGCACTGATTCTTTGAGAGGTACGGTAGCCAGTCTATTACGCAGGATTGGACTCGCGTACGAGTCAGTTTTTAAAAATATATTTTTTAAATTGCTACAGTCCTAGAAGAATTGGGAGGTTTCACTTGACTTTGGGAGGGCTCGTCAAGCTGTTAGCCCCGGTTTCTGTCACAAGATGGAAGTCTAAAATCAATCGTAATCGGTGACTTTGAAAACTCTGACACCAGTTTTTACTACGGAAAGTCACACGAGATGTAGACCCATAAATCATGGCCTACCATATTGAATTAATATCGGACGTGCAAATCTGCATTCCCTAATATTAATGCGGAAGGTATAATCATACAGGGTGGAACCACACAGACACAATAGGGCGCACGCGTCATAAATACCTGCGTTTTATCGCTCCGGCGGCCGCGGGAGGTGCCCTGTTGGAGGCACTTGCATTTGATTACCTCACTTAACCTACCTGATTTTAAATTTGTGCAAATGTACATTGATGCCCATTAAAAGAAAGCTACTAGTAGTGTCTTGTCACTCACCAGCCTTCAGCCTGACCAGCTGGCCACAGTTGGAGACCATGATGTCCTGCAGGGGGCACGCGTTGCGGTCCAATGGCAGCGTCTCCAGCTGCTAGCTATAGTTGATTACTTTACTTAACCTACCTGATTTTAAACTTGTCAAGTGATGCCCATAAAAAAAATCGGTCCCCCATTTTCTCTCGGCATCCGTAAAAAGAGACTAAAGGTACTCCTGCCTGCTTTAAATGTCTCCTTCGTGCAGTACTATTCCAGAAGAAGACAAGCAGATTTTTATATCTACCATAGGTTAATTTTCATTGTTTTCATCATATGGTTAATCCCTGATTTTCTTTCATTTAAATAAAAAACAAGATTCAAAAAGCATTCAAATAAATTTAAAAAGGTCTCTGTGATATTATTGGAAGTATTTTATTATAAAATTTGACTACATTGCTTCACAAAACCCCCAAAGTTGTCAGTTGCCTTTCCAGCAATGCATCCAGTTACAACGCGCAACATAATATGGCCGGCCAGGTACTCGACTGGCGATTGTCGCCAGTCCCTGGCAGCCGGCCAGCCACCGGTGTTGGTGGTACACATTAATAGCGATACAGATTAATAGCTATCAGACATAGGAAAGAGCATTACCGATTGTCGGGACATGATAATCCTATATTCTCTTCTGGACTTTTTGTTGAGAGTATTTACAATTAACACGAAGTTCTGATTTGGGTGGTTCTACCTTGTTAAGTTGATCAAATTTTATCGTAGTATAACTTTATGAAAATGTATTCATTTCTAATTGTTTGCTTTAATTATTCAATTTACTTAGTACAACAGTATTTACTGTTTCTCTAGATATTACACAAGTGGTATTAAGGACTTTTGGGAGTATCACAATTTCTTTGGTGTTTTCATAGAGGTATTAGTTCCTCTTTAAGATTCTTATACTTAGTGAGTTTTTTTACTATTTGTTGGTTGTGTATGGGTGTTGTAAGTAACTATGTCTAAGATAGTTATAACTTTTGTTGCGAGTTATTATGACCTATGCAATTCTATATTTTTTATTGTTTATGGAGTCTGACTGGCAACGTAGTAAAGTAAAAACGGCCTTAAGTAATCTTACTAGGGGCAAAGGGCAAAGGCTTCCATCATTGATTCAAGTTACCATAGCAATGATGGGTACAAGCATTACCACCACGCTACGCATGGCAACGTAGGTATTCAAAAAGGGCCATCCATCTTAATCCCAGCTTTACACCCACAACACCTAAGCAAACTTAATTATGCAAATAAAATCCATCAATGTCCACCCCAGAGCGTCTCGGAATGAGTCATTCTCTAAATACATGTGCGCACATGTACCCTTACCTAGCGCTAAATCCAATCAGCATAAATTGAATCCCGGGCGACAGATGCCGTGTAATTGTTCCTGGGACGGTTTTTTTCACCGGCCAGCCCCTAATGTACGGTGATCGAATCTGTTTAATGCGCGGCTGGGGAGTGCGGAGACGGCTTTTGTGTAGTGCGGATTTTTGCTCATAGATGGCGGTAGGGTTATTATAGTTAGGGAAGTTGTACGCTTGAATAGGTTTATATAAAATCGTTATACTTTTGAGGGCTTTTCGCTATCAAAGTGTACTCATTTAGATATTTAATCCAATACAATAAACCGAAAAACTGAGCTACACAATTTATTAAATGGATTTTTGTTATAGGCTATCTTTTTTAGATTGGTTACAGTCAGATACGGATAAGCAGGCTTTTGAATTAGCAATGACATAAAAATCTAAAAGATTTAAAATGTGAAACTCATGTATAATAAAATAAATAAAAATGGTCTATTATTGAAATTTATGTGCTAAACTTACACTATAAAGTTTATTTCTTTAACTAAGTAATCTTATTAATTTTCATATTGTTTAAGATAAATAAAACTTATTTTCTAGAAATTATTTCGCAACTCGTTAAAACAACAGCTTTGTAAATTCCAATACTCAAAATTATTATTGTATGCTATATAAATGTAGTCTCCTCCATACTATCGCTTCGTTCATCCCCTGGGATGAAAGCAGGGGTGCAGTGTACTCAGGTGTCGAATCGCGACTGCGTTACGTACGTATGCACTAGCCCTTGCATTACACATACGACCAATTTCAGTGCGATACAATTTAAAAATCAAACAATAGTTTTTTTTTTCAATATATGGCGCAAAAAGGACCGATGAAACACCAGATTATCGTAGATTTTTTTTGTGATAGGAATGTGTTCTAAATGGCTATAATTTAAATTTAAAGCTTCTATTTCTAGGGCTAACTAGTTATAGTGAGACTTAAAAACGTTAACAAAATTGTATTGCTGCCAAATCATTAGCTAAAAATTATTGGGTAATCTTCTTTTTGAAAAGACCCTGTCTAGCAATGGACTGGTGACTCCAGAGCAAACTCTCTCACTAATTTATAGAGTGCCTTTTAAAAATGAGGGAGGACGGTCATCGAGGGCGCCCCTCAACTCTTTGATGTGGCCTCCGTGACCGTGAACGTGGAAGCCGATTCGTTTCCATCCAATCAACGGTTTTCATATCGCCATTTTATGATGCTGTTTTGATGCGATGGCATTTAGCGCGGCTACTAATATCCTGTGCTTTGATATGAAACTTTTGGTTGAAATTCGATACGTCCTAACATAAAGTAACCAATACAGTTTTGACAAAATGGAATCTTTGTTATAAGGACTATACTATCTTGTGCACATGATGTGGTCGAAAATCCGCGTGGCTTTGTTATATGTGTTGTTTGTGTACTGGTGTGTATTAATTATGACTTGGGAAAAGCGCGCCGAAAAGAGACCTGAATGGCAACGTGTTATAAGAGTCGGTGTGCCGAGAAAAGATGATGACTGGCTAGAGAATCTTAAGCAGAAAAGTGTTCTTCGTGCCTTACCACCTCCTGCGGACTCGCGTTATGTCTGCGTTCGATGTGGCAAGAAATGCTGCGCGCCTACAGGGCTTTATAGCCATCGGCGGCGCTGCGGTAACCGGTGAAGGAGCTGCAACAATCACCTACAACAGATGTAGTGGCTAATGATATTATGTCGTTTCTTCGTCAGTAAAAAATGCTTTTATGACTAGCTGTTATCCTTGACTCTGTTTTTTCTACGTAACCGTTCCTTTTTTTGGACAAAGAGTAGCCTATTCTTTTGCAACTTAATAATATGATCTGATTCCATGTCAAATTTATACAAATCCTTTGAAGCGCTTTGGCGTGATTGGGTTATAAACATCTATCCATCCAAATCTATACTAATATTATAAAGCTGAAGAGTTTGTTTGTTTCTTTGTTTGACCGCACTAATCTCAGGAAGTACTGGTTCGAATTGAAAAATTATTTTTGTGTTGGATAGTCCATTTATCGAAGAAGGCTTTAGGCTATATAACATCACGCTGCGACCAATAGGAGCGAAGCATCAGTGAAAAATGTTGCAAAAACTGGTAAAATTATTCATATTAATAACAGAAATTGACACGGACGAAGTCGCGGGCAACAGCTAGTTTAGAAATAAGATTAGTAAGACTATTTTATCAATAATGCCTATTGGTATAGTGTTTTAAGTACCAGGACATGATCCTGGATTTGCTCCTGAGGTCGGGCAACGAGAGGTTTTACTCGTATTTGTATTTTTTGAATCATTGCTGTGTGTGGTAATATTAAAGGCTTTTGCCTTGTAGTACGATGATTACAGGCCGTTACTAGAAAGTGTCACGTTGTGATTTCTGAGCTGCGCACTAATCTCTAAATACTCACGTTTAGTTAATACATTCATTGTTTCATTATTAAAACACATTTAATTTCACTTCAACAATAATCGAGTTTTGTTGTTTTGGTTATTGATCTGTCAATGACAAAGAGCTGTCAGATGCGCATGCGACTGTCCGTATGCTCTGAATGACTAAAATAACGTTACGTTCGTTTGTCTACGTTTAGCAAACGCACGAAACACTTACTCATTTCACAAATGTCGTGAATGATTTATTTTAATAAATATAACAATATTTTGTTTTCTATATTTTTAAGATTGTGTGTTGACATTAAACTTATTTAATAAAACTTCACGCAGCCGAAGTTATTTTCATGAGCCTGGCAGAATGACGTTTTTGACCTTAGACAGATGTTTAAAAAAGTTAATAAACAATAGTAGTGTGGCAGGTTTATAAACATTGGGAATTTATTAGGGAAAAATACGTGTCTTGAGGACTGGTTGTTAAAGAAAAGAATTTAAACAAATGACCAGCCTTTAGTTTATAATTGTAATTGGAGTATTAAAATGATTTAAATTAATAACCTAAAAAGTTTGAATGTTTTCTTGTTAGTTTGATATGTGTTTTACAAAGAAATAGTTCTTTGTGATGTTTCGATTGTTTTGGGGAGATTTGAGTTAGTGAACTTAGCACTCGGAAATTCCTTCGTGACAATGATTTGCATTTTTGCAATTTGGAGGTTTCGTTCGAGGATTTCATTTTGATTGATTGCATTCTGGTATACGGCTTGGGGTTGTGAAGATGTCGAGGAGGACACCTTCGCTCTGGCTGTCGGCCAGGAAACCGAAGGAGAAAGATGGAGGGATGAGATTCGGGTTGGTACCACGCCACGTGGATGCTTAAGGTTACCCTACCCTATCTTTGATGAAGTAAGTGGAAACATCTTCTTAATCCAGTCAGCAGTCTAAAATTCCGGTTGCCGTTTATTAGTATTCCGTTCATAATTAAATTCAGATTATTCCGTTTAGTATAATTTACATGATAAGTTTGGTGGTACAACTCGCTCAGAAGTAGGGGTAATTCAGAGCCTTACAGAGGACTCACGCCTGAGATTTCTGTGTAGCTTTTAAGAGGTGGTAAGCTTGGCCGGAGCAAATAAATATATTCTGTTAATTCATCCTCGTCTCTTTATTTACCACCTCATCCTGATCACCTACAACACACCCTCCAACCCCAAAACGTTGCAAAAGATTACTGAGATAGTACAAGATTATTACTGGTTAATTTAGGTTTACAAAAGCCATACAAATGTAAATACCTAAACATCTAATGCCACAGATGGCGTTAGACACAAATAGATATAATGCATGCCCTGTGTGACCTGCGCAACATGTGACCGTAACGGCTAGGTGCTAGATAACGCGTTAATTAGCCAAATTAATCAAAGCGCACGTGTGAACAACATTGGACATCCGACGTATAATGTCGTAAGTGCACTAACGATGGATATAGATAGATTGCACTGTATTGTGTACTGTTGTAAATGAGGTTCATCATCAAAGTCAATGCCTCATAACAGTCCACCGCTGCACAAGTCCCTCCGCAAAACTTGCGCGAAAGTAAATTCTTTTGCATATCCGTTATGGAGATTGACAAAGATTAGCAGCAGAAAGGTAGCTATTCAAGCATATCATGGGTATGTAGGATGTGTGCTTAGATACGACGCCATTCTTCTGTAGGGAAATTCTTGTCATATGAATCGAGCATTTATAGCCCAGAAGCAATGTGTGAGAGTAATATGAAATGTTGATTCACTAACATCTTGTAGATCGCTTTTTAAAGACTTACATTTTCTTACTGTTTCTTGCATGTATATTTATGAAATATACGTCTTTGTCAAAAGTCACCCAAAGTTATTTAAAACACGCATGGAAACACATGGACGTAATACAAGGTACCCTAACAAGCTGATACTAAATACAGCAACGACTCAGATATATGGCCAAAATAGCTACCAAATGGCAGTCAAAATATATAACAGACTGAGCGATGATAATATGAAGTCTCTATCATTGGAAATGTTTAAAAAGAAACTAAAAACCTGGTTGATACATAACTGTTTTTACTCAGTGGAGGAATATTTTAATTTTTTCAAACAAATATGATGTTAAATTAGTAATTATTGTATATAAAAAAAATTGTTTGCATGCCAGATTCTGGTAAAATGTGTGAAACACTGTTAAAATTTAAGATCTGTATGTACCACATTTTGAGCAAAATAAAATATATTTGATTTGATTTGATTTGAAATATAGGAAGAGAATATTTAGTACTATTACCTATTTTTATGCCAGCACAACACAAATAACAGATTGAAGAATAAAGTCGTTCTGGCATATGATGCTAGTCAGGTGCTAGATCAAAAGATCAGCTAGCGTAACGCATATAATCTTAACTGGAGTAGTAGCCGCGACACTTCGCTTATTCACAATTACCGTGTTCATAGAAATAGCGCGTGCACTAACGAAGACCAAAAAGACTGGCGGAGGCATGCCGAAGACTAATCGGCCGTGTACGCGAGCAAAATGGATTCCTCTCGCTAATTAGAGTGACAAATAGCCGAACACCAAACACTAAGGATGCAGAAGGTGTATTCCATAGCGCTGTTAGTTACCTACGTGATGGTGTCAAGGTAATTGTATATGATTTGTAAAGAAATGTTATTTTGAATACGAACGGGACATGGTATTATTGAGATAGATGTGGATGCAGGATGGCATGGAAGCAAAAACATGCTGGGTCATCTCCAAACATTCATAGACCGGGGCTATAGTGAAAAAAAAACCTCACCATAAAACAATTCAAGTGCTTGACAATTATTCAACGTTTTGGCCATCCATAAAGTTTTGACATGTCAGTCATTAATTTTATTAACAAAATTAACTACGTTTCATCCTTTGACTTATTTTGTGTGATTTATGTCCAATCAAAAATTAACTTTATGGTAAGTAGAGAAAGTTTAATCAACTTACTTACAACTTACAACTACTTAAATCACTCTTAAATTCAAGATTCCAATAAACCAAAACTAAGTTTTATTCGCGTGCAATGAATGGACTGGACCTTCTGCACTTGTCCATGTTTTGCCACAAATTAATAGTTACGTCGCCCAAGACAATGCCACGGAGCGCGTTCTGGGAATCGAACCTGTTTACCCTGCATGAGTAATCGGTTAGGCTAATTGGGATTTGCTCTTGTCAAAATAGATGGTATGCAAAATGAGGCGGGCAATTTTAGCGTTATCTCTAGGAAATACCTATGCATAACGAATTAATTCGTTGCAACTGACAGAAAAAGGTTTGTGTAGAGTACGAATAGATATCATGAATTTATTTTTTTGGTGTAGTTACATAGTTATCTCATGGTTATTACCACTCTATCATTGTAATACTTGAATGGTTACATAAAGTAAAGTAAAGTAAAGATTTTATGACATTGGAATAAATATAGATATTACTGTGCTAGAATACATTGTCAACTTAAAATAATTACTAGATTAAGAATGTGCTAGCGACACTAAAAAAAATTTGCTTACGCTATTAACTATGTTAATACCTTTACAGCGCAAGGTGTATGCTTGTAATTCATACATAACTCATTTACAATAGTAAGTTATTATGATGACACAAACAAATGTAGGTCAAGTTGTCGTTTTTGATGCCTAAACTAAGTAAATGTTATTTACCTGTATTTTAGGCATCGTCTTAGACTTATGTAATATTAAGTGCTTACAGAAAATTCTTGATAACAATAAATGTGCGATTACGATGTTACATACAAGAAATTATTAACTATCTAGTCACTTAACCTATATTATTTTGTACTTAGAATTATTTGACTACATTTAAAAGATCTTCTGTTGAGACTACATTTAAAAGAGGCATTGATGAGTATTGATTCTACATTTTAAGCGATGTTTCCGTTGTCACCATGCATTTGTTCTTTTATTTAAATATGACTTATATTTAGTTTTTAAAATACAATCGTTACTGGAATTATTATGGAATGATATTGCCATAATTAATTTAAAACATACTTGACAAACAACAAATATTTTTTACTGCTTTTAATGATATTTAAGCATCTTGATTGATATAATATCAGTATTTAAACTTGAAAAATTAAGTCTCAGGCGGGACTCGAACCCGAATCCCCATGCATACCACCGTGCGCCCGGTACCTATGCATTTTAATTTTTATGCTGATTTAAACTTTTATGGTCTTTATGATGTTTACGCTCTACTACATATTGATTTGAACTATAGAATCGGGACCTATCACATTGCGACGGCGCAAGTAGGTAAGTACTACAAATAGCTGCAGTAGTTTAGGCCTGAATCCATTACACACTTACTTATGCATTACGATAAAGAAAACCTATAAATGTACTAAAATTCGCTAAATGGTTAAAAAAAACCCTGATCCTCCACAGATAATGTAACCAGATGCAATGTCAACCCTCCTAACACCGATGGCCGATAAAAGGGCCCATAACAATAAATAAAATATAAATCACATACAATATACCGATGTTATCAAACGCAAAAGCGATATGAACGTTATTTTTACAGCCCTAAATGTCTAATCGCGAGAACTACAATACATTCGATGCCATTTAGTGCAGACGAAAACGTTTCGGCGATTGAGAGAATTTAAGGGTCTGACGGATACGAGGGTCACCCAAATGTAGGTATATTAAATGAATTTTGCTCATTAAGTATTCTTAATTTTAATTTAACTCTTAGATTGAATTACTCTTTCGTGGGGTAGAGTTTATTATGTTTTTCATATTTTTTAAATTATTCAAAGTAGTTTACCTACCTACGCCTATTCAAAAATATAATTATGCTTGCTATTACGCTAGTAAATAAATAAAGAAGACAGAGGCATAAATCATTATTGTAGTTATATCTTTTTAAGTACTATTTTTAAGTCAATAGTCACCAGATGTTAGAATTTCTAAGTTATTGAAACATTAACGGAAATGAAGCGTTATTTTTATAAAAGAAATCTATAATAGGTAATGTTATATAATATTAGGCTAAAATAATGTATATAAATATGGTGGCGTTGCAGTTTTGCTAAAGTAAAAATAATTACGCAATGTAAAAGTTTTCAAGTAAATAGATTACTGATAATTTTTGGAGAAATCTGTTTTCTTGCGTGTCTTTTCTTTGGTTTAACCAGACTCAAGATTTTGAAATGTACGTGATACCCTTAAGTAAATTAGGTTGGTTTTCGCGTGTAATTGTCTAATGCTCCCTGGAGCGGTGCGTGGCCATTCCATTACCATTTTAATGCGGCAATAGAAGTGATTCCGAAATAAAAAGCTTATTTAGATGCGTCTAGCCGTCACGGTGGTTGGGACGCGAGTGAGGTAGGTGCCTAATGAGTTCTTAAAGAAATTGAGGGTAGTTGCGATACCATTTGCTTTTAAATGGCTTTGAAAATAGCTAATAGCTGCTTTACGTTTTTATTGAGTACCTGTTTGTTATTAACATAAACAAATATTAGGGTATTTGTTTCTGTGAAAGTCAAGACATTAAAGGTAAAAAATTTTTAAATCTAACTAGAGCGTGAAATAAAATACTTATTTGAGATGGTGCTAAACAAAAAATCACCCACAAAAATCAGGCAATTGCCAAAAATTAGAATTAGAATTTTCTGTAAAAAGGATTTTTTAAAATCATTTTAAAATTTGCTTTGCTCGCCCTTAACAACGTTGCGTTACATATGATTTATAATCAGAATCTAAGAAATTGCATACCTTCTCTAAAAGCTATTTTATGATGAATGCGATAAGTGGTAACTGACAGAGATAAACAAAGATGAACAAGGACGACCGATTAGCCCCACACCTGTCGGGAAAGTTAACAAGTTTCCGTAAAAAGTGAGAAGGCACGATGACGGATCATTGTAAGAACAACCTGACCAACATTATATACTGCCATCTTCAACTTTAGCATACAAGACATAACGCTTATTTTGCTTTACCTGAACGCCGAGATGTGTTGGCCTTAATGACAGATTAGTAGAAAGTAAAAACAAGACAACGTTACCTAATGCAGAGCTTTTGACGCTTAATCTAAAGGTGTAAGGTGTAAATTTGATTGTATTTAAAGAAGTGGGCGGGCTCATTTGACCAAAAAGCTCATCAATCAGACCGGACTTTGATGGAGGTGGCGTAATCTAGTTTGTTCGCTGTCTGTCTTACAGGTGCCTTTGTAATATCGAAATAATGTGAATTTTCGCGTAATTTGTTTAGGCCTGTCAGTACCTTACAGTAATGTTTGGGTAAACAGACCATGGATGTATGAAACAGTGGTTTAGGGCAAAACCTCTAAAATTTAGTATTTTAATACTAATGGGACGTGTAAAAGCGCCTCCAGGGGCCTATTTGCAGAAATAAAACGATGATTTTAACTGATTTTAATGCACTTAAGTTAATAAAAGTTTTGTTTTTGCTATTAACATAATTTTATCTTCATAATATAGTATATTATAATTATAATATAGTATAGTATTGTATAACTTAGGCCTTTAATATTCTTATTTTCGTCGATAAAACATAATAATGTAATAATGAAATTACGAGGACTAAAAATATAAAACAAAGAAAATTAAAAAAAAACAGGATTTAAATTCTAGCTCCCCAAAATTGATGAACAAACAATTATTTTTTTGTTTGAAGTTTGCCGAAGCACTTCCTTTGTATTGTGATCAATATCCCAGTAAATTTTAAAATGTTGCATTCGTATTTTTTTAGTTTTTAGCATACGCTATAAGTAGACATAAGTTGAGTTTTTAATTAGTTTTTAGTGGCCTTTATACCACCACCACAACATCGAACTATTTTAAAATGGTTGCCAAAAAACAATTTTCCGGCCACTTGACCAGGGCCCCATTCTAACATACGCAATTAAAACTAAAACCGGTGCAAACTGGATATAGAGTGCGCACTCACCTCGCGCATCTGTCGGCCGCTGTGAAATTACCCTACGATTTGTAGGGATCCGTATTTGGTATCAAAATCAACCATATTAGCTAAAAGAACATAAACCATCAAACAGAGATCCTACAATTTTTTTACGGTTGGTAAAAATTTACGACGCATTCTCAGATCTCAAAGTCACTTAAATTAATTAATTTAATTTCACTAAAATTTTCAAATTGTTTACGTATTTATATCCTTTAATGCGAAAACTTGAATAAAAAGAAATGCCGTATGGATTCAGACATGTCATTCTCTATCCATGGCGTGATCACGGGAAGTGGAGAACAATTTTTATATCAGTACATGTAGTTCTTGCCCGCGACTTCTTACTCGTGAAATTTTAAATTTTAAAACTATCTCACGAGATTTTTACATCTTATAGGATAAAAGTAGCCTACATGCTACTCCAACCTATGTTCTAATAATTCTTAGGTTGTAATGAAATTGATTTTTACAATGTTTCTGTGAAATCATGCCAGGAAAAGCATTTTAAAACAAGTAGTTATTTCATAATGTTTTTGTTAGTAAAATGAAACGAATGGACATTTTGTAACCAGACCAGAAAAAACAATAACAGCGCAAGATTGAAATTCTATAAAAAATTAGTAAAAGTAAAAAAAAGTAAAGTAACAGCCTATAATCATCCCACTGCAGGGAAAAGGCCTCCATCATTGAATTCAAGTTACCACTGCAATGATGGGAACTGGCATAATCACCACGCTTGCCAAATGCGGGTTGGTGATCACAAACCCGAGCAACGTTCGAAAATTCGAAACTTATTGTTGCCCGACCCGGGGATCGAACCTGGGACCCTGAGATCTTGGCCCGGTATTTAAACCACTAGACCAACGGGGCGTTGCAAAAGTAAAAGTACTCGTAACCTATTATTTCTATTTTTTGTAAAAAAAGTCTCTTGCAAACTGCAATAATTATCTCGATCGATCGATCGATCGATTTATGCACTTTAAAGTTATTGTTTATAGTTTGGTATGTTGTAATTTGTAATATTAAAAAAACAGAAAAACTTTTGCAACTCAGTAATATTTTGTAATGTGATATTTCCTTATCAAAAAACATACATTTAGTATACGGATCTCTACGCATTGCGTAATCGAACACCCCCTCATTCGGTCTATATTTTACCCCACATTTCGTTGCCCCCATGCCTCGCGGCAATCGAATTGAGTGCCATTGTCGAGCGTTCGGTATGAAGGTAGATCCTGCATCGTTGTATGTGATGAGGTG